>JAAALK010000080.1:74827116-74854602 GCA_019279435.1 Zizania palustris
CATTCGAAGATAGCTAAACGAGCTACTGCGTTCGGAGAAAGTTGAGGGAGAGTGACGTGAAACAAATCAAGTACCTCGGCCAAGAAGTCCACTGCCGGAAGGCCTAAGCCAGCTTCGAAGAAGGCTTCGAAAACGACCACTTCTCCGGGTCTTGGTGACGGGATGATTTCCTTTCCAGGTTTGCGAATCATGACTCCCGTACTAATCTTCCCCTCTACTGCGACCGCCAGTGATTCTCTTTTGCAGGTAGAAGGTCCCAGTTGGAAGGATTGATCCAAGTATTTTGTTGATGGCGGGCAGAGACCTTGATCATCAACATTTTGGGGATTTCCCCCTCCTGCCGCCATGGATGCCGTTGCGGGTGTTGGAGGTGCCGTCGCCAATGCCGCAGCTGCTGCTGCTGCAGCCGCCTTCTGTCGAGCCAAGGCCGAAGGGGCTCCTGTACTCTTGGTTTTCGCCATTGAAGCTACTAGGTTGCTTTGGAGGAAGAATGGAGGCTAGGGCTCAAAGGGTGTTTGTTTGCAAGAGAGCGATGGAAAGGTACTCAGGAAAGCTCTAGGCCCTCTATTTATAGCCTAGATTTTACATTCTTTACCGTTAGTCCATGCCGTTTCGCATTCTTGCCCGTTACTTTTCTCCGAAATTAACGCACTCCGTAGCTTCCATTAAAAGAAGGAACCTAACGGCTATTTCTTCTAAGTCTAAAAGGCTTTCAAGCTTCCTGAGTCAGTTCTAAGATAGTTGGAAAGTAATTGTCTTAAAACTAATTCGGAGTTTTATATCTCCGTACGTTTCGGAGATAAATTAAAATCTAATAACCCCTAAGCCTGGTTATTTTTTCTTCCGTATACTGCTCTCCTAACATTACAGGTTTAACGGAGAAGCGTATTCGAGGGGCTACTGTTGGGGGAAAATATTCCATCCTCAGGGTTATTGCGGTAACAGAACAAAGGCAGATAATGGATTCGAAGGTTTCCAGACGTCCATCTTGGAAGATGTCCTGACTCAAGCTCGAAGTATGAAGGTGGACCTTGGTTCGGAGTATATCTTCGAACTAAGGCTCTTTGAGATATTTTCTGCCAGCTAAGATGGAAGACTTATCTTCTTTCTTATTAGATTAGTCTTTTACCATTTTAGCCCTATTAAGGGTACCGAATAGTTTCCACTATGTCGGTTGTAATAGAGGGGTAAATAGGTCTTTTCCTTAATGTTTGGGCCTATAAATACCCCCCATTTCACCCTGTAATAGAGACCGAATACAAGTTATTCAATACACACATTCAAACTATTCTAAGTTGTTATCCTTTCGGAGGCTTAGAACAGTTCATTTCGCAAACATTTCGTTTGTTAGTTTCTAATCTACAGAAACCTGTTAGCGTAATCTTTTACGCCAACAGTGTACAAGCTGATAAGTTATTTTTAATTTTATGTCTTATTCTACTTGCGTCTGGGAGGTACTCATCGGACCTTTATGCACAAGGACTTCATCCTATCGGCCAATAGCGTTGACATGGTCATTAGCCCTGCGAACGATCGGCACATTTACTCACGATTATTTTATCTTCATCGTAGTCATGGGCTCGATAGCCAATTGGTTTGCTACTAACGTTATTACATATGGTTCCTTATTAGTTACAGGTTCCAACCTATTGGCATGCTCAGAACCCTTTTTTCTCTAAGATTGCTAGACCTGCACTAGAGTTAAGCAGACCACCCAGGCCATGCTTGTGACCAAAATAGACACAAACAAATGTAGCTTCAAGATGGAAACAATTACTTCATTGTGAGTCATATTCTTGAGTGGCACGACCTCTATCCACTTGGTGAAATAATCCATAGCCATCAACACGAACCGATGCCCTTTTGAAGGACGATGTATTTGGCCGATGATGTCCAGGCCCCAACCTCGGAACGACCATGGTTTGATAATAGGATTCAGCAATGATGCAGGAGCAAGTTGAATATTACCAAACCGTTTACATGCTTCACATCCCCTGTAATACCTAAAACAAGCTTCAATCATCGTCGTCCAATGAAAACCCGCTCTCTTGAGCATCCAATTCATTTTCTAGGTCGACTGATGAATTCCACAAAGTCATTCGTGAACTTCTCCCATAGCAACTTTAGATTGATCAGCATCTAAACTCTTTAAAAGCACTCCATCAATTGTTCAGTGATACAATATACCATCCAACAACACAAATTTAAATGCTTGTTGTTAAACCTTTCGATCAAATCTCTGATTGGTATCCTTCAAATATTGAATAATTGGAGTTCTCCAATCATCCATGTGACCTCTGGAAGTCCCTGCCGTATTCTTAACTAAATCGGCATTCAAGACCGAAATCTCAACTTGACCCACAGGCCCTGAACCCATCTAGCATGGGTCGATCAAATCGGCCTAGCATAGGCGGTCAGGCTGGCTAGGTATAGGTGGTCAGACCAGCTAAGCAGAGCCAGTCAGACCTATGCAGTCCAACAATTCGCGCGGTGTAACTTTACCGTCCATCGACTTTTCTTGTGCGAAAAATTTACCTCTTTTCGCTTGATAGCCAGATGCTTGCTGAGCCAAATCATTTGCTAATGAGTTGGCTTCCCTAGACATATGAGAAATCTCGAAATCATCCAAAGTACTTATTATGTCCAGCACTTATCCATGTAGCTATTCAAAAGACCATTAAAACATTGAGCATCCTTGGCTACTTCACTACACCACTAACAATGAATCACTGTATGCATGAACATATTTAACACCCATGGAATCAAAAAGTTCGAGTCCTTGCAACAAAACTTCATATTCGGCTCGATGTCTCAAAACTCATACCATTAGGAAATATGAGTACCACTCCAACACCTTGGCAACTCTTGCAAGTCAAACCGTCAAAGTAAAGTTTCCATGGCACTACTTCAATTAGAGTAATAATGCCACTCCAATTGGCATCTACATGGTGATCAACTTTAAAATTTGCAATGATTTGGCCTTTGATAGCTTTCAAGGGTTCATAAACCAAATCTTACTCTATCAAAGTGTAATCCCACTTTTCGATTATCCCACTTAGAATCAGCTTTTGCAGCATGTATTTTATAACATCGGTTTTATAAGTAACAATACATGTGCTAGACAGAAGGTAATGCCAATGTTTGGTACATGCATAGTAAAGTGATAAACACAAACGCTCTAAAAACATGTTGTTGACTGCTAAAACCTGATGGTCAAAGTACCAACTCATTAACGACAATCTGATGATCCATAAGCGCATGGATGCCAAGGAATCACCCTAGGCAGTGACACAATGCCGACATCGCGTTCCGACGACCCTTGATAGTGACAAGAGAGGGTAAAGTCGCCAAGCAATCAGATTATAAGAAATAACCTAATTAAGCGAAGTATGCAAATATATTAAGAATAGATTTAATCAGCCAATTGAAGCTGATTGGACCAAGACAGGGAGGTTGGTGGTACCGGCCAAGTTGAGTCGGTCAGACCTGATGAGGATGCGGGCTAATACACTAGCGGGCGAAGAAAGCAGCGCTAGGGGGAACTGCTAGCCGTCGGTCACACCGCCCACATGCCATTGGTCAGACCGGCCATGCTCCACCGGTTGGACCGCCGCGTGCCGGCAATGCGGTGACGGATCCGGTACGGACCGGTCGGACCGGGCAGTGCCCACCGCTCAGACCGATAGGACCTGGAGAGTGTCCTTCGTGTCCGGTGACCACCTCAAAGGTTTTGGATAGATCTAAAACTTCTTGGCGAGGAAGATGAGATGAAAAGCTCTGCAAAACACCATGAAATAAAAGGCAATTCAACCAAGAGACCGAATTACCGATAAAAACTAATAAAACCGATAAAAATCCATTATGTGGATTAAATGGGTCAACATTACGACGTGGCGGACAAAGAGTTTACTGCGCAAACACACAAAGATGGATGTTACTTGGCTAATCGTAGGACAAGGAAAGTAGATTAGAACATAAAATTGTGATTCAAGGTAAAATAATAGATTGGATCAATTAGGGTTTCGAGGGGGTCCCTTGAATTGTCCTTGCCCCTATATTTATATGGGTTGGACATGGCGTGCCTGGGCTCTAATTTGACTTATATACGAGTCCAATTCATTAAAAATTGATTAGAGATAAAAATACTCCGAAATCAACTAATCTGAATTGGACCCATATTGCAGGTCTGACCGGCCATGGGTTGGACCGGCATGTGCCATATCTTGGCATATTTTCGGCCCAAAATTACCAATTTTTACATTTTAACAATTTTAACCATTAATGTCATTTTTTCCATCAACCCATGCCCCCTGTGTTTTAGCAAACTTAGTGAGCCAGAAGCACAATGAACTGAGGGCGATACACTCTATATTGGCATTTTGACACTTCAAGCATTTTGTCACACACTTGGGAAGTACTTTTTCAAATACCTAACATTTAAAACTCTTTGAAATTGCTCTCCTTGTAGATACTCTAACAAATATTCAATACCTGGAGCAATTTCAACAACTCTAAAAGGACCTTCCCAACTAGGCAAAATCATCTTCCAAACCAAGTCACCAACTTGAAACGATTTTGCTTTCACCTTTTTATTATAAGCTCTAGCCACTCTTCTCTTATCTCTTTCTATTGCCTCTAGAGCTCTTAATCTCTTATCGGTCACTTCTTCCAAATTGTCCTTCGAGAGAACTTCATAATCACCGACCGATAAGTCAGCTTGCTTAAGTAACCTCAAAGAGCCAAGATTCACCTCTATGGGTAAAACAACTTCTTGTCCATACACCAACTCATATGTACTTACCTTGGTGGCAGCATGCTTTGCAACTCTACATGCCCATAACGCCTCAAAAAGCACTTAATGCCACCTTCTAGGAAACTCTTCAATATTTTTCTTGTTAAGCTTAATCACAATTTTATTACTAGACTCGGCCTGACCATTGGCCTAAGCATAGTATGGCGAAGAGTTTATCAACTTTATACCATAAGATTCGGCAAAATCACACACTTCTTTAGAAACAAACGAAGCACCTTGATCTGTAGTAAGAGTTTGTGGAATACCGAATCTATGTATAATGTGCTTCAAGATAAAATCAATTACCTCAGTTTTGCATCATGTTCTTAAGATGCTCGGCATCGGTCCACTTGGTGAAGTAATCTATAGCCATCAACACGAACTGATGCCCTTTTGAAGAGGAAGGATAAATTTGGCCGATGAAGTTCGAGGCCCAACCTCGGAATGGACATGGTTTGATAATAGGATTAAGCAAAGATGTAGGAGCAAGTTGAATATTACCAAACCTTTGACAAGCTTCACATCCTCTATAGTACATAAAATAATCCTCAGTCATAGTCGGTCAATAAAAACCTGCTCTTTTGACCATTCAACTCATTTTTTGGGCCAACTGATGAGTACCACAAAGACCTTCACGTACCTCACCCACAACAAGTCTAGACTGATCAGCATTCAAACTTTTCAAAAGTACTCCATGTTGACGCAGAAATGCGCCCCCGCACTTAGGCCGGTTCGACGTCCAAAAGTATCGCAACAATACCGACGCCACATTCCGACTACCCTGGATAGTGACAAGGGATTTGGAATCGCCAGGCAATTAGATAAATAATTAATATTTTAATCCAATTGGCCGAAAGTATTAATAGCAATGTAAACAGTAACAAAATGACCAAAATACCTAGAATCGGCCAATTTGGAGGCCGATTCGGAGATATAGCGGAGTCTAGTCCGAAGGGTCCTTGGAACACTTTCGACCTCAGTCCCGGTCAGACCGAAGTTACAACCCCAGTCAGACCGAAGGGCTGCGAAGGGTATTCAGATGGTGCCCCGAAGGAAGCTGCGAAGTACGACTCCGGTGGACGAACCGGCGAAGCTTCGTCGGTCGAACCAACCGTGCTACCCCAGTCACATCGGACGAAATGATCTCCGAACGTTGGCCATCGAACACGCGGAGCTCCGGCACGCAAGGCTTCGGAGGTTAGGGATTCGACAGGTTCGGACCTCGGCCTCAGTGCGCCCGGTGCGAAGGGTATCGGTTGGACCGGCGGAGTATCATCGGTCGGACCGGCTATTGCCGACAACAGCGTGACAAAGGTGCTCTGGTCAGACCGGTACCTCAACGCCGATCGGACCGAAGTAACAAATCCGATCTGTTAAACCTCGGTAAACAGTAGCAAATAATCTACAATTGCTCCCAAACTTCGCAGGGATGTTTAAGAAGGCAATTGACCTACAAAAACAATAAGAGATCAAACACAATTCGGCCAGATGGCCTGAATTGCCAGGTAGGGGGGATAAAACCGATAAAAAGGATAGCAATCCATTATGTGGATTAACGGGAGGTTCACAAGCGAACAAGCAAGGGTTACCATGATTATGGATGCGATAGACGGAGGGCTTGCAAGCAAACCCACGAAGATGCGGAAAAGTAAAGAAAGTAAATACCATTCAAAGCTAGGGCTTTGGATTGGTATGTTGGAGGGGGCCCTTGAATCGGCCTTGCCCCTAGTATTTATAGGGGGGTGGGCTAGTTATCCCTGGCTAGAGATAGAGTTAGATGTGTCCAAAACTCTGTTGAGATAAGTTTTTGGTGAAAATACCTTGAATCCTACTTGGATCCGAAATGTAGACCCTAGTCGGTTTGATAGGGCCCATGGGTCCGGTCTGACCGGACCTGGCCGGTTAGACCAGCCTACTATAGCCGGTCAGACTGGCCTTTGCTAGGTTGACATATTTTCGGTCAAAAATAATATTTTTCAGTATTTGCCTAGTTTGACCATTAATGCCATTTTTTGCTATAAACACATGCCCCCTGCCTTTTAGCAAACTAGTAGCTAAAAGCACGACGAGCCTGGACGATATCTGCGATATCGGCCTTTTAACACTTCAAGCATTTTGCCACACACTTGGGAAATACTTTTTTAAATATCTACCATTCAAAGCCCTTCGAAACCGCTCTCCTTGTAAAGATTCTAGGACATATGCTTTGCCCGGAGTGATCCCGACTACCTTAAAAGGTCCTTCCCAACTAGGTGACCATTTACCAAATTTTGAACTCCTAGTGCCTAATGGCAAAATCGTCTTCCACACCAAATCATTGATTTGAAACGATTTTGCCTTAACCTTCTTGTTGTAGGCCCTAGCTACTCTTCTTTTATCTCTCTCTATTGCCTCTAGAGCCTTCAACCTCTTATCGGTCACCTCTTCTAAATTATCCTTTAGAAGTGTCTCATATTCGTCGACCGACAAACCATCTTGCTTAAGAAATCTAAGTGAGCCAAGATCCACCTCTACCAGTAGAACGACTTCTTGTCCATATACTAACTCATAAGGACTGACTTTAGTGGCACCATGCTTTGCAACTCTACTAGCCCATAGAGCATTAGAAAGTAGCTCGTGCCACCTTTTTGGAAACTCCTCAATCTTTTTCTTGATCAATTTAATCACAGTTTTGTTACTAGACTCGGCCTTACCATTGGCCTAAGCATAATATGGGGAAGAGTTTAACAATTTGACTCCATAATATTCGGCAAAGTCCCTCACCTCTTTAGCAACAAATGAAGTACCTTGGTCCGTAGTGAGAGTTTGGGGAATGTCAAATCTATGTATAATGTGTTTCAAGATGAAATAAATTACCTCATTGTGAGTCATGTTCTTGAGCGGCCCGACCTCGCTCCATTTGGTGAAGTAATCTATTGCCATCAACACGAACCGATGCCCTTCCGAAGACGGAGGATGAATTTGGCCGATGAAGTATAAAACAAAACCTCGGAACGACCATGGTTTGTTAATAGGATTAAGTGCCGATGCAGGCGCTAGCTGAATATTCCCAAACTTCTGACAAGATTCGCACCCTCTATAGTACCTAAAATAGTCTTCAGTCATAGTCGGCCAATAAAACCTACCCTTTTGAGCATCCAACTCATCTTTGGGGCTGACTGATGAGTACCACAAAGCCCTTCATGTACTTCAACTGCAGCAACTCTAGCTTGATCGGGGTCCAAACACTTCAAAAGCACCCCATCAATAGTTTGGCGATACAACACATCGACAAGCAAAACAAATTTGAAAGCCTATCGCCGAACTTTCCGATCAACCTTTTGGCTCAGGTTTCTCAAATATTGGACGATTGGGAACCTCCAATCGTCCTCACTAACTAGAGGAGCAATGGCCAAATTCCCACTAGAACCGGCCTCAAGGTTTACCATTTGGAGCTGCCCCCGAGCACTAAACCTTCCTAACAATAGTCGGTAGTACCCTCGGGTGTTACATCATCTCCAAACATCGGCCTTTCCCGCATGCAGAATTTGCCCCTCCCAATTTGATAACCTGATGCTTGTTGAGCCAAGTCATTTGCATGTGAGTTGGCCTCTCTAGACACACGAGTAATCTCAAAATTAAGTCCAAACACTTGTCCAAGTAGCTATTTAGCAAACCATTAAAACATTCAGCGAGCTTGGCTACTTGTTGTACGACTAATAATGAATCACCGTATGCATGAACATATTTCACACCCATGGAGTTTAACAACTCAAGACCTAGCAATAGGGCTTCGTATTTGGCTTGATTATTAGTTGAATGAAATTCCAAACGGGTCGAGGTCTCAAAGCGCATACCACTCTATTATATGAGTACCACTCCAACACCTTGGCCATTTTTGCAAGCCGAACCATCGAAGTAGAGTTTCCATGGTAATACTTGAATCAAGGCGACTTTATCGCCCCAATTGACTTCCATGTGGTGATCTAATATAAAATTAGCAACGACTTGGCCTTTCATAGCTTTCAATGGTTCATAAGCCAAATCATATTCGATTAATGCATACGCCCACTTGCCGATTCTACCACTTAGAATCGTCTTTTGCAACATGTATTTTATGACATCTGTTTGGCAAGTGACAATACATGTGCTATGGAGAAGATAGTGATGTAATTTGGTACACGCATAATAGAGGGATAAAAATAAACGCTCCACAAACACGTACCTCGTCTCGGCGTCCAAAAGTTGATGACTCAAAAAGGTGATGATGTACTCTCTCCCTTTGATGTCTTGAGTCAATACGGCCCCAATCACACTCTCCTGAGCGGCAATATAAAGTCGAAATGGGATCCCGGCCTTCGGCGCCCATACCACTGGCGGCGTCGATAAGCACTCTTTGATTTTCTGAAATGCACGTAGCTGGCTTGTCCCCCAAGTGAACTCGGCTTCATTTTTTAGCCAGAGTATTGGGACGAAAGCATCAATTTTTCCAGACAGGTTAGATATAAACTGTCGCAAATAATTAACCTTGCCTAGCAATTTCTGTACAAATTTCTTACATGTCGGTGCTACACATCCTCTAATTTTCTCAAGCCTCTTGGGTTCAATTTCAATGCCTCTTTCATGAATCCCAAGAACTTACCCGCCGACACACCAAAAGTACATTTGAGCGGGTTCATTTTTAAGCCATACTGGCTGTAACACCCCAAATTTCCAAAGAAATAAAAATATCATTTCATATATTTTTCTGGAATTATTTATTTTGGAAATACCTTTAATGCCCTCCTTAACCTTTTTGAACTAGAACCTAGATGAAATGACCAAACCAGAGGCTAGAAAATTTTGTATGAGTTCCCAAGACCAAAAGATATTTTTGAGAATTTTTACAAATTTTTATCACCCATGGAAGTAGCCCAAATATTTTAAATCAATTTCTGTATTTATTTTTATTCAGAAAAGCATTGGAACAGTAACGGGCCCTCCCCCTCCCTTTCTCTCTCTCCCGGCCGGCCCAGCCCGCTCCCTTCCCACGCCCCGTACTGACACCCGGGCCCCACCCGTCAGAGACCTCTCCTCTCCGCGCGCGCGCCCGACCGCCCGACCCCACCCACCAGTCGCCTCACCCACTCGCAAGCGCCCGCTGTCGGGTGGCCCCCACCTGTCGAACCCGTCTTCTCCGCGGGATCCGCCCCCAAATCCCCCCCTCGCCGGCCGAAGCCCTAACCCCGCCTCGGATCCGCCCACGCTGGCCCCCTCCCTTTAATCCGTCTCCTGCATTGAATTCCCCGCGTCCCGCCGACCGTTTCCCCCATTACTCCACTGCGTCATCGCCCCGGAACCGTCGTCCGCATGCATGGAAAGAGGCTCGCCGGCGTTGAAGCGCTTTTACTCTTGGCCTCCCCCGATTGCGCCCCCTCTGCCCCCACCGATGACTCTATTTAAACCCCGGCCACTCCCTCGTCCAGCCTGCATGCCCGAACGCATTAAGAATGAACCAGAGCACCTCAATTCGATTTTTTACACCTCACCGCCGCCCGCACTCCGGTCACTGCTCGCCGTCACCGGTGACCTCCTCCGCCCTAGCTGACCGCACTGCCGTGACCGCAAGCGCCACCCCGACCTCGGCCACCACTCCGTCGTCGACGAACCCCGCCGAAACACCACCACCGACGAGGACCCGAATGTCTTCGCCGCCTCCGCTCATCGCCGGCCGCACCCCGTCGACCTCGGACCACCGCAACGGTACCCTCGTGTTCCTAGAGCTCCCTCTTTCTGTTTTTGCCCTAGTTAGGCTGGGTAGCCCTCACCGTCACCGGAATCGCTCGCCGTCGTATCGTCGGAGTCGAGGAAGACGGGTACCTTACCCGTCCCGACGAGTGCCATGCCGGATTCTATTCTGGCCGCACAATCTCAATCCGACTGCGTAGATTAGAACCCTTGTGCCATTTAATCCCGCGCGTCCATCTGGTCAAAGGGGTATCGAGCATTGTGGGCTCTTGATCGCCACTTAACACCCCTCGTGCACCAGCACCCGCGCCCGCGCCTCAACTCTCGGAGTTCTTGCGCATGCGTCCACCGATCTTCTCCAGCACCACCAACCCCATGGAGGCCGGAGATTGGCTCCGCACCATCTGGAAGAAGTTGGACCTCCTCCCCTGCACCAACCGGGAGAGAGTGGCGTTCGCCACTCATCAGCTCCAGGGTCCCACCGCGGAGTGGTGGGACAACTACCATGAGTCCCAGCCAGAGGACCACGTGGTGACTTGGGCGGAGTTCACCATCACCTTTCGCGCCGCCCATGTCCCCGCCGGAGTCATCGCAGTCAAGCAGGAGGAGTTCTGTGACCTACAACAGGGCAGCCAGACTGTCATGGAGTACCTCAATGAGTTCAACCGTCTGGCACGCTACGCGCCAGAGGAGGTGTGAACCTGACGCCCTCCGCCAGGCCAAGTTCCTCCGAGGACTCAAGGATGAGTTGTCCATCCAGCTCGTCGCAACCGACTACGCCGACTTCCAACGGTTGGTGAACAAGGCGCTCATCCAAGAGACTGGGCAGAACAAGTTGGACCTCAAGAAGAGGAAGATGATCGCCTTCAAGCATCAACAGGCGAATTCTCAGAGGCCCCGCTTCATCCCTCCACCACCAGCGCCCGCCTACCATCCTCGGCCCGCCTATAGGCCACCTCACGCCGCCGGTGGATCCAACGCCGGGCATCCCCGCCCCGCTCCACCAGCTCCGGCCGCTCAGCCAACGCCCGCCGCCAAGGCCCCGATCTTAAGGGATCACCAAGGGAATTCGGTCGTCTGCTTCAACTGCCGGAAGGAAGGGCACTACTCGCACCAATTTCCTCGCCCCATCAACCCCAAGGCGCGGCACCCAACCAGGCGGTTCGTGCCCACGTCAACCACATTAGCGCGGAGGAAGCTCAGGAGGCTCTCGAAGTCGTGTTCGGTACGTTTACCGCAAATTCCATACCAGCTATGATACTATTTGACTCTGGAGCAACACACTCTTTCATCTCGGAAGATTTTGTGAAAACTAACAACTTGGAAGTGCTCCCTCTACCAGTCCCCATGATGATTGCCACTCCATGCAATAAAACCTTAGCCCACTTATACAGTCCTAAGGTTAAGATAGAGATCCAAGGAGTATTATTTGGGCTGAGCCAGTACTCATTGAGTGTACCGGACTCGACCTCATCCTAGGGATGGATTGGTTAATGAAACATAAGAGAGTGATCGATTGCGCCAGCAAGTCCGTAGCGGTGACCAACCCCGAAGGCGAAGCCGTCACCTTTCGGATGACCAGCCGCAAAACTCTTGAGGCATCTCTCCACTCACTAGCCCTTGAAGAAGTGCCCATAGTCAAGGAGTTCATGGACATCTTCCCAGAGGACCTGCCAGGAATGCCTCCCAAGCGGGACATCGAATTCAGAATCGAGCTTGTCCCCGGGACCACTCCAATCTCCAAGCGCCCATACCGGATGGCCGCCAATGAACTAGCCGAAGTCAAGAGCAATATCGAAGACCTAGAGCAGAAAGGGTACATCCGACCGAGTACCTCACCCTGGGGTGCACCGGTCATCTTCGCCATGAAGAAGGACAAGACTAAAAGGATGTGCGTGGACTATAGAGCCCTGAACGACGTAACCATCAAGAACAAGTACCCATTGCCTCGGATAGATGACCTGTTCGATCAACTGAAAGGATACTCGGTGTTTTCCAAGATTGACCTCAGGTCAGTTTATCACCAATTGTACGCTATATCTCCTGGAGGAATAGCTGTGGACCCAACCACCGTGGAAGTAGTAACCAACTGGCTGCAGCCCACGAACGTGACTGAGATCCGAAGTTTTCTTGGATTGGCCGGATACTACCGCCGGTTCATCGAGAATTTTCGAAGATCGCCAAGCCTATGACCAGACTATTGCAGAAGGAAGTAAAATTTGAATGGTCCCCAGATTGTGAAGAATGCTTCCAAACTCTTAAGAAGAAGCTCGTGTCAGCCCCAATTCTGACCCTACCAGACATCCGGAGAGACTTCCACGTCTACTGTGATGCCTCTCGTCAAGGATTGGGATGTGTCTTAATGCAAGATGGGAAGGTGATACCATACGCCTCCCGACAGCTGAGACCACATGAGCTGAACTACCCGACCCACGACCTGGAGTTAGCAGTCGTGGTTCATGCCTTGAAGATATGGAGACATTACCTTGTGGGAAATCAGTGCGAGGTCTTCACTGACCACAAGAGCCTCAAGTATATATTCACCCAACCGGACCTGAACCTCAGGCAAAGGAGATGGTTGGAACTGATCAAAGATTATGACTTGGGCATCCATTATCATCCAGGCAAGGCCAATGTGGTGGCTGACACCCTTAGTCGAAAAGGGTACTGCAATGCCATCATGATACAGGACCAAGCCCCTTTGCTATACAAGGAAATGGAAAGACTGAATTTAGGGATCACCACCCGAGCGTACCTCGCTGCTTTGGAGTCTATACCTGTCTTGATAGACCAGATCCGAGAAAAGCAGAAGGAAGACCCGGACATCTTAGAGATCCAGCAGAACATGCGGAAGGGTAAAGCCCCTAGATTCTCTAAGGATGAGCATGGTACCATCTGGTTCGGAAACCATATATGCGTACCCGACAAGCCTGAGTTGAAGACTCTCATCCTCCAAGAAGCCCACGATACTCTATACTCCATACATCCCGGGAGTACAAAGATGTACCAAGACCTAAAGGAGAAATATTGGTGGGTCAGCATGAAGAGGGAAATAGCTGAGTATGTGGCCAAGTGCGACACATGCCGGCGAGTCAAGGCAGAGCACCAGAGACCCGCTGGACTATTGCAACCCCTCAAGGTCCCCGAATGGAAGTGGGAAGAGATAGGAATGGACTTCATCACGGGACTACCCAGGACCCAAGCCGGTCATGATTCTATCTGGGTGATCATCGACTGACTCACCAAGGTGGCTCACTTCATCCCTGTCAAGACAACCTACACCGTCGCCAAGTTGGCCGAGTTGTATATGACCCAGATTGTGTGCCACACGGAGTTCCAAAGAAGATTGTATCTGACCGTGGGAGTCAGTTTACCTCTAAGTTTTGGAAGAACCTTCAAGAAGAACTCGGCACCCGGATGAACTTTAGCACCGCCTATCATCCTCAGACCGATGGTCAAACCGAGAGGGTCAAACAGATATTGGAGGATATGCGTAGAGCCTGCGCTCTAGACTTTGGCGGAATGTGGGACAAGAACTTGCTTACGCGGAGTTCTCCTACAACAACAGCTATCAAGTTAGCCTGCAAATGTCCCCGTTTGAGGCACTGTATGGGCCTAAGTGCAGAACGCCGCTACTCTGGGATCAGACCAGAGAGTCGCAACTGTTTGGGACAGATATATTGAGAGAAGCCGAAGAGAAGGTCAAGATCATCAGGGACAGATTAAAGATAGCCCAGTCCCGACAGAAGAGCTACGCCGATAACCGACGAAGAGACCTAACCTTTGAGGAGGGTGATTATGTCTATCTCCGAGTCACTCTCCTCCGTGGAACTCAAAGGTTCAACATGAAAGGCAAGCTAGCACCCCGCTATGTCGGACCTTTTCAGATCCTCCGACGGCAAGGAGAAGTGGCATATCAATTAGAACTGCCTCCATCCTTGGCAGGAGTCCATGATGTGTTCCGCGTCTCTCAGCTGAAGAAGTGTCTTCGTGTGCCCGCCGAATAGGCCGATCTCCAACAACTCAACGTCCAAGAGGATTTGTGTAACACCCCAAGAATTAAAAGGAAATAAAATAAAATAAAAATAGTATTAAAGGAATTTCTGGATTTTATTATTAAAGAAAACTCCTAAAGAGCCCTATTAAAGCCAAACAGGGAGGAATATTCAAAATTTGGACTTGAAAAATTTATGGGATAAACTAGAGGCCAAAACATAATTTCAGGAATTTTTACAAATTTTTATCAACAATGATTCAACCCTTAATCAAATAAATGAATTACTGGATTTATTTTAAATCAGAAAACCATTTTAAATCTTAATGGGCCTCAACCCTCAAAGTGCCTCGAGCCCGGCCTAGTCCAAACGTGTGTCACCGATAGGTGGGGTCCACCTGTCGGCGCACTCCCCCTCTCTCCTCTCCCACTCGCGCCCGCCTGGGTCCCACTGGTCAGCCTCTCCCCTCTCGTCCTGGCTCCCTGACATCCGTGGCACGCCTATTGGCGCCATTGGCTTCGCGCTCAGTCACTGACAGGTGGGGGCCACCTGTCAGCTTCGTCTTCTTCGTTGGAAGGGGATCCCCCCTTCCTTTTCCCGGCGATCCCCTTCTGGTTTATCGCCGCCGGCCGCCCGATCTCGCCCGATCATCTCCGGACTCCCTTCCTTGGATCACTGCGATCCCTTTCCACCTATAGGCGATGCGGTTTCGCGCTTTAGGAAGCTTGGCCGAGGGAATGGAAACCCTCGCTGGAGTTCTTGGAAACCCTTGGTTTCCTTCCCTCCTTACGCCGGCGAGCCCCTATAAATACCCCTCCCCGTCGCCGCCCTCTGCCCACACCACCGCAGCCGAGCTCGAGTGAACCAGAGCGCTCCCCCTTCACTTTCGGGTTTTCCCTCTGTTTCAACTCCGGCCGCCGCTCGCCATCGACTCCGACCTTCCCTGCCCTAGCCACCGCCACCGTCGGGACCATCGACGACCGCCCGTCCTCGGCCACCCCTCTGTTGGCCGTGGAACCCACCGGATCGCCATCGCCGTCGAGCTCCCGAGGACCCCCTTCGTCTACCCCTCGCCGCCGGTCACCATCCGTCGCCCTCCGTCGCCATCTGAGGTACCGTCGTGACCGCCATCTTCCCCTCTCTCCATTTTCGCTGAAAGCTAGGCCCCTAGGCCCTCGCCGCCGCTATCGCCGCCGCACACGAGGCCACCGTCGCCGGAGACGAAGGGTAAAATACCCTCGTCACCACGTGCCGTGCCGGAATCCATCCGAGTCGCACAATCCCGAGCGAACGGCCAAGATTAGATCCTGAGGGGATCTAATCAGAGCCCTCGGATCCAGTCAAACCGGTATCGGTTAACCCTGGCCGTCGATCAGTATTTAAAAGTTTGACTCAATCTCAGGCATCCACGCGTACCTGTTCGGTGCGTTATAATCCTGGCCGTCCGTTGTAACTTAAGCCACCCGCCTCGCGCCTTATCGCCGGATCTAGATCCAACGGATCTGGTTGATCCGGTCCACGCGTACAGTGGCCCAGTCCACTGTGGGCTTGGCTCACCGTGGACTAGAGCCATTTTTCAGTTTAAATAAAATTCCAGAAATTGGTTTAAACTTTAAAAATTCATAACTTGCTCATTTTAACTCCAAATTTCACCATTCAAATTTTGTTAAATTCAGCAATTTATTCTCTACACATTTATGCCATAAAAACAGTATGTTACTATTACCCAAAATAATCTTGTTAATTAGGGATAAAATTTATTAATCCAGAAAATAAATTGGGAAAAACTTTAAAATATAAGTTTTACTGTATTTCACCAAAACTTCAGAATATTAAAACCTTATTTCACAAAGTAAAACCCATAAACATGTATGTTTATTATTTGGTGGAATTTTATCTGTTTATTGAATGTATTGTTTATTTTTCCGTATCGAGAAGACTACGAGTTCGTCGAGGAGCCGGAGTTCTATCCCAAGGTTCCACCTTCACCCTTTGCTAAGCAAGGCAAGTCATCGAACCCCCCCGTGGAAATAGTTGATCATCATTGAGGCCAGTTTTTCATAACTATCGCTACAACTCATAGGATATTATTGTATTAGTCAAATATCAAGCCTTACACATATATTTATTAGATCCCCGTCCTTGTGTGCAAACCCAAGCCATGCTTATTGAGCCTTAACTCCTTGTCACTCTACTATAAAAGTATTAGCTAGTGCCCAATGTACCGGCACAACTGCTATAGGATAAAAAGAATGAGTCGTAGATAGATGGATTCTACTATATGAAATTTCCCCATTATTCTTGTCTCTGGACTCTGTTGGAGTTGGCTATGTTATAAGTATGGTGGGTTCCGGGTGCAGCTCGGGAACTGGTTGGTCGCACTCGGGGCACTATAAGGACCGGTCTGCGGGATCTGTTGCAAAGCACTTCCGTACCAACCACAAGTCTAATGGGTAAGTCCTAACTGAAAGTATTGAACAATCCGACTCGATGCACCATAGTGGAGGGCGGCAAGGGGCAACCTGCGGGTGACTTGTACCGACGTGGCTCAAGGGGGGGGTATGGTGAGGCTCGACGCGTCGAGACACGATACGAAACCCATAAGAGGGTGTTGTCAGGTCGAGGAGGACCATATGGAAGGTTTTGGCACGAGTTCCCGTGGAATGGGTCATCTCGTTACACTTTGGTGTATGTGGTGAGTGCGTGCCTTGTGGGTACAGTGGTACACCTCTGATCAGAGTAATTAATCTTTTCGGAAAGCTGAGCCC
Organism: Zizania palustris; assembly: GCA_019279435.1. NCBI lineage: Eukaryota > Viridiplantae > Streptophyta > Magnoliopsida > Poales > Poaceae > Zizania > Zizania palustris. Next base: position 74,844,378 of record JAAALK010000080.1, read on the forward strand.
ACAGTCAAGGGCGGGTTGTGTGACTACTCGCAGTTAGTTTACTATTGTTTGAATGGTTCAGTTACTCATGGCATGTAAGGACTGTTGAGCGAGGTGGGGCTGACTGTACCCCTCGAGTTAGAAGATGATGATGCATACACATGTTTACGTTTCAGTACTAATAAATTGTTCACATTTAATTGCTTTACAAATTACACTCTTTCGCAAAATTAGCCACTATCTCCCTTATTATTACCTTGCATTATATTTGCATTTGGTGGCTTGCTGAGTACATCTGTACTCACCCTGTGACTTACACCATCAGAGCCTGTCTACTACGAGGAGGATGAAGGTCTGGAGTAGTGACCCAGTCAAGGCGAGACTAGAAGAAGGCGTTCATCTAGGACCCCTTTATTTTATTAGTTTCTCTTCACCTTTATTCACTTTTGTATTAATGCGGTCTACGAACCGTGAATGATTGCTCATATTTGTACGTGGTCGCATGATGAACGTCTTGGTTTATTGATTTTCTATGAAATTTCAATAAAGTCCTGGTTTATTAAATCGGGGTGTGACAAGATGGTATCAGGCCGACTTGACTGTAGGAAGCCAAACAGACCTGACCCTAGGACTCATATTGACCCTAATTTCTTACCAAATAACTTAACTTCTCATCTTCCGAGATTTTCACAAAAAATTTCTCTCTTTTGTAGATGCCGGTTCGTACCATGAGCGGGAACCTTCGCGATGAGGCTGGATTCATCCGCGAACTACGCATGCTCGTTTGTTTCCTCGGATTTGAGCACGAGCCGATGTTCCATGGAGTCTTCCCTGACTGAGGAAGAGAGCTACTGTGAGGTCACCGTCATCATCCAGCCCTCTCCTCAGACAGCCCACACCTATCGAGGTGGAGGACCTACCTTCTTGGTAGCCTAGCCAGCGCACCGCCCTCCAGGCCCTCACTGAGCTACGGATGATCTAAGACAGTGAGCTCTATGACACGGATTATCGTTTTGTGCGATTGGACATACCGTACGCTTATTGCAGGCAATGGATGATCTCCACTACGAGGCACTACAGGATGCCAGCGGACAGCGCGACACGATCGATTTTTACCGACAGTCTTCTAAGGATCTGAACCGCGAGAACGGAGATCTTCGTCGTCGTATCCAGCAGGGACACCGATTGGCTGCCGAGGCCGAGGAGTTACGACGCCAGAATGAGATCCTACGGCAGCGCGTCGCTAACAACCCTCAGCTCCGCCATCAGATTGAGGAACTGAAGAAGGATATCGAGGAAATCGCACCCCTTCCGCCTCGCAAGCGGAAATCGCTTCGGATCCCTACCGTGAGGCCTAAGAGGATTTCTCATAGTGCGCCACCCGCCGGACCCTCCAGCTCCACGACCCCGACCGTCTCCATTGAGCCTGTGGTCGAGTCGTCCCCTGAGCTGCCTTAGACGTAGTTATTTCGATTGGTTGTTTTCTTTTATTGTTTTGGATTGTATTGCCACTCATGTCAAATATAAGGCATGAGTGAAGAATTAAATAATAAATGTAATCGCAAGAACGATATTTTGGGAATAAAGCTTAATAATAATTTCCTCTAAGAAAGTGCTATCTACTTTGGAAACTTCAGGATGACCAACACTCAATGCTCCGATGTCCCTCAGAACAGAGGGGAGAACAGCAACTTGCCATAGTGGGGAGCAACTGGGCAGAGGCAAGCCCTAGTCGCCAACCACCCCACTCTGGCTGAGATGATGGCCACTCAGAACCAGTTGGTCACTGCCCTATTGAGCCAAATGCAGCAGCAGCAGCAGCAGCAGATGCAAGAGCAGCAGGCTCAGTTCTTTCGTCTCCACCAACAGCCCGAGCTGCCCCGCCCCGCCACACCAGCTCCCGCTCCCGCCTCTCAGCTCTCGGAGTTCCTCTCGAGTCCGCCTACCCACCTTCTCGAGCACCACCAACCCCATGGAGGCTAGGGATTGGTTGAGAACCATCGCCAAGAAGATAGACCTGCTGACCTGCACTGAGCAGGAGAGGGTGGCTTTCGCCGCCCACCAGCTCCAGGGTCCCGCCGCGGAGTGGTGCGACAATCTGCGTGAGACCTTGCCCTGAGGGACACGTCCATACTTGGGCGGATTCTCTGCTGCCTTCCGTGCAGCTCATGTCCCCGATGGCATCATCCCCCTAGAAGCAGCAGGAGTTTAGGGACCTACAACAAGGGAGCAGGACCGTCACTGAGTACCTGCACGAGTTTAACAGGTTGGCCAGGTATGCACCTGAGGAGGTCCGTACCGACACAGCCAGGCAGTCCAAGTTCCTTCGGGGACTAAAGGATGAGTTGTCCCTTCAACTCATTTCCGGGGATTACTGCCAACTTTCAAAAGTTGGTAAATAAAGCTATCATTCAGGAGACCCAGTAGAATAAGGTCGACCTGAAGAAGAAGAGGATGATCGCCTTCAGGCAGAACCTAGGGCATGGCCCAGAGGCCTCGTTTCACACCTCCTCCATCAGCGCCACAATACCACCCCCGCCCAGTGTATCGTCCGGCGCCACCCGCCGCCAACGCCGGAGCCGGACAGCCTCACCCCGCTCCCACCGCACCTACCGCACCACCCGCCCCGGCAAAGAAGAAAGAGATTCTGCGCGACAAGCACGACAATCCCGTGGTATGTTTTAACTGCCGCCAGGAGGGGCATTACTCTCATCAGTGCCCCCATCCCAAGCGCGCACAAGGAGTCACAACGAACCCCGCCATCCATGCCCGAGTCAACCACGTCACCGCCGAAGAAGCCCAGGCCGCACCCGAGATCGTGATGGGTAAGTTCATGGTACATTCAGCACTTGTAGTGGTTTTATTTGACACTGGAGCTACACACTCCTTCATATCAACTACTTTTGTGGAAAAGAATAATCTAAACATAAGTGAACTACCAAGAGCCGTGCTAATAGCCACCCCTGGAAAACAAACTCTAGCCCAATCCTATAGTCCAAAGGTATGGGTAGATATCCACGGCACAATATTTTGGGCCGACCCCATCCTTATAGAATGCCAAGGCTTGGATCTCATTCTAGGAATGGATTGGCTCAATAAACACCAAGGAGTGATAAGATGTGCCCGGAGAAAAGTCACGGTGACCAATGAAGTAGGGACTACCGTCACATTTCAGATGCCAAGCTTGAAGCTCGGAAGACCAAGACTGCACCAGATTACCTTGGAAGAGATACCGGTAGTCTGCGAGTACCCAGACGTTTTTCCAGAGGTTTACTAGGAATGCCACCCAAGAGGGATATTGAGTTCCGTATTGATTTGGTGCCCGGGACCACCCCCATTTACAAGCGACCATACCGGATGGCCGCCAATGAGTTAGCTGAGATGAAGCAGCAGTTGGAGGACCTTGAGAAGAAAGGCTATATCAGACCTAGCACATCCCCCGTGGGGTGCCCCCGTCATCTTCGTTGAGAAGAAAGAAGACAAGGCTAAGCGTATGTGTGTGGACTACCGAGCCTTAAATGAGGTGACCATCAAGAACAAGTACCCGTTACCTAGGATCGATGATCTTTTTGACTTGCTGAAAGGAGCTACGGTATTTTCCAAGATCGACCTGCGATCCAGGATATCATCAGCTGAGGATTCGAGAGGAGGATATACCCAAGACGGCTTTTACCACCCGTTATGGATTATATGAGTGTACCGTTATGTCCTTTGGATTGACCAACGCCCATGCTTTCTTTATGAACATGATGAATAAGGTGTTCATGGAGTATTTGGACAAATTCATCGTGGTCTTTATAGACGACATCCCCATTTATTCCAAGGATCAGAAGGAGCACGAGACTCACCTACGGTTAACCTTAGGAAAGCTAAGGGAACACCAGTTATACGCCAAGTACAACAAGTGCAAGTTTTGGACGGCGGAAGTAAAGTTCCTTGGACACATTATCTCTGCACAAGGTATCGCAGTAGACCCCACCACCATAGAAGCAGTTACGGATTGGCTGCCACCCACAAACGTATCTGAGATACGAAGTTTTCTGGGTTTGGCCGGGTATTATAAGAGGTTTATCGAGAACTTTTCCAAGATAGCCAAGCCAATGACCAAGTTATTACAGAAGGGAAAGAAGTTTGAATGGACTCCTGAATGCGAGGAGAGTTTTCGCACCCTCAAGACCCGGCTAGTGTCAGCACCTATACTGACCCTACCAGATATCAGGAAGGACTTCCATGTTTATTGCGACGCATCTCACCAAGGATTGGGATGTGTTCTTATGCAAGATGGGAAGGTTATTTCATATGCCTCTCGACAGTTGAGACCCCATGAATTAAACTACCCGACCCATGATTTGGAATTGGCCGCCGTAGTGCACACCCTCAAGATATGGAGGCATTATTTGGTCGGAAATCGCTGCGAAATATTTACGGATCATAAGAGTTTGAAGTACATCTTCACGCAGCCAGACCTCAATCTGAGGCAAAGACGATGGTTGGAATTAATAAAGGACTACGACTTAGGTATCCACTACCACCCCGGAAAAGCAAATGTGGTAGCTGATGCATTAAGTCATAAGGGATATTGCACCGCCATCGTGATTCAGGAGCACACGCCCTTACTTTATAAGGAGCTGGAAAGGTTGAATCTCGGGTTAACCACCGGAGCGTATCTAGCCACCTTGGAGACCCAACCAGTCCTATTTGAGCAGATCTGTGAGGCTCAGCTATAAGACCTGGATATAGCGGCCATAAAGAAGAACATGAGGCAAGGTAAAGCCCCAGGATTTTCTGAAGACGAGAATGGCACGTATGGTTTGGAACCCGGATATGTGTGTCGGATGAACCGGAGATAAAGACCCTTATTCTAAGGGAAGCTCATGATACTTTATACTCCATCCATCTCGGAAGTACCAAGATGTACCAGGACCTGAAGGAACGCTATTGGTGGGTTAGCATGAAGAAAGAGATTGCTCAGTTCGTCGCGGAATGTGACACCTGTAGACGAGTAAAGGCAGAACATCAGAGACCTGCAGGATTGTTACAGCCACTTAAAGTGCCTGAATGGAAATGGGAAGAGATTGGAATGGACTTCATCACCGGACTCCCAAAGACCCAGCTTGGGTATGATTCTATTTGGGTAATCATCGACTGGCTCACGAAAGTAGCACACTTCATAGTCGTTAAGACAACCTTCAGTGGCCCTAAGCTCGCAGAGTTGTACATGGCTCGCATTGTGTGTCTTCATGGAGTGCCCAAGAAGATAGTGTCTGACATGAGGAAGTCAGTTTACCTCTCGTTTTTGGAAGAACCTTCAAGAAGAGATGGGCAAGAGATTGAACTTCAATACTGCTTACCAGCCCTCAGACAGATGGACAAACTGAAAGGGTGAACCAGATATTAGAAGATATGCTACGGGCATGCGTCTTGGATTTTGGAGCAACTTGGGACAAGAGTTTACCGTACGCTGAGTTTTCATACAACAACAGTTATCAAGCCAGCCTTTAGATGTCCCCGTTCGAAGCCCTGTATGGATGAAAGTGTAGGACGCCCCTACTTTGGGACCAAACCGGTGAATCCCAAGTATTTGGAACAGACATCCTTCGAGAAGCGGAAGAGAAGGTATGGATTATCAGAGACCGGCTCAAGACAGCCCAATCTCGCCAAAAGAGCTATGCAGACAATCGTCGTCGAGATTTAGCCTTTGAAGAGGGAAACCATGTCTACCTCCGTGTCACACCCCTCCGTGGCACTCAATGGTTTAACATGAGAGGAAAGTTGGCCCCTCGATATGTTGGACCATTTCCCATTATTCGACGCCAAGGCGAAGTTGCTTATCAGTTGGAACTGCCACCCTCATTAACCGGAGTGCATGATGTGTTTCATGTGTCCCAACTAAAGAAGTGTCTTCGCGTCCCGACAGAGCAAGTGGACCTGCAACAGTTGGATGTCCAAGAAGATTTGACCTATGTGGAAAAGCCAGTCATGATATTGGAAGTCAAAGAAAGGACCACCAGAAGTCGCTTCATCCGCTTCTGTAAAGTTCAGTGGAGCAATCATCCCGTAGAGGAAGATACATGGGAAAAACAAGATGAACTCAAGGCACAACATCCTGAGCTATTCGAGGAATGATCCGAATCTCGAGGACGAGATTCTCTGTAAGGGGGATAGGATTGTAACACCCCAAGAATTAAAAGGAAATAAAATAAAATAAAAATAGTATTAAAGGAATTTCTGGATTTTATTATTAAAGAAAACTCTTAAAGAGCCCTATTAAAGACAAACAGGGAGGAATATTCAAAATTTGGACTTGAAAAATTTATGGGATAAACTAGAGGTCAAAACATAATTTCAGGAATTTTTACAAATTTTTATCAACAGTGATTCAACCCTTAATCAAATAAATGAATTACTGGATTTTTTTAAATCAGAAAACCATTTTAAATCTTAATGGGCCTCAACCCTCAAAGTGCCTCGAGCCCGGCCCAGTCCAAACGCGTGTCACCGACAGGTGGGGTCCGCCTATCGGCGCACTCCCCCTCTCTCCTGCTCCCGCTCGCGCCCTGCCTGGGTCCCATTGGTCAGCCTCTCCCCTCTCGTCCTCGCTCCCTGACATCCGTGGCCCGCCTGTTGGCGGCGTTGGCTTCACGCTCGGTCACTGACAGGTGGGGGCCACCTGTCAGCTTCGTCTTCTTCATTGGAAGGGGATCCCCCCTTCCTTTTCCCGGCGATCCCCTTCTGGTTTCTCGCCGCCGGCCGCCCGATCTCGCCCATCGTCTCCGGACTCCCTTCCTTGGATCACCGCGATCGCTTTCCACCTTTAGGCGACGCGGTTTTGCGCTTTAGGAATCTTGGCCGAGGGAATGGAAACCCTCGCCGGAGTTCTTGGAAACCCTCGGTTTCCTTCCCTCCTTACGCCGGCAAGCCCATACAAATACCCCTACCCGTCGTCGCCCTCTGCCCACACCACCGCAGCCGAGCTCGAGTGAACCAGAGCGCTCCCCCTTCACTTTCGGGTTTTCCCTCTGTTTCAACTCCGGTCGCCGCTCGCCGTCGACTCCGACATTCCCCGCCCTAGCCACCGCCACCGTCGGGACCGTCAACGACCGCCCGTCCTCGGCCACCCCTCTGTTGGCCATGGAACCCACCAGATCCCCGTCGCCGTCGAGCTCCTGAGGACCCCCTTCGTCTACCCCTCGCCGCCGGTCACCATCCGTCGCCATCTGAGGTACCGTCGTGACCGCCATCTTCCCCTCTCTCCATTTTCGCTGGAAGCTAGGCCCCTAGGCCCTCGCCGCCGCCATCGCCGCCGCACCTGAGGCCACCGTCGCCGGAGACGAAGGGTAAAATACCCTCGTCACCACGTGTCCGTGCCGGAATCCATCCGAGCCGCATGATCCCGAACGAACGGCCAAGATTAGATCCTAAGGGAATCTAATCAGATCCCTCGGATCTGGTCAAACCGGTATCGGTTAACCCTGGCCGTCGATCGGTATTTAAAAGTTTGACTCAATCTCAGGCGTCCACGTGTACCCATTCGGTGCGTTATAATCCTAGCCATCCGTTGTAACTTAAGCCACCCGCCTCACGCCTGATCGCCGGATCTAGATCCAACGGATCTTGTTGATCCGGTCCACACGTACAGTGGCCCAGTCCACTGTAGGCTTGGCTCACTGTGGACCAGAGCCATTTTTCAGTTTAAATAAAATTCCAGAAATTGGTTTAAACTTTAAAAATTCATAACTTGCTCATTTTAACTCCAAATTTCACCATTCAAATTTTGTTAAATTCAGCAATTTATTCTCTACACATTTATGCCATAAAAACAGTCTGTTACTATTACCCAAAATAATCTTATTAATTAAATAAATAAAAACCCCTTAGGGATAAAATTTATTAATCCAGAAAATAAATTGTGAAAAACCTTAAAATATAAGTTTTACTGTATTTCACCAAAACTTCAGAATATTAAAACCTTATTTCACATAATAAAACCCATAAACATGTATGTTTATTATTTGGTGGAATTTTATCTGTTTATTGAATGTATTGTTTATTTTTCCGTATCGAGAAGACTACGAGTTTCGTCGAGGAGCCGGAGTTCTATCCCGAGGTTCCACCTTCACCCTTTGCTGATCAAGGCAAGTCATCGAACCCCCCTTGGAAATAGTTGATCATCATTGAGCCTAGTTTTTCATAACTATCGCTACAACTCATAGGATATTATTGCTATTAGTCAAATATCAAGCCTTACACATATATTTATTAGATCCCTGTCCTTGTGTGCAAACCACAGCCATGCTTATTGAGCCTTAACTCCTTGTCACTCTACTATAAAGTATTAGCTAGTGCCCAATGTACCGGCACAACTGCTATAGGATAAAAAGAATGAGTCATAGATAGATGGATTCTACTATATGAAATTTCCCCGTTATTCTTGTCTCTGGACTCTGTTGGAGTTGGATATGTTATAAGTATGGTGGGTTCCGGGTGCAAGCTCAGGAACTGGTTGGTCGCACTCGGGGCACTATAAGGACCGGTCTGCGGGATCTATTGCAAAGCACTTCCGTACCAACCACAAGTCTAATGGGTAAGTCCTAACTGAAAGTATGGAACAATCCGACTCGATGCACCATAGTGGAGGGGGCAAGGGGCAACCTGCGGGTGACTTGTACCGACGTGGCTCAAGGGGAGGTATGGTGAGGCTCGACGCGTCGAGACACGATACGAAACCCATAAGAGGGTGCTGTCGGGTTGAGGAGGACCATATGGAAGGTTTTAGCACGAGTTCCCGTGGAATGGGTCATCTCGTTACACTTTGGTGTAAGTGGTGAGTGCATGCCTTGTGGGTACAGTGGTACACCTCTGATCAGTGTAATTAATCTTTTCTAAAAGCCGAGCCCACGGTCAAGGGCGGGTTGTGTGACTACTCGCAGTTAGTTTACTATTGTTTGAATGGTTGAGTTACTCATGGCATGTAAGGACTATTGAGCGAGGTGGGGCTGACTGTACCCCTCGAGTTAGAAGATGATGATGCATACACATGTTTACAGTTTCAGTACTAATAAATTGTTCACATTTAATTGCTTTACAAATTACGCTCTTCCGCAAAATTAGCCACTAGCTCCCTTATTATTACCTTGCATTATATTTGCATTCGGTGGCTTGCTGAGTACATCTGTACTCACCCCGTTGACTTACACCATCAGAGCTCGTCTAATACGAGGAGGATGAAGGTCTGGAGTAGCGACCCAGTCAAGGCGAGACTGGAAGAAGGCGTTCATCTAGGACCCCTTTATTTTATTAGTTTCTCTTCACCTTTATTCACTTTTGTATTAATGCGTTTACGAACCGTGAATGATTGCTCGTATTTGTACGTGATCGCATGATGAACGTCTTGGTTTATTGATTTTCTATGGAATTTCAATAAAGTCCTGATTTATTAAATCGGGGCGTGACAATTTGACCTACAACGAGAAACCCGCCAAGATCCTGGAGACTAAGGAAAGAGTAACCAGGAGCCGTGTGGTTCGCTTCTGCAAGGTTCAGTGGGACAACCACCCCGTTGAAGAAGCCACATGGGATAAAGAAGACGAGTTGAAAGCCCAATACCCCAAGTTATTCGAGTAGCGTTTCAATCTCTAGGATGAGATTCTTTGTAAGGGGGATAGGTTTGTAACACCCCAAATTTCCAAAGAAATAAAAATATCATTTAATATATTTTTTTGGAATTATTTATTTTGGAAATACCTTTAATGCCCTCCTTAACCTTTTTGAACTAGAACCTAGCTGAAATGACAAAACCAGAGGCTGAAAATTTTGTATGAGTCCCAAGACCAAAAGATATTTTTAAAATTTTTACAACTTTTATCACCCCTGGAAGTAGCCCAAATATTTTAAATCAATTTCTGTAATTATTTTTATTTAGAAAAGCATTGGAACAGTAACGGGCCCTCCCCCTTCCTTTCTCTCTCTCCCGGCCGACCCAGCCCGCTCCCTTCCGTGCCCCGTACTAACACCCGGGCCCCACCTGTCAGAGACCTTCTCCTCTTCGCGCGCTGCGCGCGCCCGACCGCCCGACCCCACCCGTCAGTCTCCTCACCCGCTCGCTCGCGCCCGCTGCCGGTGGCCCCCACCTGTCGGACACATCTTCTCCGCGGGATCCGCCCCCCAAATCCCCCCTCACCGGCCGAAGCCCTAACCCTGCCTCGGATCCGCCCCCGCCGGCCCCCTCCCTTTAATCCGTCGCCGG
>JAAALK010000080.1:74854702-74974505 GCA_019279435.1 Zizania palustris
ACAAGGTCAATGACACCTTTCTCATATTGATCCGCAGAAAATGAAAGCGCACATCAATGTGTTTGGTTTTTGAATGGAGACAAAGGTTTTTCCCTACACTAATTGCACTGGTGCTGTCGCAAAAAAAGGAACTCTGGTAGGAAAGAACAACCCAAAATCTCACAGAGTGGAAATCATCCAAACCAACTGTGAGCAGCAGCTAGAAGCAGCTACATACTCAGCCTTAGTGGTCGAAAGAGCAACTCCAGATTGCTTTCGAGAAGACCAAGAAACAAGAGACGAACCAAGAAACTGGCAAGTACCGGAAGTCGACTTGCGATCCAACCGACACCCACCAAAGTCAGCGTCCGAAAAGCCAGATAAATCAAGAGATGATGATGTTGAATAGTAAAGGCCAAGATCAGGCGCATAGGTAAGATACCTGAAGATGCGCTTGATAGCCTGCCGATGAGACGTGCGTGGTGAAGACTGGAAGCGTGCGCACAGTCCCACGGCGAACTGTATGTCTGGCCTTGTCGCCGTTAGGTACCAGAATATTCGGTTTGATAACCTGCTAATTCTTCCTCCGCTTCTGGTATGCCGCATAATGGGAGTCGACCTCCTAAAAAAAGACGTCTGTAAAAGAATGAAACCGCTTTCAAGAGAAATAAACGATTCAATGATCAAATAATAAAACTAGTCTATATGGTTCGAGAGGGGGTAGCAGGGTCCACTCAAACACTAGAGTGGAAGTGTGTTGAATCAAGAGTAGATAGTAAAATCGATTTTCGACGGAATCAAAAAGACATATCTAGTAGAATCGTAACCATAGAATACGACCCTAATCGAAATGCGTACATTTGTCTCAACCCATATTAGGCTATTTACACAGAGGAATGGAAAAAATCGCGGAAATGGGAAATAGCTAATGTAGAATTTATCTGATATAGAACACTCATATCGATAGCTGTGAATAGCCATCGACTACCCGGAAAGGGTAGAAGAATGGGCCCTATTCTGGGGCATATAATGCGGGTCGAACCCTATGGTTACCTGGGTGGTTGAATGCTGTTAACGAGAATAGTAATTCGCTTTTCTTAACAATAGGACCCGGGATTTCTTGGTTCATCACGCTATTGCTCTAGGTTTGCATACAACTACATTGATTACTTAAACCATTTCCGAGCACCTTATATCACTTCCGAGGCATACGATCTCTCTCGTTGACCTTGACGCCGCTCTCGTCCTTATACAGGCCCCCTGATGTGCCCATTGTGGTCATCTGAGGCTTCAGCTCTACACCAAAGTCGAACTTCTTCAACATGTCTCTAGTGTACTTACCCTGCTAGATGAAGGTGCCGTCCTTGGTCTGCTTGATCTGGAGCCCTAGAAGTACTTGAGCTCACCCATGAGACTCATCTCAAACTCACTGTGCATCTGCTCAGAAAACTTGGACACAAGATCATTAGTAGTACCGCCAAAGATAATATCATCCACATAAATCTGAGCGACTAGGAAATCTGAAGCATCTCTGAGCAAGAAAAGAGTTTTATCCACAGAACCCATCACAAAGCCCTTCCCCAACAAAAACTACTTCAACTGGTCATACAAAGCCCTGGGGGCTTGCTTCAACCCGTATAAAGCTTTTTGCAACTTAAAAACATCGAGGACTCTTGGGGTTCTGAAAACCGGGGGGCTGCCTAACATAAACCTCCTCTCTATGTACCCATTCAGAAAAGCACTCTTGACGTCCATTTGAAAAAGCTTAAAACCCTTCGAAGCGTCAAAAGCTAAGAGAATGCGAATGGACTCAAGACGGGCAACAGGTGTTAAAGTTTCTTCAAAATCAATACCTTCCTTCTAGCAAAAACCCTGGGAAACCAGTCGAGCTTGTTGCGCACCACAACCCCATCTCACCTTGCTTGTTCTTGAACATCCACTTGGTGCCTATGGGGTTGCATCCATGGTGGCAGCTCAACCAGTGTCCAAACCGATTGCGGACAACATTCTCAAGCTCTTCTTGCATGGCATTAATCCAATTGGAGTCAAAAGAGCATGAGAAACATCTCTAGGCTCAAAAGATGCAACAAAAGCAGGATTCAGCAAACAAACAAGAGAGTCAACAGAAGAGCGCGAAGTTCTCTCAAAAGATCACCGATGATGAGCTATGAGGGGTGATCACGCTGAACTGCTCGGGATCCCTGGTGATCTGAAGTCACCTCACCGGAGTCAGCAGCTGCACCTCTGGACTCGACTGAGGGGGCTCGATCGAAGTGGAAAAAGTGATCAGAGGTCCGCCCTCATCCTCAGTCGAAGTCTCAGAAGGTGTGGGTTCTGCAGCTGTGCAGAAGACCCACCCTCATCAGCAGCTGGAGTGTCATCATCTTCCTGAAAGAGGGACTCTCCGAGCTCACCATCTCCAGAAGGCTCAAAAGAAGGAGTCAAAGAAGGCAAAGACTCATCAAAAGAAACATCACAAGTCTCGACAAGCGCTGGGAGTCGAGGTTCCAGACACGGAAGCCTCGATAATACAATGCATATCAAGAAAAACTCCATCCCAGCAACGAGACTCAAACTTGCCAAATGCCCTCCCTTCTTGAGCACAAAGCACTTGCAGCCAAATGCTCGCAAGTGGCTCACTTTGGGGCTGTCTGCCAAACACAACTCAGATGAAGTCTTACCTAGGTAAGCTCTAAGCAAAAATACGGTTGGCCAGATAGCAAGCCGTGTTCATGGCTTCAGCCCAAAAAACGCCTAGGAGTCCTATGCTCATCGAGCATCGTCCTGGCCATCTCGACTAGCGTGCGGTTCTTTCGTTCCACACACGCCGTTCCGTGGGGGAGTGTAAGGAGCAGAAAACTGATGCTCAAGGACCCTCATCACTACAGAAGCTGACGAACTGAGAGTTCTTGAACTCAGAGTCGTTGTCAGAGCGAAATTGCTCGCATCCGACCATTGTTCTCATTATTCAGCTTCAAAATTAGGTCATGAACAAAATGAAAAATCTCATCCTTAGACTCCAAGAAGAAAACCCACGAGAATCGAGAAAAAATCGTCAACAATCACAAGTGCGCACCACTTCCCACCGACTGAGTGTACCCAAGCTGGACCAACAGTGTCCATATGTAACAGCTCGCCCGGATACGATGTCATCACCTGAGTCACAGGTGAGTGAGAAGCGGCAACCATTTTCCCGTGACGACATGGATGGCAAACTAGATTCTTCTCCATTTTAAGCTTGGGCAATCCTTGGATGAGGTCCATAGAGCTCAACCTGACTAGCAGATCAAAACTCAAATGGCCCAACCTCCTATGCCACTTCCAGAGCTTAGAGAAGGATCCAACAATCAAACAGCGAGAAGAGCCAAAAGAACTAGAGAAGTCAATTCGAAAAACCTTACCAAAAGGTAAGATATGGCAAATCAAAGACCCTCTAGAATCAAACACAGAAGAATTGCCCTTCTTAAAATGAACCTCCAACTCATCCTCAAGAAGTTGCGAAACAAAAATAAAATTCGAATTCAAATTCCCAACCAAAGCAACGCTCTTCAAAGAGAAATGGTCAGAGATGCGAATTAAGCCAATGCCGTGTACCTTCCCTTTATCGCTGTTCCCAAATGTGATGTACTCTTTGGAGCTCGGGGGAGTGAGAGTGGAGAACCATCTGCGATGTCCCGTCATGTGGCGAGAGCATCCTAAGTCCATGATCCAAACGTCCTCCAGTCCCTGATCCTGCACAATCAGTGGTTTTAAGGGGAAGCAAATGGTCCGGCACTAGGTTTAGCAAAAGAACTAAACCAGTATCGAGCCATCTGCTCAAAAGACGGAATGCAAAAACCATCAGAAGAGTTTGGACCAAAGCGTGGCTCAAAGTGCGGTCCTTGGTTTTGCCTAAAGCCTCGGCCATAAGGTCCAGGACCGTAGCCAAAACAACCTGGAGCTCTGCCAGAACGAACACCACCATCTGGAGCACGTGCATGAAGTCGTATCCTATACCACCACCTACACGACGCGGCCTGGCCTCCAGCCTCTCCCCGCGTCGAGGAACCCTCATTCTACGAGCCTGTTGGTAGAACTGCTCCTGACCACCAAGAGCTCTCTCTGCTCTCTCAACCCGATTCCTCCTGAAGCAAAACTCCTCAAGATGCCCGTCTCTCTGACAGTACTCACAATGATAGATGGGCTTCTTGGGATGTGGTTGAGGATTGGGGTTCTTGGGCTTAGTGGTGTTTGGTGTAGTCTTCTTGATGTGAGAGGGTCCAGGAAGAGTGTCAAGAGAAGTGTGGAGGTGTTTGGGCTTTGGAACCCAGATGGGCTTCTTGGGTGGAGCTTTTGGCTATTCCTAGAACACCCCATCCTTGGGCTGACTAGCTTAGAAAGACTCAGTGGAGTAAGTCTTAGGGTATCTCTGCTCAGGAGTCATTTTACTCCACTCTACTGCCCGACTAATGGCACTCTCAAAGTCAGCCTTGGTGTAGGTGTAACCTACCCCAAACCCATCCTGCCTCTTAAACTGCTGGATCATCATGCCGAGCTGTGGCTCTCTGGCACTGATCCAACTCAGGATAGAACGGAGGTAAAAGTTCTCATTTTGAGCATCAGCTAGCTCCTCTCTCAAGGAAGCTAGAACCTCCACCTGAGACAAGCAGGTCTCACACTCTTTATCTACTTGGACAGACTTCTCGGCTTTCAGCTTAATCAACTCCAGTCTAAGAGACAAGCATTTCTCACAGACAGTGGGTGAAACCGACAGTGTCTCAAGCTCTAGCCTAGTTAGCGCCAGCTCAACTATCACTCTCTCCAAATCACCCAAATGCTCATCGCCTTTGGCTTTCAGCTCAGCTAAACTAGCTAGATGCGATGGGCAATCAGCACAGGGCACGACGACAGTGGCTTGAGCATCTTTCAGCTCCAGCTGAGCGGTTTCAAGCTCAGTGGCCAAAGCATCCCTCTCATCAACCCTTTCTGTGTACCTGGACTTCAGAGTCGACAGGTCACACAGAAGCACCCCACACTTTGGGCACTCACTGCTAACACCCAAGCAAGGGGAAGAAGATAGACTCTTAATTCTGCCGTGGCCACGACAAGCTCACTCTCTAATTCATCTATCCTCTTCTTAGCCCCACTAAGCATTTTTTCCCGATATTTTAACTCCTGACGATTGCTTTCAAGTAAATCAACGATTTCGCGTCATAAGATGATACCTTGTTGTCGTCATCATCGGAGTCAACGAAGGAGCCCTTCTCTTCCTTATCCTCAAGAGCCATTGAGTAGAAGCTCTTGCGGGATCTTCGGCGTTGATGTGAATGGCTCTTCGGTCTGTCCCCAAAAGCCATGAAGCATAGGCCCGCCGGATCGTCCTTGTCCTTCCCCTTCCTGATGACGATCTCATCATCGCTTGAGCTCGATGAAGAGGAAGAAGACGTGGACCTCTTGGGGTAGCTCTTCTCCATCTCGGCGAAGAAGGCCTTGTCGCGCTTCTTGTTCTCTCTCCGGTAGTCCTTCAGGGCCTTTCTAAAGAATCTGGTCTTTGGCTTGCCCTTGTTGAAGGAGGAGCTGTCGTGCTTGCCGGAGTCGTGGAAGCCACCACCGGTGCCCTTCTTGTGGCCATTGCACTTGGGGCAGTCAGCGATGAAGTGTCCTGGGTCACCACACTCAAAGCACCTAGATTTTGTGTCGTGTCATTTGAACATTCTTTTGTCATAAACACGACGCACCCGGTTGTTAAAAAGACACAGGTCATCATCTCCCAAAGTCTCAAGATGGTCCTCAGTGATAGACATCAAAGAGAACCTAGCACAGCTCACAGAAGAGGGGTTAGCAGATGGTGTAGCAAGGTCTAGGGATTTTGATCCAGAGCCAGTGAGATTTGATCTCAACTAGGTATCAACCTCGGT
Source organism: Zizania palustris (assembly GCA_019279435.1). Classification (NCBI taxonomy): domain Eukaryota; kingdom Viridiplantae; phylum Streptophyta; class Magnoliopsida; order Poales; family Poaceae; genus Zizania; species Zizania palustris. The sequence continues at coordinate 74,860,579 of JAAALK010000080.1, forward strand.
GGCCTTCAGGTTGCTAAACAACTCAGAAATGGTCAAGGTATCATAAGATGTGCTCTCAATGATAGAGGATACCTTGATCTCCCGGATCTTAGGGTCCAAGGTATGGAGAACCTTGAGCGCCTGCTCATGATCTGAGACTAACTGCACACCCTCAGCCTTGTTGTCCCGAAGCTTGTTTATGATCGATTGAAAACGACCAAACAACGCTTCAACAGATTCACCCGTCTTTTGTCTGAAGTTCTCATATTCACGCCGGTAGGTCTGATAGAGCCGAGCCTTGACCTGAGCTGTCCCCTCGTGGTGTGCCTAAAGGGTAGCCCAGATCTCTCTCGCAGTGCTGAGATGGCTCACTCGCTCAAATTCAGTGGGACCTAAACCAGAAAACAAAATGTTCACAGCTTTGTTATTGTTTAGATGCTAGACGATGATACCAGGAGAATCACGCTCAGCAACTGGCAATATGACAAACGTAGCGTGAACACAAATGTCCCAGATGTCCAAGCTTTGGCTCATGAGATAGGCTCGCATTCGAGTCATCCGATAATTATAGCCATAAGCTTCCAAGGACGGGACCTTTCTAGGAGATGTCATGATCACTACTAGGTTTTAGAACCGATTAAGGTATGGAAAAACCCTAATCAGGCTCTCATACCACTTGTAGGACCAAAAGTAGCGACCAGAGGGGGGTGAATGGGCGCCTAAAAAATTCTTTCGAATCAATGGCCTGCTCCCAACACTCAACACACCTCAAAAGACTAAATAGCAAAACGTAAACAGATCACCGAAGCCTAAAAGTATCTAGCCTAGAAACGACCGGTGTCCTAGACAAAGAAACACCAATACAGTGCTAATAGGCAGATAAACAAAGCATTCAAAACAAGGACAGATCAAAGTACACAGAAGCTCATCATCACAGCAAGTGGACTGAGGGCACATAAATAGGGATGAGGAGTTACTGTTCAAAGTTGTCTCCTATTCGATACTCAACGAAGCCTGCCACGTCGAAGCCTGCTTCGCAGTGTCGAAGCCTGCATCGGAGTCCTTTATCGAAGGCTGATGAAGTCTGTTGTGGAAGTGCCGAAGGTTTGTGGAGTCTAGGCTAGTTCGAGTGTGATAGAATGCGAAGCATGCTTCGGAGCGAAGTATGAAACTACCGAAGCCTACTTCGAAAAACACACTTCGAAGTTACGAAGCTTAACCCAAGAAAAAATCAACTTCGAAGCAAAGCAGAGAACAATTGAAGCCTGTGACACAACCTTCGAAGTTGATGGCTCGAGGTATGACTAACGGAGTAGTGACCTTCGAAATACAGACCAACTCCGAATCGAAGTCTGCTGGTGCTCTCGTACAAGAAATTGAAGCCTAGAAACACACTTCGAATCACACACTTCAAACGCACAAACAGATACACAGAAATGTCAACAGAAACCCCTCAATAACACACTCCGAGTGAAGCCAACCAGAGAAACTCGGTTCGAAGCTAACTTTGAAACCTGTCGAAGTATGCTCCGTAAGGCTGTCGAAGTATGTCAGAATAAAACCTTCGAATCAGTGCATACTTCGGAATAGAGTCCACACTTAAAGTTCAGTGTTACTGATGGCAGCAAAGCATATAAAGAAGTCTGATCAAAGCCTACTTCACAAAAACAGAGGGACTTCGAGCAAAGTATGGGGCTTCTCCAGAAACGTCAAGAAAAACGCCAGATGCTTTCTTCTCGATCAAAAAGCCATGCCAAGAAAAAGTATCAATAGAAAAACTAGCTGCAGCCTATGAAAAGAGTAGCCTGGCATTCAATAGTAAAGCAAGGACTAGGTACTACTTGCTGCTACAGGAGCCTGCAAGTAGAACTAGTAGCCTCAGAGAACAAAAACCGCAGCAACCAGAGAGAAAACACGCATAGAGCAAAAACGTGTAGGCACACATAACGAAGCAACAGATTCAATCATGTTCTTCGAGAGACAAAGACTGGAAGAATAAAATCTCACAGAACCGTGGAGAATAGAACTCACGATGGCTGTGCATGCAGGAAGAAATCGCATGAACAGGAGCCTGGCGGCGCACGCATAGGGACAGGAGACAGGGAACAAAAATGACCCAATTGATTAGTAAAGTGATTTCTGGAAAGGGTGACCTAACCCTAGGTATTGGGGCCCTATTTATAGGCAGCCCAATAAATGGGGAAATGCAGAAATACCCCTAGAGTTTTTTACAGACGCTGAAATAAATGGAAAAGACCAAATTGCCATTAGGATATTTTTACAGACTCGACTGACTGATTGTGGGCCTAAGGAAAAAATAGTAAACTCCTATTTATAGATGACTTATCGGGAAGCTAAGCTTTCGTATGGACTACGGCTTTACTTTTGGACGGTCCGTTCCAAGATCAGCGGTCGTTAGTTTTGCGCAAACTGACAAAGCATCCACCAGCTTTTTACCAGGTACCCGGATTGGGTCGGCCCAACTCCGCAGCTCTTTCAGCCCGTCAATCGCTCGCCGCCCGTGTACCTGAGTCAATCCTGGTCAACAGCCCAGTGGGTCCTCTGCTGCTCCTAGACAATGTACCCAGATTGGGCCAGCCCGACTTCGCGGCCCCTCTGCCCGACAGTCGCTCGCTGCCCGTGTACCTGAGTCACACGCGGCCCAGACTCAGCAGGTCTTCTCTCCTTTTCAGTCCTCTTTGACTACTGTTGACAATGACTCATCACATCTGGAGCCATGAGGCCCACGCTCTTCAGCATGGCTCTTCAACACTCATGGATCGCCTTACACATGCACCTCTACTTCAGCTACCCGACTTTGGTAAGACTTTTGAGTTAGAATGTGATGCTAGTGGTTTTAGAATAGGAGGTGTGCTGCTACAAGGAGGTAAACCCGTGGCCTATTTTAGTGAGAAATTACATGGTCCACAGTTGAATTATTCTACCTATGATAAGGAATTATATGCCTTAGTGCGTGTGCTTGAAACTTGGCAACATTACCTTTTTCCTAAGGAGTTTATTATTCATTCGGATCATGAAGCATTGAAGCATATACGTAGTCAAGCAAATATGAATAAACGACATGCTAAATGGATAGAATTTATTGAGACTTTTCCATATATCATTAAGCATAAGAAAGGGAAAGATAATGTGATTGCCGATGCTTTGTCTAGACGTTATACATTGCTTTCTCAACTTGATTATATGATCTTTGGTTAAGAAATATTGAAGGACATGTATGCTACTGATTTGGACTTCAAAGATGCTTTTGCAAATTGTACAGATGACCGTGCTTGGAACAAATATGTGCTGAATAATGCATATCTTTTTCGTGCTAACAAGTTATGTGTGTTGGCTAGCTCTCTTCGCTTGTTGTTATTGCAGAAAGCACATGGTGGTGGTTTGATGGGTCATTTTGGATCATAGAAAACTGAAGATGTGCTGTCCACACACTTCTATTGGCCTAGGATGAGACGAGATGTTGAGCGTTACGTGGCACGATGCACTACTTGCAATAAAGCTAAGTCCTGTCTAAACCCACATGGTCTTTATATGCCTCTGCCTGTTCCTAGTGTACCTTGGGAGGATATTTCTATGGATTTTGTGTTAGGATTACCTAGAACTAAGAGGGGGAGGGATAGTATTTTTGTGGTGGTAGATCGGTTCTCTAAAATGGCACATTTTATACCTTGTCACAAGAGCGAAGACGCTACCAATGTTGCTGATTTTTTTTTTCAGAGAGGTCGTACGCTTGCATGGAGTTCCCAATACCATCGTTTCAGATCGTGATGCTAAATTCTTAAGTCATTTTTGGAGGACATTGTGGCATAAGTTGGGAACGAAGCTGCTGTTTTCTACTACTTGTCACCCACAAATGGATGGGCAAACGGAGGTCGTCAACCGTACATTGAAAGGTTTTGATCTGTCAGACCGGAGCCTTGGATCGTCAACGTCGAGATTCTCCACCAATCCAAGTTATCCTTACCTAGCGGAAGATCGGGACCAATCCCCCTATTAGTTGGTATCAGATTTCAGGTTTCCCGTTAGGTAATCTCGATCTTCTTTTATTTTTACCTAGAGTCTAGAAAACCCTCACAAAAAAATCCCCACCGAGAACCCCTTTGTGCCTTGCGATTTTAATGTCAGTTTTTAGCTTTGTTGAGTTTGTGTTCTTGGTCGAGTCTTGTTGCTGGTTTAGTCATCCCTTTGTGTCGTTTGAGTAGTAGTTGATCTTCTGTCTCAAAAAATTACCCCACCCGAAACCCCCCTCCACAACCCTAGTCGGTTTCCACTTGGTTTCCTTCTCGGTTTTCCACATCGAGTCCTTGTGACCCCCTTCGGTAAAACAGGAATAACTTTTCTCTCGTTTGTCAGAAAAATATGAAATTTTTTGAGCATCTTCTTCTTCGTCCTGTTTGTTTTCATCACAATTGCCAAAAAAAATAAAGAAGATAAAGAAAAAATCGGTCAAAGTTTTTGCACGCCGTTTAGAGAACTTGTTGAATTTCTGTGAACCACATCCCACCTCAGTTGCAGGTGCCAATTTTTTTGTTTGCATCTCTTGTCGTCCTTGTTCAAAAAAAATATAGTGAAAAAAACAAAAAAAAAAACGAGAAGTAAAGAAGCAAAAGAGAACCGGTCCTGTCGTTTGCTACCTTGTTCTGCCTTCCACTTGAGTTTTGGGCACATAGTTTCCCTCTATTGCTTGAATTTCACCTTGGGAGCACTTAGACCAGCAACTTTGACGAGTACTAGGGAACACTTATTGAACTTGGTTTAACTGTTATTACTATCGCTATTCCTTGCTACTTACTTTGCCTTCCAAGCTACACCTTCTCTTGGTCAGGACAGGTTCACATCTTGCAATCACCCACCACCCTCCACTTGGTTCTTCACCTGTAGGCCGGTGACCTCACTGCGGCATGGTAAGAACACTTGCAAGTGTGGGTAAGGCGCTTGACGGATTGCTTCCAACACACACCCACCACTCCACCTAGTTGCGTTCCATAAGGATTATTCTTTGTTGTTTGTCTTTTCACTAAGATGGCAGATAACAACGTTACCCCTCCATCCGATTTTAATGACAGTACTCACAATGATAGATGGGCTTCTTGGGATTTGGTTGGGGCTTGGGGTTCTTGGGCTTAGTGGTGTTAGGTGTTGTCTTCTTGATGTGAGAGGGTCCAGGAAGAGAGTCAAGAGAAGTGTGGAGATGTTTGGGCTTTGGAACCCAGATGGGCTTCTTGGGTGGAGCTTTGGGCTGTTCTTGGAACACTCCATCCTTGGGCTGACTAGCCTGGAAAGACTCAGTGGAGTGAGTCTTGGGGTATCTCTGCTCAGGAGTCATTTTACTCCACTCCACTGCCCAGCTAATGGCACTCTCAAAGTCAGCCTTGGTGTAGGTGTAGCCTACCCCAAACCCATCCTGCCTCTTAAACTGCTGGATCATCATGCCGAGCAGTGGCTCTCTGGCACTGATCAAACTCAGGATAGAACAAAGGTAAAAGTTTTCATTCTAGGAATCATCTAGCTCCTCTCTCAAGGAAGCTAGAACCTCCACCTGAGACAAGAAGGTCTCACACTCTCTATCTTCTTGGATAGACTTCTCGGCTTTCAGCTTGATCAACTCCATTCTAAGAGACAAACAGTTCTCACAGACAGTGGGTGGAACTGACAGTGTCTCAAGCTCTAGCCTAGTCTGCCCCAGCTCAGCTCTAACTCTCTCCATCTCGCTCAAATGCTCATCACCCTTGGCTTTCAGCTCAGCTAGACTGGCTAGATGGGATGGGCAATCAGCACAGGGCACGACGACAGTGGCATGAGCATCTTTCAGCTCTAGCTGAGCGCTCTCAAGCTTAGTGGCCAAAGTGTCCCTCTCATCAACCCTTTCTGTGTACCTGGACTTCAGAGTCAACAGGTCACACAGAAGCACTTCACACTTTGGGCACTCACTGCTATCACCCAAGCAAGGGGAAGAAGATAGACTCTTAATTCTGTCGTTGGCCACGACAAGCTCACTCTCCAATTCATCTATCCTTTTCTGAGCCCCCCTAAGCAGTTTTTTGTGATATTTTAACTCCTGACGATTGCTTTCAAGTAAATCAACGATTTCACGTTCATTTTCGTCGTCGTCGGAGTCATCGGAGGAGCCCTTCTCTTCCTTATCCCCAAGAGCCATTGAGTAGAAGCTCTTGTGGGATCTTCGGCGTTGATGTGAGCGGTTCTTCGGTCTGTCCCCAAAAGCCATGAAGCAAAGGCCTACCGGATCGTCCTTGTCCTTCCCCTTCCTGATGACAATCTCCTCATCGCTTGAGCTCGATGAAGAGGAAGAAGACATGGACCGCTTGGAGTAGCTCTTCTCCATCTTGGCGAAGAAGGCCTTGTCGCGCTTCTTGTTCTCACGCCGGTAGTCCTTTAGGGCCTTTCTGAAGAATCTGGTCTTTGTCTTGCCCTTGGTGAAGGAGGAGCTGTCGTGCTTGCCAGAGTCATGGAAGCCACCACCGGTGCCCTTCTTGTGACCATTGCGCGTGGGGCAGTCAGTGAGGAAGTGTCTTGGAACACCACACTCAAAGCACCCGGATTTTGTGTCGTGTCTTTTGAACATCCCTTAGTCATAAACACGACACACCCGGTTGTTAAAGAGACACAGGTCATCATCTCCTAACGACTCAAGCTGGTCCTCAGTGATAGACATCAAAGAGAACCCAGCACAGCTCATAGAGGAGGGATCAGAAGAAGGTGTAACAAGGGCTAGGGTCTTTGAACCAGAGCCAGTGAGATTTGATCTCAACTGGGTATCAACCTCAGTGGCCTTCAGCTTGCTAAACAACTAAGAAATGGTCAAGGTATCATAAGATGTGCTCTCAATGATAGATGATACCTTGATCTCCCAGATCTTAGGGTCCATGGTATGGAGAACCTTGAGCGCCTGCTCATGATCCAAGACTAACTGAACACCCTCAGCCTTGTTGTCCCAAAGCTTGTTTATGATCGATTGAAAATGACCAAACAACGCTTCAACAGATTCACCCGGCTTCTGTGTGAAATTCTCATATTCACGCCGGTAGGTCTGATAGAGCCGAGCCTTGACCTAGGCTGTCCCCTCATGTGTGCCTGAAGGGTAGACAAGATCTCTCTCGCAGTGGAGAGATGACTCACACGCTCAAAATCGGTGGGACCTAAACCAGATAACAGAATATTCACTGCTTTGTTGTTGTTCTGATGCTAGGCAATAATATCTGGAGAATTACGCTCAGCAACAGGCAACACTATGAAAGTAGCGTGAATATAGATGTCCCAGATGTCCGAGCTTTGGCTAATGAGATATGCTCACATGCGAGTCTTCCAATAATTATAGCCATAAGCTTCCAAGGACGGGACCTTTCCAGGAGACGTCATGATCACTACTGGGTTTTAGAAACCGGTTAAGGTATGGAAAAAACCTAACCAGGCTCTGATACCACTTGTATGACCGAAAGTAGCGACTAGAGAGGGGGGGTGAATGGGCACCTTAAAAATTCTTTCGAATCAATGGCCTGCTCCCAACACCCAACGCACCTTAACAGACTTAACAAAGAAAGGTGAACAGATCAACAGAGCCTCAAATGATCTAGCCTAACAACAACCGGTGTCCTAATTGAAAAGACACCAACACAGTGCTAGTAGGCAGATTAACTAAGCACTCAACACATGGGCAGATTAAGGTTCACAAAATAAATCACAACTGCAATTAATCTAAGTGCATGTAAAAGAGATGAAGGGTTACTGTTCATGGTTGTCTCCAGTTCGTTACTTGATGAAGCCTGCAACGTCGAAGCCTGTGATGGTTGTGCCAAAGTGTGCTTCGAAGTCCTTTGTCGAAGGCTGACGAAGTTTGTAGTGGACGTGCCGAAGGTTGATGGAATCGAAGCTAGTTCGGTGAAGAATGTCGCAAACTGCAAAACATGCTTTGGTGCGAAGTGTGAGGCTACTGAAGCCTGCTTCGAAAAACACACTTCGAAGCTACTAAGCTTAACACAAGAAAAATCAACTTCGAAGCTTAACAGAGAAAAATCGAAGCCTGCAACACAACCTTCGATGCCAGATTAATCGAAGTATGACTACCGGAGTAGTGACCTTCGAATCACAGACCAACTTCGAATCGGAGTCCTCTAGTGTTTTCACACAAGAAACCGAAGCCTAGAAACACACTTCTAATCACAACCTCCGAAAGTACAGACTGAGTGAGACCCACAACAAGACACTTCGAACCGGAGTCTGTTCGAAAACAGTAGTTCGAAGCTTACAGGCTGTGCAAATCAAAGCTAGTCATTCGAAGAATACAAACTGTGCGAGGAATACAAATGAAGTCTTCGCAGCACACGTAGCTGTTGCAAAATGAACCGAACATAAGAGAAGTATGCAAGATAGCGAAGGTAGACACAGCCTTTCAAAGTCACATGAAGTTAGAACAAAGCTTGCATGGAACAAACTTTTTCAGCACAAAAGAAATCAACTATCCGAAAGCAAACAGAGACATCGAGGACTGTGTCAGGCTCCTGTCTCCACTAGCCTGTAACACAGATCGTAGACTGTAGTGCTAAAACTCATAGGCACTTGAGTGAATACTTCTGCAGCAATCTCAGATCGGAAGAAGCAAACAAGGCACAACCATCGAGGTGATTAAACAAAACAAAAACATGAGATTGCTTCCGATGAACAGCGGCGATGGAGTGAGACAAAACGCCAGAGAGAAAGCAACAGTAAACAAACGCACACAAATTGAGGCAAGCAGAAACCTATGAGACAAAAACACACAGTTTGATTTGCTTGTGATGAACAGGAACGTCGTGCGCAATAGATGATGGCGGCGGTCGCAGGAAGAAGCACATGGAGAGATGAACAAAAAAAGACCCACTCTTGATTAGTAAAGTGATTTCAGAAAAGGGTAACCTAACCCTAGGGATTGGGGCCCTATTTATAGGCAGCCCAATAGCCTAGGAATATTCCCTCAGACCCTTAGGGTTTTTTACAGACGCTGAAATAAAAGGAAAAGACCAAACTGCCCTTAGGATATTTTTACAGACTCGATTGACTGACTGTGGGCCTAAGGACAAAATAGTAAACTCCTATTTACATATGACTTATCCAAAAGCGGAGCTTTCATAGCGACTACGACTTCGCCTCTAAATAGTCCGATGCGAGATCAGCGGTTGTCAGTTTGCACCGAAACTGACAAAGCGTCCACCAACTTTGCACCAGGTACCCGGATTGGGCCGGCCCTATTCCGCAGCTCTCAGAGCCCGGCAATCACTCGCCGCCCGTGTACCTGAGTCAATCCTGGTCAACATCCCAGTGGATCCTCTGCTGCTCCTAGCCCATGTACCCAGATTGGGCCAGCCCGTCTTCGCGGCCCCTCTGCCTGACAGTCGCTCGCTGCCCATGTACCTGAGTCACACGCGGCCCAGACACAGCAGGTCTTCTCTCTCTCTTCAGTCCTCTTTGACTACCGTTGACAATGACTCATCACATCTGGAGCCATGAGGCCCACGCTCTTTAGCATGGCTCCTCAATCAGCAAAATAATTCAGAAGAAATCACATAAGCATGTTGGAACTTTCAAAACTGGAACATTCAATTCATGCACAACAAAAGTTACTTGGACATCTAGATCAAGTTCTACGCTAGATTTTCTAGAAAACACAGCACAAAATCGAATTTAATCACAAACATGAACCAGCACTGGAAACATAAAGTGAATAGTCTTGCCAAAATTACTGTGTTTGATCCGAAAAGTTCTGCAGATTACTGTTCCTCGTCCAAAGCTACTTCAAACTCATGTTTTCTCGGGTATTTTCATTGCAAAATTTGTCTCTAAAGCTCTCTAATGGCTCAGCCAACTTGGGGGGATAATATCCTACCAACTCATGTTCTAGAAGCCCCCATTTTACACATAGACCCTTAGTAATTTCAGAATTAGCAATTCTGAAAATTACCGTATAAAAACTAAAAGTAAAATTACAAATTGACTCTCCTTTTAATATAATTTCAGAGTAGAACCACTCTAAAAATTATACCAAGAGGTTACACTACAAAACTGAAAATTTAAACTAATACTAGACACAAATTTTTTGAATTAACAAAACATTTAACGATTCGACGGTTTTCAGCAAAAACCGACAAAGCCTCTCAACCCTTCGACTTGTGACACCGCTTCACGACTCCGAGCGCTAGCAAGCCACTTCCGCTCTCGATCCCCTCGAGTCGCCTTAATGCTTGTCATGGCCTCCCTCTCGCGAACCCAGTCGACACGCCATCGAAGTCAGCCGTTCGTCCAAGTCTCGCTTCATCTCTTCGTGCACTCTTGAGATCTTCTCCAACTTCACCCGACCTCCCTGATCCTCCGGCAACAAGATCCATGCTCTACCCTCGATCACCCACCGTTGACAGTCAGTTAGCATCTCCACCCTACACAAACAAGGCAAGCCAAAACAAGAACGCGACGCACCGTCGAAACCCTCGATAGCCAAACCTCCATTCCACATCGAAACCCTCGATGCACTCAAAACACTCTCAGTCGCTCAGATGCTCATCCTTGTCAATCACTCATCATCCAGGTCAAAACCACCCATGGTTTCTCATCCTTTGAAAGATGAGGCCAAAGCCGCAATGGAGATAAGAACGGGAGGACGATACGAGGCCGCTTTGACCAAGGAGTGACACAAACGAAAAGTTGGAGTGGCTAACTCTGAAAAGTTGGTGGGAAAGAGTGAATGGAAAAGGGGCCCCTGCAGTGGCGTCAATAGTATAGGCATTCAGCCAAAGCTAAAGAAACAACGTGGGACCCTAACGCCAGCCGATGAAGTTGCCAGCCGATAAGTCAACCGATAACAGGTGGAGGAGACGGTAGGTGGCCCCAAGAAGATAACAACCCAAGGGGATCCGCAGATGGGTGGCAAGCCGTTCTGCCAAGTATTGGAATTGAAGGGTTGGGGCCGGGGCCGACACGGAGAGGACAAATTCCTCAAGCCAAAGGGTGAGGAAAGCAATTTGTTTGCGACTACTTACCGGGCCAAATTTCTTATTGTGCCACCTGATGTATCAACCCTAGTTATCGACCGAGTCAGTACAAAGATCGTGTGACGGTTTGGAACAAAGTGAGAAGGGGTGGACCGGTGAACTGATGTCAATGCAAGTCAATAAGTAGACATCAAGCAAGGTGGGTCTCATTGCTCCATGGCCAAGGAGAAAAGCATTGAGAGCATCAGACCAAAAGTGACACGATGCGGCCAACATCGGTTCATCCTAGAATGACGCGACAAGGGAGAGACCGATACAGTGACCGACATCAATCTCATCCCAGAAAGCACGGTAAGTGGCCGATACCGTGAGGTACCAGTCACGCCAGCTAGGAATGGAGGAAGGAAAAAGCACAAAACCAATGTAGCAGTCGGAGGGACACATGAGAGAACATTTCAAAGGGGATTTGCCAGGTCTAGTCATTTATAAGGTCAAGAGGATCGGGGTTACCCAGGGTCCCAAAAAGAAACTATACAGATGGGTGACTATTAGGATAAAGAACTAGTTCTGAAGGGCCTATATGTGAGAAAATGGTTTAGAAAAGGGATGAAAACCATGAAGAAAAAGGATGAATACATGAAGAAAAGGGGAGAGGGAAACGGCCAAACAAATAAAGGAGCAGAGACTTACCAAGGGGATCATGTCTATATCAGCCATGTCGCTGCCCTTTCAGTGTGGTGTGACAAAGAAAAATGTGGCAAGACGGCGATGATCAAATAGCACTAGCAGCCGATGACAATGGGTTGAGAACCGAAGCGGTATGAGTAGAAAGTGTGAAAAGAAAAATACGGAGAAGGCTAGATACTTATTGACCAGGGTGATTCTTTGGTTACTACATCAGACCATTCGTGGGAGGCGAAGAAGAAGGTGAAGAGTTTTTCTGGCTAATGGTAATGAATGTGAGATGACTGTGTGAAAAGACTTGGCGGCGTAAGCTAATTATGACCGATTGTTTTGAAGCATTATATGCCACTACGAGAATTCTCGTGATTCATGACGTACAGTTTTTATCACGGATTGTGAAAAAACCGTCAAAAAAATGTATCTATGATGGTTTTAGATAATGTCATGTATTGAGCGTCATGGATTAACCTACGTGATAGTTCTTTCAAACTGTCACGAATAAGCTCAATATATGACGTTTTTTACCATCATAAAACAACCTCAGCCTCCTTGGTCCATCCCACATCCAATCCAAGCCCGCCCAAGCCCGAAGCTAATGACAAAAATGAACGATCACAGATTAACACCAAAGCCGTCATAAAAATACCAACCACATCAGCACTATAGCGCTTACATGGCATGCTGACATGACATTCATGCCAACAAGGATGATGATGCCATGAAATAATACATTCAACATCAAATCAAATACTTCATTCGACACATATATATCCATTAAACACATAAACACAATATATTCATGCAAATCAGAAATTAAGGCCACAATATCCAAATCAATTACCACACATCAAGTTTAGTTCATCACTAGTTGTCCCCAAAATTAGTGGTATATATTACATCAACATTAGCTAGTCCTACATTGTATATATCCAAAGAGAAGCTGTACAATCATCAACATAACATCTTCAATGGCATCCTTGATGTAAACAAAAGTTCTCTAGTACTGACCACCGTCAACAAGCTTCAGTGGCTCCTTGCATATTGGCCAAATTTAGAGTGGCACCACTTTAATATAGACAACAAAGGATGGCACTTAAATATCAACCAAGTCACATTATGGAGTCCTCATAGAAACTTATAACTCCAAATTCTTGATCAGAAGACTCTTGAAGCCTTGCTTCAAAAACTTCTAAAGCACTCTTGGAATAAATAAAAAAGGTGTAATACAAGTGTTTTCCTAAAGATGGTTCAACATGTTATTCCAAAAACATAATTGTTGCCTCAGCAAGACAAGTGGGTTACCTGCAAGCACCAAGTGCTTTTCTCATGTCCTCATAGGCTGCAGCAACTTTCTGGTATAAGAACATTATGCACACTTATCAAAACTAAGCATGTTCTTCCTGTATTACGTGTGCAGCATTCCACTCTGGAAATTGCATAACTAAATGCACCGACACAAATCTGATGAAGAAAAATCTAAGATCTTATGTTTTCCCCCATTGGGGCTAGCAGTAAATTACTCCTTATGTTTTATATTATAAGTCACTAGTAATGAGCCTATTCTAGCACAATAATAAAATCAAAAACAAATAATGAAATTGAACATTCGAACTGATGCTTTTTCGGTGATGTTCCTTTGTCATTAGTTCTTCAAACTTGTTATTTACGAATGGTTAGAAATGAACATTACTGATGTATTGATGCTAGAAACCGAAGGCGATAGAGACATAATAAGATCATGCAAAACAACATGAATTCTCAACCAAGATTGCATCAACGGATGCTACCTATGCTAGAACAACCGCAAGGAACATCCTACATGCAAGTACATTTTTGAATTCAACATGAATTTTACATGTTGCTAGAGGCCTAAAACTCATAATGCAATCATGCATTCTCAAATATCACATTCTTACATTCATCATCTCCAATTTGCATTATTCTATAGAAATTTCTACCTTAAAGGACAATGTTCAAGAAAAAAAATAAATTTTCTCTGTGTCCGCCATCAGAACTTCTAATCAATATTAGAAATTCCAATTTGTCATGGATAGAAAGAGATCTAATCTAATTTCCACCATGCATCTCCATACATGAGGGATCCAGATCGAACAGTACGCACGTAGGCTCTGATACCACTATTGGGGAATAGGGGAGCTACGCTAGTCGGTAAATTCAAAATTTCTTCCCTAAGCCCAACACCCATGCGCATTCGAGATCATAGATCGTTACCTTATAGCACGATATGTGCTAGGTGTAGCGGAAGAAGATGTCAGAGTAGCATGTCAAGCCTATCATCGCTTTGTCCTAGTTGTTCCTCGCCAATCCAATTAGTGAATATGATGTAGTTGTTCACGTGAAGAAGTCCACGAGCATCGCTGTTGGAGAAACACCTCCATGGTATCCACACGTACATGGATGAAGTTCCTTCCATGGAAGCATGCTAGCACCGTACGTGAGAGATAGGAAATCCTTGACCTCAACAATTGACATCAAGAAAGGGAGGAGAGGAGTCTATGGTGGCTAGGTCTAATCTATGATTATTGTTTGTCTCCAAGACCTCCTCCTCCTCTCTTTATATAGGCCTGAGAGCCCCGAGTCATGCACATCTCGAAACACACAAATTGGTTACAACAAATCTGTTTGCCCACTTTGGAACTCTATATCCTAGATCAGAACTTCCAACAGGATGTTTTAGGTCCCCCAATTCAGTACGACACACAACAGATCCAATCTGTTTTTGCCCATCTCGGAACTTCCGATACACATATCGGAACTTCTGATCAATACAATTCTCTCCGATTCCAAATCGGAACTTTTGGCTTGTCAAAACTTCAGATACCATGTCGAAACTTCCAAAGCAATTTTTGCTTTTTGACTCAAGACCAGACAATAATCAGAACTTCCGATACTACCTATCGGAACTTCCGAACGATGGAATTTTCTCGAGCATATCCATCAATGGGCTCCTCTGACAACTCCGGCGATGACGACGATGAGAAGGTATCCTCTTATGAGTGAGAAGTCGTTGAATTATTAGAAGAGAAGAGAACTGTTATGAGTTGAAGTATCGGGAGAAACTGCTTAGGAGGGTTAAGAAGAGGGTAGATGAGCTAGAGAGTGAGCATGCTATGGCCAATAGCAAGATTGAGAGTCTATCTTCTTTTCCCCATTTGGGTGAGAGCAGTGAGTGCCTTAATTGTGAGGTGTTGCTGGGTGACCTGACTTCTCTGAAGTCGAGGTACACTAAAAGGATTGATGGGAGAGACACTTTGGCCACTGAGCTCGAAAGCGCTTAGCTGGAGCTGAAAGATGCTCATGCCACTATTGTCATGCCCTGTAGAGACTACCCATCCCATATAGCTGACCTAACTGAGTTGATAGCAAAGGGAGATGAGTAGTCGGGTAAGCTAGAGAGTTAGAGCTGAGTTGGAGCAGACTAAGCTTGAGCTTGAGACATTGTCAGTTCCATTGACTGTATGTGAGAACTTCTTGTCTCTGAGGATGAAGATGATCGAGATGAAGCAGAGAAGTCTGTTTAGATCGATGGAGAGTGTGAGATCTACTTGTCTCGGTTGGAGGTGCTAGCTTCCTTGAGAGAGGAGTTAGCTGATGCTCAGAATGAGAATTCTTACCTTTGTTAGATCTTGAGTTGGGTGAGTGCCAGAGATACTTAGATCTGCATGATGATCCAATAGTTCAAGAGGCGGGATAGGTTTGGAGTAGGTTACACCTACACCCAGGTTGATTTTGAGTGTGCTGTGAGTAGGGCTTTAGAGTGGAGTAAGAGGACCCTTGAATAGAGATATCCCAAGACCCACTCCATTGAGACCTTTCAGGCCAGTCGGCCAAAGGATGGTGTCTTCCAAGAGAAACCTAGAGATCTGCCAAAGAAACCTATCTGGATCCCAAAACCCAAGCACCTCCACACTTCTCTTGACTATCTACCTGGACCCTCTTACACCAAAGAGCCAACACCCAACACCACCAAGCCCAAGAAACCAAAGACTCAACCACATCCCGAGAATCCTACTTATCACTATGAGTTCTGTCAAAGAGATGGGCATCTTGCGGAGTTCTACTTTAGGAGGAAGCAGGTTGAGAGAGCTGAGAGAACTCAAGGTTGGTAGGAGCAGTTCTACCAGTAGGGTGGTAGACAAAGAGTCCCTCGACGCGGAGAGAGGCTAGATGCCAAGACGCGTCGTGTAGGATGTAGTAGAGGAGAAAGCTTTCATGCCATGCTCTGGAGGGTGCTTTGGACCTCATCGTCGTGACTCTAGGCAGTATAGAGGACCATGCTTTGAGCTGCATTTTGGTCTAGACTTTTACACTTCTTACTACTTTCCTTTCTTTGAGTAGATGGCTCGACACTGGTTTAGCTCTTTTGCTAATCCTGGTGTTGGACCATTTTCTCCCCCTTATGACCATTGATTTTGTAGGATCTAGGCTTGGAGGACATATGGATCATAGATTCGGGATGCACTCGCCACATGACGGGACATCGCAGATGGTTCTCCAGGCTCACTTCCCCGAGCTCCAAGGAATACATCACCTTCAGGAAGAATGGTCAAGGGAAGGTACATGGTTTTGGCTCAATTCAAATTTCTGAGCATTTCTCTTTGAAGAATGATCTCTTGTTGATTCTAGAGGATCTTGGTTTGCTAGATCTTACCCTTTGGTATGTTTTTTTGGATTGATTTCTCTACTTCTTTTGGCCTATCTCACTATTTGATTTCTGGATCCTCCTCTGAGCTCTAGAGGTGGCATAGGATGTTAGGTCATTTAGCTTTGATTTGCAAGTCAGATTGAGTTCTATGGACCTCATCCGAGGATTGTCCAAGCATAAGATGGAGAACGATTTAGTTTGCCATCCCTATCGTAATGGTAAGATAGTTGCCGCTTCTCACGAACCTGTGACTCAGGTGATGAATTCGTACCCAAGAGAGTTGTTACATATGGATACTATTGGTCTAGCTCGGGTACGTTCAGTCGGTGGGAAGTGGTACACGCTTGTGATTGTTGACGATTTTTTTCGATACTCGTGGGTTTTCTTTTGGAGTTTAAGGATGAGGCTTTCCATTTTGTTCATGACCTGATCCTGAAGCTGAAGAATGAGAACAATGGTCAGATGCGAGCAATTCGCTCTAGCAATGGTTCTGAGTTCAAGAATTCTCAATTCATCAGCTTCTATAGTGATTAGGGTCTTATGCACCAGTTTTCTGCCCCTTACACTCCTCACAGAATGACATTGTGGAATGGAAGAATTGCACGCTAGTCGAGATGGCCAGGACGATGCTCGATGAGCATAAGACTCCTAATTGTTTTGGGGCTGAAGCTATGAACACAACTTGCTATCTGGCCAACCGCATTTTTCTTAGAGCTTACCTATGTAAGACATCATATGAGTTGCGGTTTACCAGATAGCCCAAGGTGATCCACTTGCGAGCATTTGGATGCAAGTGCTCTCTGCTCAAGAAGGCATGGCATTTGGACAAGTTTGAGTCTTGTTGTTGGGATGGAGTCTTTCTTGGTTATGCTTTGCATTCTCGAGGCTTCCGTGTTTAGAACCTCGACTCCCTCCAGCTTGTCAAGACGTGTGAGGTTTATTTTGATGAGTCCATGCCTTCCCTCACTCATTCTTTTGAGCTTTCTGGTGATGATGAGCTTGGAGAGTCCATCTTCGAGTAAGATGATGACACTCCCGCTATTGATGTGGGCGGGCCTCCTACATAGCCTGCAAACCCCACACCTTGATGGGGGAGTGGTCCCGATCTTCCGCTAGGTAAGGGATAAACTTGGGTTGGTGGAGAATCTCGACGTTGGCGATCCAAGGCTCCGGTCCGGCGGATCAAAACCTTGCAATCGTTACACCACTGTCTCCGTTGGTTATCAACCACGCAGAACGCGATTGACCTCGCCACGAAGGCTAATTCCTGCAAGCGAACCCAAGAACACAAGCAAGAACAGGAAGGATACAAATCGAATGCCAAATCACAGACAAACGAAGATAAGTTGAGGTTTCACAAACGCCAATGCGGCAGCCAATCGGTCCGGCGCAAGAGGCGGGATCTAAACACAACAGTGTAGATGCAACAAAGCAAAACCTAACCCTAGAGGTGGCTGGCGTGAGAATATATAGGGCGGCGGCCAGGGGGAAGGTAAACAGACATGGGCTGTGGGCTAGAAGATGTACAGACTCAGATAATGGCCAACATGGCCCAGTTCTGTCACGCAGTACTGTTTTAAATACACAGGACGACTCGAGACTCCAAATGAGGTGAAACCAACGGCAAACGATCCGTCTTCTCCTCAGCTTTCCAAAAAGTCCAAGAACGCGCCAATCGGACTTCGTATGAGGAAGTTATGCCCATTTTGGTGAATGGTGGTCGATGTAGTCCGAACCAGCGAAATCTTGACTTCAAATATCCGTGCGGCTCCGTCTTGAACTCCAATGCTTCTATTCCATCTCCCATGTTCCTAAGCAACAAAATATCACTAGTATTCAGTAGCATCCCATCCAAACAAATATAATCAAAGTTGCTAAGGAACGAATTAACCTCATGGTTCAAGCGATGGGCACGGGCGCGTGTGATTGGTCCTTGTAGTATTGTAGGTGGAGGCTCCATGTGTGTATCATGTGAAGTGATGTCCTCATCATCCTCCCCTTCTTGAATTGGAGTCGTCCTCCACTCAAGCTCATCGTCAGCTCCCAAATAGGGTTTTAAATCATCAGCAAGGGGTATCAATTTAAACTTTCTCAAATCAGGAAAACGTTCCTTGCGCAAGTACAACCAAACAAGATCTCCTGGTTTGAAAAACATCTTCTTTCTTCCTTTATTTGTCTTCTGAGCAAAATAGCGTGCCTTCTGTTCTATAACTTCCTTGGCCTTCAAACGCATAGCTTTCACAAACTCTGCACGCTTAGTTGCTTCCATGTTTGTTCTCTCTTGAAAAGGAAATGGTAGCAAATCAAGTGGTGTGATTGGCTTCAAACCATATACCAATTCAGACGGGCACAAATGTGTTGTTGAGTGAACAGCTCTATTGTATGCAAATTTAACAAGTGGAAGGCTGTCCTCCCATTCCTTCAAGTTCTTCTTAATCATTGTTCGCAGCAACATGGAGAGTGTACGGTTTACCACCTCTGTTTGACCATCAGTTTGCGGGTGACAAGTTGTTGAAAACAGCAATTTTGTGCCAAGCTTGGCCCACATTGTCGTCCAAAAGTAACTCATAAACTTCACATCATGATCTGAAATGATGGTTCTAGGCATCCTGTGCAATCTCACAATTTCCCTGAAAAATAAATCAGCAATATGTGAAGCATCGTTGGTCTTGTGACAGGGAATAAAATGTGCCATTTTAGAAAACCTATCCACTCTCACAAATATGGAGTCTCTCCCCCTCTTTGTTCTAGGCAATCCCACAATAAAGTCCATGCTAATATCTCCCCAAGGTGCACTAGAAAAAGGAAGTGGAGTATACAAACCATATGGGTTAAGTTTGGACTTAGCTTTATGGTATGTGGCACAACGCTGCACAAATCGTTCAACATCTCTCCGCATCTTTAGCCAATAAAAATTATTGGACAACAGGGCCAAAGTCTTTTCTCTCCCAAAATGTTCCATTAATCCACCGCCATGTGATTCCTGCAACAACAGCAAATGTACGGACGAATTTGGAACACATAGCTTGTTAGCATGGAACAAGAAGCCGTCATAAACATGGAATCTTTTCCAGTCTTTCCCATCATTACATTTAGTGAATGGTTCAGCAAATTCTTTATCTACAACATACAAATCTTTCAAGCTTTCCAAATCTGGAACGTTAATATCAAGTTGAGATAAAAGAACAGCCATGCGAGACAAAGCATCAGCAACCACATTTTCTTTGCCATTCTTGTATTTCACAATGTATGGGAAAGGTTCAATAAATTCAACCCATTTAACATGTCTATGGTTTAGTTTAGCTTACCCTCTCAAATATTTTAGTGCTTCATGATCAGAATGTATATTAAACTCCTCAGGCAAAAGGTAATGTCGCCAAGTCTTAAGCACACGCACTAAGGCATATAATTCACACTCATAGGTAAAATAATTCAATCGTGGACCATGCAATTTCTCACTAGAATAGGTCACGGGTTTACCTTCTTGTAGCAGCACATCTCCTATTCCAACACCACTAGCATCACATTCTAACTCAACAGACTTACTGAAGTTGGGTAGCTGAAGTAGAGGTGCACGTGTAAGGCGATCCTTGAGTGTGGCAAGAGCTTGTTCTTGTGCTGACTCCCAAGTAGAAGTAACTCCCTTCTTGGTCAACTCAGGTAAAGGACCGGTGATGGTGCTGAATTCTCTCACAAAACGCCGGTAGAAACCTGCAAGACCAAGAGAGCTACGTACTGCAAGGTTAGTTTTAGTTGCATGCATGACACATCCTTTCAGATTAATAGCTTGTGATGAAGAAGGAAAAACAACTTTATCTTTTTGTTGCGTCGAAAGTGTCTCAGCTACTTGCTGATTTTCAGAAAGTTGTTTGCTCTTTTGTGCGTCCCTAGCACGTTTTTCTTGTTCAAATTTCACAATTTCAGCAGGAGTCATAGGAAGCAATGTAACTTTCTTTCCTTTATACATAAATGTGTACTTATTGCTCCTACCATGGTGTGTAGCATCAGTATCATATACCCAAGGTCTACCAAGTAATAGAGAACATGCTTGCATTGGTACTACATCAAAATCAGCACTTCCGAAGTATGTACCAATGGAAAATTCGATGTGAACAGTTTGTGTTACCTTGACCTTACTGCTGTCGTTGAGCCATTGCACATGGTAAGGGTGTGGATGTGCACGTGTGGGAAGTTGAAGCTTAGTTACCACGTCGAGGCTCACCAAATTGTTGCAACTACCGCTGTCGATGATGACATGCGCACGACGGTCTTTGACGCGGAAGAAGGTCTGAAATATATTGTTCCGTTGTGACTGGTCGTCCTGGTCCATGTGAGTGCTCAAGTCACGTTGTACAATAAGTGCTGCCATGTTAGAGAAAAGACAAAGCAACAAAGAATAATCCTATGTAAAACAGCTAGGTGGGGTGCTGGATGTGTGGTGGAAGCAATTCGTCAAGCACCTTACCCACGCTTGCAAGTGTTCTTACCACGCCGCAGGGAGGTCACCGGCCTACAGGTGATGAACCAAGTGGAGGATGGTGTACAATTGCAAGGAATGAACCTATCCTGACCAAGAGAAATGTGTAGCTTGGAAGGCAAAGTGAGTAGCAAGGATTAGCGATAATAATAACAGTTAAACCAAGTTCAATAAGTATTCCCTAGTACTCGTCAAAGTTGCTGACCGTAGTGCTCCCAATGTGAAAGTTCAAGTAATAGAGGGAAACTATGTGCCCAAAAATCAAAAAGGAAGCAAAAACAAGTCAAAATCAGCTCTCTAAAGATCAGACAAGGGATTGGACAAGAGATCAGACAAGTGATCGGACAAGGGTATGTGCACAATTTTTTTTTTCTTTTTTTTTTTCTGCTGCTGTTCGGATCGGACAAGAGTTCGGACAAATGTTCAGACAAGAGATCGGACAAGCAGCAAACAGCCAAAGACTGCCTCAGATTGGACAAGAGTTCGGACAGGAGTTCGGACAAGAGTTCGGACAAGAGTTCGGACAAGCAACTAACAGCCCGCTTCTCTTTTTTTTATATTTTTTTTTCTCCTTTTTTTCACTCTATTTTTTTTTGAAACAAGGATGACCAGAGGAGTAACCACAAAAATTTGCACCTACAACTGAGGTGGGATGTGGCTCACAAAATTCAAACAAGTTCGCTGTCCGGCGAGCAAAAACTTTGTCCAATTTTTTTCTTTATCTTCTCGATTTTTTTTGGCGATTTTGGTGAGGGCTAACCGACTGCCCTCCAAATTTAGTCAGGAACACGCTCAAAAAATTTCAGATTTTTCTACCAAATGAGCGAAAAGTTATGCCTGTTTTACTGAAGGGGGGTCACAAAGAGCAGATGTGGAAAACAAAAAAAGGTTGCGGAAGGGGGGGTTTTTCGGTGGGGAATTTTTTTTCTGAGACACAAGAACAACTACTACTCAAACGACACAGAGGGATGACTAACCCAGCAACAAGACTCGACCAAGAACACGAACTCAACAAAGTTAAAACTGAAATTAAAATCGCAAGGCACAAAGGGGTTCTCGGTGGGGAATTTTTTTGGTGCGGTTTTCTGGACTCTGGGTAAAACAAAAGCAGATCGAAATTACCTAACGGGAAATCTGAGCTCTGATACCAGCTGATGGGGGAGTGGTCCCGATCTTCCGCTAGGTAAGGGATAAACTTGGGTTGGTGGAGAATCTCGACGTTGGCGATCCAAGGCTCCGGTCCGGCGGATCAAAACCTTGCAATCGTTACACCACTGTCTCCGTTGGTTATCAACCACGCAGAACGCGATTGACCTCGCCACGAAGGCTAATTCCTGCAAGCGAACCCAAGAACACAAGCAAGAACAGGAAGGATACAAATCGAATGCCAAATCACAGACAAACGAAGATAAGTTGAGGTTTCACAAACGCCAATGCGGCAGCCAATCGGTCCGGCGCAAGAGGCGGGATCTAAACACAACAGTGTAGATGCAACAAAGCAAAACCTAACCCTAGAGGTGGCTGGCGTGAGAATATATAGGGCGGCGGCCAGGGGGAAGGTAAACAGACATGGGCTGTGGGCTAGAAGATGTACAGACTCAGATTATGGCCAACATGGCCCAGTTCTGTCACGCAGTACTGTTTTAAATACACAGGACGACTCGAGACTCCAAATGAGGTGAAACCAACGGCAAACGATCCGTCTTCTCCTCAGCTTTCCAAAAAGTCCAAGAACACATCAATCGGACTTCGTATGAGGAAGTTATGCCCATTTTGGTGAATGGTGGTCGATGTAGTCCGAACCAGCGAAATCTTGACTTCAAATATCCGTGCGGCTCCGTCTTGAACTCCAATGCTTCTATTCCATCTCCCATGTTCCTAAGCAACAAAATATCACTAGTATTCAGTAGCATCCCATCCAAACAAATATAATCAAAGTTGCTAAGGAACGAATTAACCTCATGGTTCAAGCGATGGGCACGGGCGCGTGTGATTGGTCCTTGTAGTATTGTAGGTGGAGGCTCCATGTGTGTATCATGTGAAGTGATGTCCTCATCACACCTTCTGAGACATCGACTGAGGATGAGGGCAGACCTCTGATCACCAGTTCCACTTCGATTGAGCCCCCTCAGTCGAGTCCAGAGGTGCCAGCTATTGACTCTTGTGAGGTGACATCTGATCACCAAGGATCTCGAATAGTTAAGCGTAATAACCCCTCAGAGCTCATCATTGGTGATCTCAATACGAGATCTTTGCGTTGACAGGATGGTTCACTCGCTGTTTTTGTTCAGTCTACTTTTGTTGTCACCTTTGATCCTAGAGATGTTTCTCACCCTTTATCTAATGCAAATTGGATAAATGCCATGCAAGAAGAGCTTGGAAATTTTATTCGCAATCGGGTTTGGACACTAGTTGAGCTGCCACCTAGATGCAACCCTATAGGCACCAAGTGGGTGTTTTTTGGCGTAAAAGTTACGCCAACAGGTTCTCGGTAATCAAGAATGAACAAACAAGAGGTTTGTGCTTTAGGACGAACTCGAGCCTCCGTAAAGGATAATAGCTCAAGAGGTCCGAATGTGTATGTTTGAACAACTAGATCTGGATCCCCCTTACAAGGTACAATGGGGGGTATTTATAGGGAAAAAGGCATAAGGAAAAGACCTATTTACCCCTACATTACAACTGACATAGTAGAAACTTTCCGGTATTATAAACAAGGTTATACACGGTAAAGTGCTGTATGGTAGATGGATAAGCTGAACATCCAATCAATCATATCTTCCTGCTTCGAGGCCTCCTTCTTCCCTTCGGAGGGTTCTCTATGACTTCGCACCGTGGCACCCTCCGGCCGTGTTGACGTATGCTCCGAACAGCAGTCCGCCACCTTCGGGATCTTCACTGAGCCCACGGAGGGTTAGTCTTTAAGTCTTGGAAATAAAGTAGTTTCCCCCAACAGTAGCCCCTCGAATACGCCTTTCTGTAGATAACCTGTTTTTAGAAAGAAGGCAGTATACGAAAGGAACATTTCTAGTTTCTGAGGCTTAAAGGGAATTTGAAGACGTTATGACTTAGCCCAGGATTTTGGGCCCAATATTTTAGAACCTTCGTCCTCGAGTTTTGGCACAGTGAGAGAACTCCCTGGGAATGGAACGGTTTCGGAGTGTGAGCGTCGCGAAAACGGTTACGGAGTGCCCTTGTCGTGGAGACGGTTACGGAGTACCCGTGTCGTGGAGACGGTTACGGAGGGAGAACGTCGTGGGGTACCGTCAAAACGATCGTTACGGCGCAAATAGCCGTTACCCTCTGTAAAAAAGGTAACGGTCGATTTCTTCAGCGGTTCATACGCCGTTCCAGTGACCGGACCCACTTGTCGGTGACGAAGGCAGGACCTGCAAAGTGAAACTACCCGAAGAGTAGTACTGGTCGTATGGTTATAAAAAGGGGAAAACGGAGATTAACCGAGAGTTTTTACCGCATTCACCACCTGCAATTCCCCTTTCTCCCAATCTTCCAACTCCTTGAGCATTTGAGAGCGATGGCGAGAACTAGCCAAACCACTCCCGCGGCGGCCAACACCTTGGCGTAGAGACAGGCGTGGGCTGCTTCGGCAGCAGCGGTAATGGCGGGAGGTCCGAGCGGTGCTTGGCCCAGGAACCCTCGGGCGCTCCGCCCGCCTTCCAAGAAGAAGATTGCGCAAAGCTTCATCATCGGCCAGTCTTTGAGTACTGCTGAATCAATAGAAGAGGCAGTGGAAGGAAAGCTGGGGACGGGAATGAGGACCCGAGTTCCTGGGACAGAGTCAACCCCACGACCACGAAGCGGAGAGGTGGTGGTCTTCGAAGCCTTTTTCGAGGCAGGTTTGGGACTGCCGGCTGTGGATTTCTTGGCAGAGATGCTGGACTTGTTCCACATAACCCTGCCTCAACTATCCCCCAACGCGATCATCCGCCTGGCTGTCTTCGAATGGGCGCTTCGGGCGGAGGGATGCGAAGGCCGCTCCGAAATCTTCGCGGCGACCCACGAGGCCATTTGCCAACCGAAGCCTCAAGACGGGCCAGGGGATTCCAAGGTGACGATAGCCTTCAGTAGCGTTAACTTCCAGCTGCGGAGGGAGCATGCTCTTCATTTCCCTGCCAAAGCCATAACGACCAATGGTACACAAACTGGATACTTCGGTGGTTCTACGCCGAAGTCGGAGAGGACTCCCCTCTCTCGGGCCCTCTGCAAGAGATCTGGTTTCGGAAGGAGGCCGACATCTCCCCGAACCCTAGCTTGCTCACGACGAGGCTAGGGTTGCTCGCTTCAGTGGCCCGCCGTATGAGCATGCGCGATCTGGCCGAGAAGTTCGTCGGTCTTCAGATCCCTCCCCTCGGAGCCAACTGGCCAATCGTAATCCCACAAGCCTCAGAGGTGGACCTCTGAAACTTAGGTACATCTTTTTCCTGTGGCATCATATTATATGAACAGATTAGTTATACTCATACTTTTATACCTCTTTCTTTCAGCAGCGCCTCTGGCATTAGCTCCGGATGACATAGTTCGGGCCACCGAACGAATTCTCGGAGCTCCTTCGGTGACCGAGAGGCAGAGAAGGCTGGAGTTGGTGGGGAGTTGGGAGCGATCTAACAGAGTGTGGAGAGCCCTCGGCATGGAGCCCCCGCAGCTTCCCGACTTCGCCCCAACCAGGGCGGCTGGCCGCAAGAGGAAAGCAGCGGCCGAGCCCTCCAAGAAAGCTGGTAAGCAGCCGCTTCAGAAGAAGGCAGCGAAGCAACCTCCCCACTTGACGCCTGCTTCGTCTTCTTCGTCGCCAGACGAGCGGAGCCCAACTCCCGAAGAGGCAGAAGACTCCGAAGGCGCGACGGCGAAGGCTTTCGAAGCCTACCTCCTGGTTGACGAAGATATGGGGGAGGTCCCCCCAAACATCTCCGTCAGGGAGGGGGTTAGCGTAACTCCAACGACTCCTCCCGCACCCGTCGTCGTGCCGGTGGAGTCGGACTCTACTCTCGACTTGCCCTCACTCGAAGCGGTCCCTGCGGAGACTGCAACTCCGACGGAGGATACCGAGGGCAGGACCTCGGGGGATGACTTTGTCAATATCCTCCGGATGTACGAAGTCTTGGAGGATCCGGTGATCCTTCCTTAAGAAGCTCTCAGAGGTATTTTTCCGGAGCTCCTCCTTCTTTGTCAACATTAGCCTGCTATCTGTAAAACACGCTTATTAATCTTGTTATTGAAGTAGTTACCTCTTTGGGTACCGAAGCTTTGGTGGCGCCGGAAGTCCTTGCTTCTTCGGAGACGGTTATCCGAGCGGACCCTTCTGCTCCTCTGGGGGCTCCGAGCCTGGTGGCAGAGAACGTGTCCTTCGGGGCGGACGACGTGCTTCCCGGGACAGAGTTGGCTCCGGCCGTGGCCACCTCGACCACCGAAGTCGCCTCCGACAACGTGGTTCCGGCCGGAGAGGTGGCGGCCGGGGGTCTGAGTGCTCTTGCTTCTCCCCCCTTCGTGCCGGGAAGGGGTAAGAGCATTTCTAGCCTCGGCCTTCGTCTTGGCCAAACCGCACCCTCCGTCGGTAATTCGGAGGACGAGGCCGCAGCGGACGACGCCCGAGCTTTGTCTTGGCTTCCTCTACTGGCTCCTTTCTTGGAGCACCGGAGCGGCCTTCGAGGACTCCTGGAGCCCCTGGCTGAGAGAAGCCAAGATATTGCTAACTCAGAGTTGATCTCCGCCTTCAGCGAGACTAGGGCTTCGACCCTCAACACGGCCCTCAAAAGGGCTGCCCTTCAGGTATGAAAAAGACACCACAGTTGCTATATTTTAATGGTCATAACTTCTTTAGTGCTTACCTAGTTTCCTTGCAGCAATTTGCCCTGGCTAGAGCGGCAGCGACTTCCAACGAGGTCGAAATTAATCGACTCAACCGGAAGGTCACTACCCTCCAGACGGCCCTCAATGACTCCACCGGGAGGTCCCTCAGATTGGAGGAAGAAGTTTTGGAGGAACGGAAGGTTAGGGCAGCATCTGACGAAGCCCTTGAAGCCCTCCGTTCATCAGCCCAGGAAGCCGAAGCCGAACGCGTTGTCCTCCGTGCGGAGGTCGAAAAGCTTCGTCAGGACGCAGCTACCTGGAACGCACAGTTGGTGGAGCTTCGAGGGGCTCTTAGCCAAGCAATGGCTCACAAGAGTTCTTTGATGCTCCGGGTGGCCGTAGTGGACGCGACTGTTGCAAACCTGGAAGCGGCAGAGAGGAAAAATTCCAGTACTACTAATCGTACCTTGGAAGCTCTTCAGGGTACGTTGGAGTACTTCGGCACTATGTGCCCTTCGTCCTCCGCCGCAGCCTACGAGCCACTCGACCGAAAGCTGACGAGGATCCAGGTTGCTTCGTCGCTGATGAAGAACTCCGGCATTCGGTACGGGGAGATCTCCGGACAGTGTGCTGGCATCGGGGTTCTTCGTCACCTTGAATCTCTTCGGATTCCTCTTGGCTCGGTTGGAAGCTCGTCCCCTGGAGGCTTCGCGGATGATGACTTGTTGCGGCCATCTTCGGAGGTGGCTTCAGCTTGGGAAGCCTTCCGGTCAGCCTGGAAGATGGACCACAAGGTCGCTGCTAAGGCCTGGATCGACGAGGCCCGCCGGCAGAAGCAAGCTCAAACGAAGCCACCACTCCCTGCTTCACCAGCCCCTCCGGTTCCAGCTCCGCCAGCCGACCCGCAGGTCTAGCCGCTTAGGACTGCTGTGTACCTGTGGCCTTGTAAACCTTGTTTTATTAATGAAAAAGTTATAAACAGTACTTGTCTTGGGTGTTCTGCTCTTTTTTAGGTTTTGTCATGCCCTTCGGGCCCTGACTTCGAACTTCTGGAAACTACCGCCGAGCTTCGAAAGGAGTGGGCAGTCCTTGAGAGTTTGAGACCTTACCGCTGTTCCTGCTTCTCTGTTCCTCGCGGAGACGGGGGGAGGTTACCCTTGAAGTACGAAGGGACGTTTTATCTTATATTAATGAGGAAGAGAAGGCGGAGGGGTCTTCATCTTCCGAACCTATTGACTGGTCCGACTCGGAGTACCAAGCCGAAAACTTTGCCGAGGCAGACTCCGAAAGGCTCTTGACATGGGCTGAACTTCAGGAGGAGCAGAAGAAACTGCGAGCCTCGAGAAAAAAGAGAAGTACCCGGCCTAAAAAGACGACTTCAAGCTCCGAAGGGCAAAGTAGCCGCAGGGGTAGTTCTAGGGGTCGAAAGGGTCTCCGTTTTTATTTGGGTTTAGATAACAATTTTTCTTGATGTATGAGTATAATATTTTAATGTGGAATGCTTCGACAGCATGCCGTGTGACTCCTACCCTCCTACCCCCTTGTGGGTGGCGGAGCCTTTATCACACAAAAGGGTTCGCTAGGCACAATGATTGTCTGAACACCTGCATGCTTCAAATTTGCGCATCTTATCATCAAAGTTTTTAGATTTTTTTTTACGTATCTTGACGAGCCGGATCCTGGAATCTGTAATGTGGCCACCTTCGGCTCTTTAATGATACTTCGCACCCAGAGGCTTGAAATTCTGTCTTATTTAAAGTCCTTAGACTCTTCTACGGATCCTAACAAGCCGAAGCCTGGAATCCGTAGGTTGGCCGCCTTCGGCTCTTTTACAGACACTTCGCACCCGGAGGTTTGAAAGTCTGTTTTATTTAAAGTCCTTAGACTCTTCTACGGATCCTAACAAGCCGGAGCCTGGAATCCGTAGGTTGGCCACCTTCGGCTTTTTTACAGACACTTCGCACCCGGAGGTTTGAAAGTCTGTTTTATTTAAAGTCCTTAGACTCTTCTACGGATCCTAACAAGCCGGAGCCTGGAATCCGTAGGTTGGCCACCTTCGGCTCTTTTACAGACACTTCGCACCCGGAGGTTTGAAAGTCTGTTTTATTTAAAGTCCTTAGACTCTTCTACAGATCGTAACAAGCCGGAGCCTGGAGTCCGTAGGTTGGCCACCTTCGGCTCTTTTACAGACACTTCGCACCCGGAGGTTTGAAAGTTTGTTTTATTTAAAGTCCTTAGACTCTTCTACGGATCCTAACAAGCCGGAGCCTGGAATCTGTAGGTTGGCCACCTTCGGCTCTTTTACAGACACTTCGCACCCGGAGGTTTGAAAGTCTGTTTTATTTAAGTCCTTTAGACTCTTCTACGGATCCTAACAAGCCGGAGCCTAGAATCTGTAGGTTTGCGGAGCCACTGAACCAATGGTTCGCAGTCAGCCCCTTGGGTCTTTGCGAAAAATGCTTGGCTCTACTAGCATCACCGACCTCCTAATGCGTCCATCAGGAGGAGGGGATGTTCGAAGGTCAAAACAAGTTTCAACCCTTATCTTTATTATAGACAAAAGAAGTGTTACAAGTGATTACAAGGAAGCCTTAAGCGTAATATCTCTTAAGGTGCTCCGCATGCCATGCATGTTTCAACTCTTCCCCTTCTAAATTAGCTAATTTAAACGATCCGGGGCGTCCTGAGCGTAAGATAACATATGGTCCTTCCCATTTGTTTCCTAGCTTCCCCGGAGCTATTACACTTCGCAATACTAGATGACCTGGTTTTAACTCATTTAATCTGACTTTCGGGTCATACCACGTTTTTGTGTGCTCTTGGTATTTAGTCAGGTTGGCGACAGCTCGAAGCCTTGTCTCTTCTGACAAATCTATTGAAGCACTCCGATCACCTTCGTCTCTGTGTTGAATTACGCGAAGCGACTCCCCTTTGAGCTCCGTAGGGGTCATGGCTTCGTCTCCGAAGAGCAATCTGAATGGCGTGAAACCGGTTGATCTAGTTTGAGTGGTTCGGATGGACCATAAAATTTTAGGTAGCTCTTCGACCCATAGGCCCTTGGCCAATCCTACAATTCAGCGATTTAGCCCGGAGAGGATGTTCCCGTTGGCTCGTTCGACGGCCCCGTTGGATTGCGGATGTCGCACTGCTGCGAAGCATAGCTTAATGCCCAGTTCTTCACAAAATGTTTGAAATGTATCAGCTTCGAACTGGATTCCATTATCCACCGTTAATTCTCTGGGGACTCCGAACCTGCATATAATATTTTGCCAGAAGAATCTTCGCACGTTCTTCGAGGTGATAGCTGTTAGTGGATCCGCTTCCACCCATTTTGAGAAGTATTCGATTGCTACCACCGCAAATTTCAACCCGCCTTTCGCTGGTGGGAAAGGGCCTATGAGGTCCATGCCCCATCTAGCCATTGGCCATACCGGGGCAATAACTTGAAGCTGAGCTGGCGGGCGATGGCTCCGTCTACCCATCCATTGGCAGCCTTGGCATGCTCGCACTACAACAAAACAGGGAACTTCCGTCGGCCAAAGCCGACGGAAGTTAGCCCTTTCCCGACGGAAGAAGCTAACTTCCGTCGGCAAAAGGCTAATTTCCGTCGGCTTTTGGCCGACGGAAGCGGGTAGACGGAAGTTAGCTAACTTCCGTCGGCCGCCGACGGAAGTTAGCTAACTTTCGTCGGCCAAACCTAGCCGACGGAAGTTACCAAGAAATCGGTAACTTCCGTCGGCCAAATACTAGCCGACGAAAATTACTTTTTTTTTCTTTTTTCTGTCGACGGGCCTTTAACTTCCGTCGGCTAATGTTGGCCGACGGAAGTTAACTAAAAATTCCAAAAAAAAAAGAAAATAACTAAATAAGGCATCCCCTTGTGTACTGCTGGTATGAACCCACAGTTATAACAGTATGCATGCGAAGTCCCATTTTAAACTGTTGAGATAACTAAGATAGAAAAGGATTTTGTTCAAATGCATACATATGAAAATGCAAAAAAAATGAAGGACCCGTACGTGCACATGCTTCAAGACTAGTGCCCTAACCCACATAATTAATCAAAAGTCATGAGCGGCCACGCTGCCTCTTAGCGATAGTACTGTCAGACAGAGATAGACATTAAGTAGGAAATAATAACTGGATGATCTTGTTGCATAAAATCTGGAGACAAAGCAAAGTAATGCACTTAACTGTTAGAAGGAAATGATGTCAGGAGCACTGCATTTTTCAAAAGTATATTACATTAAGTAGGAAAAGAACCTCAATCATATACGGTGCAGCTAGCAGGATGTAAATACTGAAGCTGACATTGGCTATTAACAATGTTGTTCGGTAACAAACAAATCAGCTTGTTGTTAATGATTACCATTACAATTCCCTTCAATATATG
This sequence comes from Zizania palustris, assembly GCA_019279435.1. NCBI lineage: Eukaryota > Viridiplantae > Streptophyta > Magnoliopsida > Poales > Poaceae > Zizania > Zizania palustris. The sequence goes on from JAAALK010000080.1 coordinate 74,891,580, forward strand.
CACAGTTGAAGCAGAAAAGGAAACATTGATCAGGAGAGCATGCAGCTAGTATTCATTCAAGAAAACTAAGACAATGCCATCTATCAAGTGGGATAATATATTTGGGAGAAAAGAAATAAATGACATGCATATATATGAAAAGGATCAACTCTAGAATAACATGTGTGGATATCGATTCACAATAATACAAGCAATGAGAAAAAAAGATCCAATTAAGCCATATAGCTAAAATGACTGCAGATCAGTACGTTTAGTCATGTAATCACTCATCACCATGTGTATATATGTACAATGTTAGACCATGTGTGTGTTCTAGATAGAAAGAATGATACTTTTGATCATTATTATATTAAAAGGTCCACCAATTATGCAACATTATATTCCACATCAAAGAATAACTGAAAATGGGAGCTCAGTCATCAACCAATATCAAACAAAACAAAATGTAAACCAGCCCAGCAATGCCAAGTACAAGAATCAATGTAATGAACAAGAGTAATATATAAATCAAGCAATTTTCAAGAATCGAAGTGGGAGAACCGAACAGCACTCTGCAACTTAACACTCATGTAGTATTGTCAAACGAATGAAACTAAACGAATCAAGAAACAAATTAACCAAACTAACCGGCATCAAAGCTTTGCCTATCTAGCAAAATATCTAGTAGTGAAAGATTCAAAGAACCAAAACGAACACGTTAGACATTTTAAGGATGGTAGTGATAGAGTAGTAGGATCATTAGTATTTTAAGGATGTCAAAGACCAAAATGTATCATAATGAACAACACTTACAGTACTTGCTTGGAACTCGTTTCCAATCTTGATCATCAAACAAGGACTAATTTACTGCAAGATACAAATTTGTTCTTTGACAGTGCCAAGATAACGAATATGTTCACATGTAGAATTCCTAATGAAAGCGATCAGTAGCTTATAGGAGCAAGTTAGTTCTAGTAGCAACACGAAGCTATTATTTTCTGACACTTATGTTGCAGATGATAACTACATCACTAGCTAGAATTTACATGTAGTCATTAGGCTTCAATGTTGTGTATGCCATGTACAACAATTAACTGGTGGGTCGAGAGGAGAGAGATGAGGAAGAGGATCCGCGTACGGATGCTCACCGGCGAGGATGCGGCGGAAGCAGCGGGACGCCGGCGCCGCTGCTCGCGGGATGCAGATCGGCGCTGCTCGGCGGTAGTCGGGGCGAAGTGGCGGCCTTCGGTGTCGGGAGGGGTCGGTGGCCGTCGGGGCGGAGTCGGCGGCCGTCGGGGCGAAGCGGCGGGCGGAGTCGGTGGCCATCGGGGCGAAGCGGTGGGCGGAGTCGACGGTCGTCGGGGCGGAGTCGGCGGCCGTTGGGGCGAAGCGGTGGGCGGAGGCCGGCGACCGGTGGGGCGAAGCGGCGGGCGGAGTTGGCGGCCGTCGGGGCGAAGGCAGTGACCGCTGGGCGGAGGCGGCTGCCGTCGGGCGGCGGCCGGGAGGCGGGGAAGCGGGGAGGGGAGAGGCGCGGAGGCGGCGGCGCAAAACCTAGGGCGCAGGGAGGGGAAAATAGGGCGCGGGGAGGGGAGGTGCGGGGAAAAATAGAGGCGCGCACGGGATGGAAACGATGCTGAAAAAATATCTTCCGTCGGCCACAGTTAAAGCCGACGGAAGTTAATTTAATTTCCATCGGCTTTAATGTTGGCCGACGGAAGTTACGAGTTTTATCCTGGGCGGGGGCGAAAGCCTTTTAACTTCCGTCGGCCACAGTCAAAAGCCGACGGAAGTTAATTTAAGTTCCGTCGGCCTGCAGGAGCCGACGGAAGTGAATTAATTTTCGTCGGCTTTTTCGAAAGCCGACGAAAATTAAAATTGCCGACGAAAATTTCATGTTTTCTTGTAGTGTCGAACCAGGTCTTCCGCGTCTCTAACGATTGTTGGCCAATAAAACCCTTGCCGGAGTGTCTTGCCTGCTAGTGCTCGAGGGGCTAGATGACCTCCGCACAGCCCTTCGTGGATGCCTCGAAGTATGTCTTGACCTTCAGGCTGGGAGATGCATCGAAGCAGTGGTGAGCATACCCCGGCTTTGTACAGCACTTCCCCAATAAGTTTGTAATTTCGAGCTCTTGATTTCAATCTTCGAGCTTCTGGGCCTTCCGGAGGGTCATTGCTACTTTGCAACATAGTAATTATCGGAGCTCGCCAATCTGTAGCAGGAATGCACATTACTTATGATGAGGGTATTTGGTCAGCTGCTGGCTGCTCTAATTCTTCATAGAAAGCGCCTTCCGGGAGGTCCACTGCTCCTGCTGCAGTTTTTGCAAAAATATCGGCAAGTTGATTATCTGCCCGAGGAATGCTTCGAACTGTAAACCCTTTGAATGCTGCTTCGGCCTTGTGGATTTCTTGAAGGTATTGCGCGAGATGTGGGTTTTTTGCTTGGAAGCTTTTGTCAATATGCCCCGCGACGACTTGGGAATATGTCTTGATCACTATTCTTGTAGCTCCGAGTGCTTTAGCCTTCCGGAGGCCTAGCAGGATTCCTTCATACTCGGCAACGTTATTAGTGGTTCGAAAATTGAGTCTTGCGGAATACATTGCCTTTTGCCCTGATGGTGACAGGATGACTGCCCCTGCCCCAGCACCTGATGCTTGATAGGCTCCGTCGGAGAATATTGTCCAGAAACCGTCGGAGGGTTCTTCCGGGTTCCATACTGCAGATGGAGTTCACTTTGCTACGAAATCTGCTATAATTTGAGATTTAACAGCCGTCCTTGCTGTGAAGGAGATTTCGAAGGGTGCCAGCTTGACTGCCCATTTTCCAACCCTGCCTGTGGAATCTTTGTTTCGGAGCATATCTCCAAGAGGATACGATGTAGGGACGATGAGGTTATGCGCCAAGAAATAATGCCTGAGCTTTCGCGAGGCCATTACTAGGGCATAAGCAAATTTTTCGAGCTTGGAGTATCTGATCTTGGCTCCGGATAATGCCTCCGACACAAAATAAATTCGGTTTTGCACCAGCTTTTCTTTAAGCTCGACTTCTCGGACCAACACTGCGCTTACTGCTGAACCTGTTGCTGCAAGGTATAAAAGCAATGTTTCCCCTGGAAGAGGAATGGTTAAGGTTGATAATGTTCCGAGGTATGCTTTTATTTCTTCGAAGCTCTTCTGGCACTCTGGCGTCCAGCTAAAGCTTTTGGAGCCCTTGAGCGCCTTGAAAATTAGGAGGCTTCGCTCTGCCGATCTGGACAGGAACCTGCTGAGTGCTGCTAGCCTTCCTGCTAGTTTCTGTACTTGCTTCAAATTCTCGGGTGGAGCCATTCTTTGCAGCGCACTTATTGTGTTGGGCTGGCTTCGATCCCCCTGCTCGAAACTAAGTACCCTAGCAGCTTCCCTGCTTGTGACCCAAATATACATTTTTCGGGGTTGAGGCGTACTCCACATGCTCGGAGGCTCTCGAAAGTTTCAGCTAAATCTAGGCTATGCTGGTGCTTTTGAGCACTTTTTATTACAATATCGTCCATGTAGGCCTCGACATTACGGCCTATCTGATGACCTAAAGCCTTAGCTATTAAGCGAGAAAATGTGGCTCCGGCATTCCGCAAACCAAAAGGCATTCTTACATAGCAGAATACTCCAGAAGGAGTTATAAAGCTTGTCTTGGCTTCGTCTTCGCGCTTCAGCCACACTTGATGGTACCCGGAATAGGCGTCGAGGAAGCTTAATAATTCGGAGCCGGCTGTGGAATCTATCAATTGATCTATTCGGGGCATTGGGTAGGGGTCTCGCAGGCATGCTTTATTTAATGAGGTGAAGTCGATACACATGCGCCATTTGTTCGAGTCCTTCTTTCTTACAAAAACAGGGTTAGCCAACCACTCAGTATGGGCTACCTCCCTGATAATGCCAGCTTTTAACAATTTTTCTACTTCGTCCTTGGCTAAGCTTGCTCTTTCTGCTGATAGCTTTCGGAGCCCCTGGCGCACCGGCTTAGCCAATTGATATCTTCGTCGGTCCAAGCAAACATGTCTAGATTTTTCTTGACGACTTCTTCTAACGAGGCGGTTATTTCTGGAGATAGCCCCTTGCCGAATTTCACTGGGTACTCTTTGCCGTCTTCTGAGATTATTCTTGTCTCGACATCACCCTCCGGGCTTGGCTTAAGCGAAGATCCCTTCGGAGGGCTCAAGGCCTCCGGTACTTCCTCGGCGCTTTTTGCCACATTATGCACTTGTCGGGGGTCCAATGGCTGCCCATGGCCATACTCTGTCCTTCTGGCTATAGCTTGGTCTCCTGAAATAGTGAGCACCCCACCTTGCGTGGGCATTTTGAGACAAAGGTAATTGTGATGTGCTATAGCCCCGAATTGGTTCAACATCCCTCGACCGAAGATAGCATTATAAGCGTAAGGGGCATCCACCACATCGAAGATCACCTCTTCTACTCGGGCCAGCGGCCCCTCTCCGAAGGCAACCTCGAGGCCTATTTGGCCGAGGGCATCGAGAGGCGGTCCTGAGAACCCTTGAAGCGGCCGGGCTGCTGGAAGTAGATGCTTCTGAGGTATACACATCTGGTCGAAGGCTTGGATGAAGAGTATATCTGCGGAGCTTCCGCCGTCCACCAGGATCCTCCGAACATCTGCCCCTGCTATATCGGCAGAGATGACTAATGGGTCAGCATGGGGAAACTTCACCCCTATCGCATCGCTGGCTGTGAACGAGATGGGCACGCGGGACCATTCTGGCATCCCTTCAGCGGAACTTGAAGTCGCAATGTGCCCGACCTCGCGGACGTACTCGCGGCACTGTCTCTTGGACATGCTGCCGAGGGTCCCCCCTCCGGAGATGGGCAGGACCACTCTCTTGCCGCGGTCTTGCGGGTCTTCTTGCTTTGGTGGTGGCATAATACTGGCCACCTGTAGTCGTATGGGGGCTTCGAGGGCACCAGCTCGGGCCACAACTTGAACAGGCTCCGATCGTGCCGTCGGTGGAGCTCGATCCGAAGTACCTCGCCTGGTATTTCGCTCAAGGTATTCACCTCGAAGGGTTAACACCGTCTTGCAGTCCTTCGTGTCATGGCTTCTATTGTCGCCATGCACGCAACAAAAATGACTCTGGCGCCTACCAGGCATCCTTTCTTGAGGCCCTGGTGGCCCAGCCTTGAAACTTTTTACCTGCTGGAAATTGGCAGGTGCCTTCGAGGCTGAAGGTGTAATGTTTAGCACTTCCGAGCGGAAATGCTTCTTCCCTTGCCTGTACTCACTGGGGCGGTTGTCTTGTGGAGGTTGCGGTGTAGCGGCGGCTTCTGGCTCCCTTTTGACTTCCCGGAGGGTGGGTAGTGTTGCTTAAACTCGCTGAAGACATCCTTCCTCTGCCTTGGCATACTGTTCGAAGTATGCCAAGAGCTGTGCCACAGACGTTACCGGCTTCCGATGGAGTTTGCTGAGGAGGCCGGGGTTCAGCACCCCTTCGCGGGCAGCATCAACTACTGAGGAGGTAGAGAGGCCCTTGATTTGTGACTTGGTGTGGGCGAAGCGTGTGAAGTACTCCCGGAGGGTTTCTCCCACCCGCTGCTTCACCTGAAACAAACTTCCTGTGGACATTGGGGCCACGAAGGTACCTTGGAAGTTGCTCACGAATTTCTTTTTGAGCTGCTCCCATGAATTGATCGATCCTGGCTTTAGGGACCAGAACCAGCGGAGCGCCACACCTTCGAGAGCGAGGGGGAAGCATTTTGCCATGGTGCTTCGCACCCCTCCGCTTGCTTCTATAGCTAGGGCGTAAGAGCGGGCGAATTCTCCGGGGTCCGACCCCCCGGAGTATTTGTGCAGCTTCGAGGCCTTGAACTTGGGGTCGAAAGGCACTCTCTGTAGATCAGGGTGCAATGGAGACTCATTATCGAAGGAGGCATTCTCGGCCTCCTCTTGGACTTGTATAACTTCTGGGGGATTGCGGGCTCCATCGTCTTGAGGCCCCCTTGGACTTTCGGTGGAAGCTTGAGTGCGGAGGCGATCGGCGGCCTCTTGCCTCCATCTGGATACCTCCTCCTGAAGCCTGGCTAGCTGCGTAGCCTCGGTTTCGGGAGGGCCTTCGTCTTCGTCGGAGGGTACTTCTGGATCCCGGCTTGCTGCGTAGTCGGTCTGAAGCGTTGTAGGAGGAGGCAGAGGGCCTCGGGGCGCTCGACGCCCAGTGGCCTCTGCAAGAATCGCCGGATTAGCTGAGGGTCCGGCTCCGTTGGTCCGAGGGGACCTTCGAAGGGGACCCGAAGCTTGACCACGCTTCGGAGGCATGGCTAGCCGTTGAGATGTCTTGGAGATGGAGGACTTCGAACGACTAGAGGGGTCGAGGGAAGGCCTTCGAGCTGCACTAAGAAGCCCTCAACTGAAGGGTGCGCGAAGTCTCGGGACTCCGAGGCTCCCTCCGTAAGTGCTCTTCGGAGTGCAGTCTGCGGTAGAGAACAAGCTTTTAGAACTTGGATCCCCACGGACGGCGCCAACTGTTGGCGTAAAAGTTACGCCAACAGGTTCTCTGTAATCAAGAATGAACAAACAAGAGGTTTGTGCTTTAGGACGAACTCGAGCCTCCGTAAAGGATAATAGCTCAAGAGGTCCGAATGTGTATGTTTGAACAACTAGTTCTGGATCCCCCTTACAAGGTACAATGGGGGGTATTTATAGGGAAAAAGGCATAAGGAAAAGACCTATTTACCCCTACATTACAACTGACATAGTAGAAACTATCCGGTATTATAAACAAGGTTATACACGGTAAAGTGCTGTAGGGTAGATGGATAAGCTGAACATCCAATCAATCATGTCTTCCTACTTCGAGGCCTCCTTCTTCCCTTTGGAGGGTTCTCTATGACTTCGCACCGTGGCACTCTCCGGCCGTGTTGACGTATGCTCCGAATAGCAGTCCGCCACCTTCAGGATCTTCACTGAGCCCACGGAGGGTTAGTCTTTAAGTCTTGGAAATAAAGTAGTTTCCCCCAACAGTGTTTAAGAACAAGCAAGGTAAATATGGGGTTGTGGTGTGCAACAAAGCTCAATTAGTTGTCTAGGGTTTTTGCCAAAAATAGGGTATTGATTTTGAGGAGACTTTTGCCCCTATTGCCCATCTTGAGTCCATTTGCATACTTTTGGCTTTCACTACTTCTAAAGATTTTAAGCTTTTTCAAATGGATGTCAATAGTGCTTTTCTGAACGGGTATATAGTGGAGAAGGTCTATGGTAGGCAGCTCCCTGGTTTTGAAAACCGTAATTTTCCTCGACATGTGTTTAAGTTGCAGAAAGCTTTATATGGTCTGAAGCAAGCCCACGGGGTTTGGTATAATTGTTTAAAGCAATTTTTTTGAGAAATGACTTTGTGATGGGTTCGGTGGACAAGACTCTTTTTTCTCATAGTTGGCTCTGAATTCTTGATTGCTTAGATTTACATAGACGACATTATTTTTGGTGGTTGTACTAATGAGCTTGTGTCCAAGTTTTCTAAGCAGATGCACAACTAGTTTGAGATGAGCCTCATGGGTGAGCTCAAAGACTTTCTAGGGCTCTAGATCAAGAAGACCAAAGACAACATCTTCATCCACCAAAGCAAGTCCACGTGAGACATGCTGAAAAGTTCGACTTCGGTGGAGAGGTGAAGCCTTAGATGACCCCCATGGGCACATCTGGGGGCCTGGACAAGGACGAGAGTGGCGTCAAGGTCAAAGAGAGAGAGTATCGAGGGATGATTGGATCACTTCTGTACCTGATGGTGACGAGACCGGACATTCAGTTTGCCGTCAGATTGTGCGCAGGCTTATAGCCTTCACCACGCGCGTCTCATCGGTAGACGATCAATCTCATTTTCAGGTATCTTACATATGTACCTGATCTCAGTCTTTATTATTATGCATCATCATCTCTTCAGTTATCTAGTTTTTACAATGCTAATTTTGATGAGTGCTGGTTGGATCAAAAGTCGACTTCCGGTACTTGCCAGTTTCTTGGCTCTTCGCTTGTCTCTTGGTCTTCGCGTAAGAAATCTTGATTTGCACTTTCCACTACTAAGGCTGAGTATGTAGCTGCTACTAGCTATTGCTCACAGTTGGTTTGGATGATTTCCACTTTAAATTATTTTGGGTTGTCTTCACTTCTAGAGTGCCTTTGTTTTTTGACAGCACTAGTGCAATTAGTGTAAGGAAAAACCCATGTCTTCATTCAAAAGCCAAACATATTGATGTCATTGACCCTGTTCATGTTGATACCTGTTGTAGCAATTGCGTTAGCTACAAACAGGTTTTGATGTAAAGTTGTAGAATATAAGATATGAACCTCAAAGTGTTCTTCTAGAGAGAGAGAGAGATGGTTTTATACTGGTTTGGGCCTCCCAAGAGGGATAATAACCCTACATCCAGTTTATAGTTTTTTCATAATTTTGCCTCTATCTTCCCCCCTATGTTACAAGGGTAGTGCCCTGCTTTTATAGGCTCACCGACCAAAGGAAAAGACCCAGTTACCCCCTACATGTCATAGGCTTTAAAGGGGTAAGAGGGGAAAAAGGCTAGGCTATTGTACATATAACTTTACAGACGTGGTAGATATACATCACTTCAGGGGTAAGTATATGGCATACCAGCGGTAGGGGCCCTTTGTATGGCTTTTACACTATAGTAGTACTTTGCTATTTCATTATCTTCTGGGATGGGGCACCTATCGGAGGGTCTTGGCAGGAGCTTATTGAGGGCCTTCGAAGGGGTCCCGGACGTGACACCGAAGAAGGCTCCGAATAGAGCTCCGAAGAGGCTCCAGTGGGGGCCCAGAGGGATCCCGGAGACTTGGCTCTGGAGGGGGCACGGAGGCAACCTAGAGCACTTGGTTCTAGAGGGATCCCGGAGGCATCCCGAAGCGCCTCGCTCCAGAGGGAGCCTGGAGGCTTGTACTTCAACCACGTAACTCTTTGCAGCACTTGGAGTAATTTGGGATGGAGTAACTCTTCGCTAGCCTAGTGTGCTTTGAGTCCGAGGCCTTCAGAGGCTATCGTCATTTGACCCATGTTCAAGGGAAAAGTCATTTCCCCAAAAGTATCCCCTCGCACATAGCCCTTCACAGCGAAGGGGTGCGTGTGCCCTGAGGCAAATGAAGCCTATAAAATGATGCTTCATGATTAACAAGCCTCCGGAGCCTAGGCCTAGAGGCCAACTTCGAACCACGCAAAAAATAAATGCACGTATGGAACGGATGGGATGCCCTCGGGGAGTCCGAACGGCTCTGCTATGGTCAAAATTTGAGCCGTTACTATGCGGAGTGCAACGGTTCCCTTCATAAACTACCTTGGCCCCCAGCGGTCAGAGACTGTGGGGGTTGGTTTCCTAGTGACAAAAACATCGCCGTAGCGTGCGCAGTTGCTTTTTACCGCCTATAAAAGGACTTGGCCATCCATTGTGCTCCTCACGCCTTCCATTTGCTTCCCGTTTGAGCCCCTAGCCACCTTCGTTCTTTGCATTCTCCTCGAGCTTTGTGCGCGCTTTGCTCCAGAGCCCCTTAGAACCCTTCATGCTGGAGTGCCTTGCGAGATGTCGAAGAAGATTTTGTTGAAGAAGGCTTCATCCTTGGGTCGGGGCTCAAGATCCGTTGAAGCCCAAGCAGCGGCTGCAGCTGCGACAAAGCCTGTAGCGAGACATCTCGAGCTGACTGACCTCCGATCGCCATAAGATAAGTTCGAACAAACTTTGGAATTGCGGTCTTTGGCCTCCACGGAGGAGTCCATCCGGTAGATCTATGAGGAGAATATTTCTGAAGTCGTTCACCTTCGAGTACCTACGAAGACAGAAATCATCCCGAGGTTGCGGCCCAATGAAGTCATGGTCTTTGAGGCCTTCTTCGAGGCAGGGCTCATGTCTTATAATTTGGAACCCCCTCACCTGTCCCCAAATGTTATTTCAAGGCTCGCAATCTTCAAATGGGCCATGAGAGCCGAAGGATGCGAAGGGCGAGCATATGTCTTTGTCTCCCTCCTCGACGCCAGCTGTGAGCCGAAGTGAAGGGAGGGGTCAGATGGCATTGATAGGGTTTTGGCCTTCAGGAGCGCCAACTTCCAGCTCCGCAAAGAGTTCTTGAACGACTACCGGATGAGGGTCGTAAACAACCGGTGGTACTCGAAGTGGGACCAGGAGTGGTTCTATGCTTCGGTGGTCACGGACTCCCCCCTTCAGAGTACCAATGTGCTCATTTCATACCGTGTCCAAGCCAAAGTGTTGTCAGACTCCGAGATGCTTCAGTCGAGGATCTTGCTGCTGTAAAAGGTAGCGACGAAGATGAGTATGTGGGACTTGGCCGAGGAGTTTATAAGCCTTTGGCTTAGCCCCTCGCATGCTCTTGGCCGAAAAATTTATTTCTGGCTTCGGACCCGAACGGTCTGAGGGATGTATCAGCGGAGCACCTTGGTAAGGCTTTGAGCTCTTTGTCTTCGCACTTGTTGCAATTTTGCTTGTGTAACTTAGATTTTCTGACGAAGCTGTGTGCGACATACGACCTCAAGAGGAGGCCATAGTAGAGGCCGAACGTGTTGTGGGACCTCAAACACTAGACGAGTAGATCCGGAGGCTCACATTGGTGGGGTATTGGGAAAGGTGGAACAGAGTATGGACCTAGCTCAGTGCCGAGGGTTTCCAAACTATTTTGGACTTCACCAACTCGGCCCCTTCAGCGAGCGGTTTGAAGAGAAAGAGGGCGGACAACGAGGAGCCTGAGGCATCGTAGGTCGTGGAGTCTTGAAGGGTTCGCTCGAGTCCCTAAGTGACCGAAGCCTTTGGCGCGGAGGAGCAAGTATCTCCGGACCTTGCCGTCAGAGGGGAGCTAGAGATTGCTCTCACTGCCATGACCGAAGTGTTGGCACCGGAGGCTGCAGTGACAGCAGTGATGGAGGCGGCCCCTTTGAACGCGGATCCTGGGACCCAATCAGCCCAGTAGAGGGACTGAGGGAGACACCTCGCTCCCACAACATTCGAAGACATTTCTTCGAGGAAGGAGGAGGCTGGCAGAGGTAAATGCCTAGATCATGCTTATTCTTATACTTGTATGCATTGACTTGTATTTTTTCTTAGGTGTTGGCGATGATGCGAGGCCTATAGTTGCGACAGGGTCTACTCGATATGGATTCCAATAGCAATAGAGGCAGTGATGGTAGCAGTATTTCGGGATCCGAAGAGGACTCTTCGTCCGAAGAAGACGAGGGCGGCAACCGCGGCGGAGGGACCCCTCGAGAGCACCTGGACGAAGAGGTGAATGTAGTAGACCAGAGCCCTACTCCGGGGGTGCTCGCGAACCAGGTGCCCTTGATATGACCCCTGCTCTCGAGGGGGCCTTCTATGGATGTGTCCTTCGATGTCTTCTATGACGACATTGTGGCTCTTACGATGGGGGACTTGGTGGCGCGGATCAGCCACAATCACCACAGTGACCTCTTTATAAACGCTAGTGAGGCCATCCTTCAGGTAAATGAGGCTTCGTAGAGTGTTTGTACATTACGTAGTTCTTCTCAATATTAAAGACTTCTTGAATCTTTCCAGGCCTTCGTGTTAAGTCAAGCGGCAGCAACCTCTGTGGGCCGCTGATAAAACATATTGGTGGAGGGATATGAAACCCTCTGGTGCTAGGCTTTGGAGTCCATCGAAAGTCAAAAGGAAACCGAGGCGGCGGCTGAGGCATTGAAGTAGGAGGTAGCTTGGGAAAACAAATCCACGGAGAAAATATCTTGGGAGATGGAGAGGCTTGAGGAAGCACTTCGGTATTTCGAGGAGGCCAGCGCAAAGTTGACGGTGGAGAACTTTCATCTTCGCGCTGCCAGCCAAGCTCTGGAAGGCTTCATGGTCAGAGGGGTTGATAAGGCCACCTCAACTCTAACTAAAGTCTTGGAGCACTTGGGGACCTAGTGCTAGGCTCCGGACTTCTGTACTCAAGATCCGATCAGGGATCGCCTTGAATTTCTTTTGACAGACGAGACGATGATGGAGGTGATGCGGACGGGCTTCGCGTTGATGGCTGAATTGGTTGCTGGCCAAGGGGTGTTGCAACTACTCCATGAAGTGGGGTTCAATCACCTCAAAGCAGTGACCCTGACCACATCGGTAGTCTTTAGAGGCCCTCGTTTGACTTTGCCTGCCCCTGCAGTCCGCGGAGAGTGGCATTGGCTTCAAGAACCTTGAAAGTCTCAAGGGTGTGAAGCAGTCCTCAGGCTCCAATGTCGAGATAGGGCACGTGCCATGCCAACTTGGCCTTCGGCATCGAACCCTCTGCCGTCGAAGGTGTATATCTTCTTAGGCTTCTTTGTAATTCTTAGTCGTAGGCATACAAAATAACTTGTAAATTTATTAATAAAAATGTGGGGGTATTTTATACCTGCCCAGGCTCAGCCTTCGGATGTTGACTTCAAAGTGCTCTAGGATTTATAAGCGCTTTGTCAGCATTGGGTAGTGCTCGAGGTGGCTAGGTCCGAAGGCCCCCCTCGGTTCAAACTTCCGAGGGGTCCTAGCAGCGAAGTTATTCCCGAAATAGCCCAAGAGCTATTGGCCTTCGTGAAGACGGAACCCCTTCAGAGTCCTTCGTCCTCTCCTGACATAAGCTGCTTTGAGGTAGACTTATGTGGCGAAGGGGTCCAGTCTTTGGGCACAGCTTTACTAGGTGATGAAGCCTTAGATTTTTCTGCCTTTGATGCTGAGCTGTCTGCACTTCGGACTTGGGCTGACCTGCAAGAAGAAAGGCGAGTTATGCGGGCTTCGAAGCGTGGATGGTGCAGCTGCGGGAGGTCTGGCTCCGATTGGGCTTCGTCTAGCCAAGGGGGCCCTGCCCGAAAGAAGAGCAAGCAGGGCTCGAATCTTTTGGGCCTCAAGCTCGCTTTTTCTTAGGTTTAGATACAAATTATTTGTATTATTTTGTTTTCGAAGTGTACTTGTAAGTGTACTTATTATTTGTACTTGGCATTCGATGCATGGAAATTGTCATGTACTTCGTGTACATAAACCTTGTTGTATACACATACTCCGTCATATACTTCGCATACATTGCTCATTTCGTACGCTCCGTCCATATGCTTCACACGCATCGCACGGTTCGTTCGTACACTCCGCATGCATATACCTCGGTCCCCCCTTGCACGTGGTGGCTAGGGACTTTGGCATTGCTAGTGTGAGCAATCATAAAATGCGGAGGGGTGCACCTTGGGCTGCCTCGAATACACTTGTCATATCGTTTGAAGGCCTTGCTCGGGCTTCGAATGCTCAAAATTGAAACGAAGCATGGCTTCGAAGACTTATTTGAGTTAAGCGAAGCAAGGCTTCGAAATACTTAACTTGCCAATGATATTGAATTCACGAGATGCGAAGCAAGGCTTCGAAGCGTGTTTACATGGTGAAGCAGGACTTCTGAGCTTGATTTTTGAATGTGAATGGTGTGGATTCACTGAACCTATGATAGTTTGAGCCAACATCGACTCTGAGCCACCTTCGGCTCTGGGCCACCATCGGCTCTGGGCCACCTTCGGCCCTGAGCCACCTCCGGCTTTGCGATACTTCGGGTACGGAACCTGGGATCCCTGGATGCATCAGGCTAGTGGCCCGGAATCCATCTCTCTGCTACGGGCCTGGAGGCGCTGTGTAGCCTTTGAAGCAGTGCTTCGGTTTTTAAATAGAACGAAGCAAAGCTTCGGTTTAAATGGAGCGAAGGAAGGCTTCATAGCTCGTTTTTTAGATAGGATGGCGTGGATCGTGCTAGATTATTGGAGCCACCTTCTACTCTGAGCCACCTTCTACTCTTTTTCGGATGCTTTGGGCCGGGGCCCGGAATCCTTGACACATCGAGTTGTGAGCTTGGAGTCCCCAAGATGCTTCGAGTCGCAAGCTCGGAATCCTTTTCTTTTATATCACTATGAGCTCGAAGGCGTCGTGTAGCGATAATGGTGAAGCGGATCACACCAGACTATTGGATGCTTTGAGTGCATGCTCGAAGTCCTTTGATTTATTGCTACGGGCCTAGGGGCACTGTGTAGCTCACAAAGCAAGGTTTCGGAACTTGATAGGGTGGAGCAAGTCTTTGGGATTTTGATTTGACGAAGCAAGGCTTTGAACTGACTTAGCGAAGCAAGGCTTCAAATATATAATGAGATATGATTTTGGCTATTGATAAGGTGAAGCAAGGCTTTGGGTTTTTGACGGAATGCTGTGAAATTTCGATTCACTAATAGGGTGAAGAAGGGCTTCGGATCGAGTAATTGAGGACGAGCGCATATACCTTTGGAAGCTTGACGGGGTCTAGAGACTGAAGGTTTCACGTGGGAGTATAAAACTTGCCTCGTAGCCCCGAAGGCTCTTGAGGCTTCATAAAGGAAGGTCGAGAGGCCTTCGATGTGTGCCCAAAGCCCCTTGCCGAAGGGTGTGGGGAAGGCTATTGGGGCCCTCCACTTTCTTCATGGGTGTACTCCAGGGAATGAGTGGTGGTAGATACACTAACTTTTAGTACTAGGCTCCCCACGCACAGTGCCAACTGTTGTATCAATTGCGTTAGCTACAAACAGGTTTCTATGTAAAGGTGTAGAATATAAGATATGAACCTCTAAGGGTTCTTCTAGAGAGAGAGGGTTTTATACTGGTTCAGGCCTCTCAAGAGAGATAATAACCCTACGTCCAGTTTATAGTGGATTTGGCATAAATTTGACTCTATCTTCCCCCCTATGTTACAAAGGCAGTGCCCTGCTTTTATAGGCTCACAGACCAAAGGAAAAGACCCAGTTACCCCCTACATGGGATAGGCTTTACAAGGGTAAGAGTGGAAAAAGGCTAGGCTACTATACATATAACTTTATAGAGGTGGTAGATATACATCAATTCAGGGGTAGGTATACGGCATACCAGTGGCAGGGGCCCCTGTTATGGCTTTTACACTGTAGTAGTACTGGGATATTTAATCATCTTCTAGGCCGGGGCACCTATCGGAGGTTCTTGGCCGGAGCTTATTGAGGTGGCTTCAAACGGGTCCGGTAGGGGACTCTGAAGAAGGCCCTAAAGAGGGCTTCGAAGAGGCTCCGGTGGGGGCCCGAAGGGATCTCAGAGGCTTGGCTCTAGACGGGGCCTGGAGCACTTAGTTCTACAGGGGTCCCGGAGGTGTACCAGATCGCCTCGCTCCGAAGGGAGCCTAGAGGCTTGGCCTTCAGCCGTGTAACTCTTTGTAGCACATGGAGTAAATTAGGATGGATGGGGCCATTGTACATCTTTGGGCTTCGCTAGACTAGCGGGCTTCGAGTCCGAGGCCTTCAGAGGTTGACGTCATTTGACCCCTGTTCAAGGGAAAAGCCATTTCCCCAACAATACCCATCATCAGTTGGTAGACATTCTTACCAAACCACTGGATCAGTCTACATTTGAGCATTTGCGAGGGGATTTGGGAGTTTTGTATCCTTCTTAGGATATTTTGAATCTTTTCTTTCTTCTTTACTCTTTTTTTGAGCCTTTTTGTGTGAGTTCATATCATGCATATCCATTTATTACACTTTGATCTTGCTTCTATTATATGATTAAACTACTTTACTCATTCTTGCTAGTATATGCTTTTGAATATCTATCGATGATCATGCTTTGTTTCAGTTCACATGATATATCTGATATCTATCATATGCATGGCTTTTATGTTTTAAAATTTAAAAATGATCACCATTGATTCTAGTAACTAGCATGTGTAAGCTAAATGCTTTTGCTATCTTTTACATGCCTAGTAGATAAGTCCTTTACTTAGATGCATATATGCAACTTGGACATCTATATCCTTTAACATGAAAAATATACTATAAAATGATAAAAATCATAAAAATCATAAAAATGAAAAATTCATGCTTTTTATGCTTAAGTGAAAAGATCTAGGTTGGTTTGTTGTGTCGCATTGCATTGTTCTAGACTGCTTAACATAACACTTTGATATGAATTAGGACATTGTAATTTATGCTAAGACCAATGTCTTAAGCTTATGATGATCATGTTCTGGCCTAGGCTTGACTTGGTTGGTTAGCATAAGGTGTACTATAGCACTGTAACTGTAGCTCGATTACTGTAGCTGCGAGTAGAGTTTTTGTGCTCTACTTGGGTGTTTCAGCAGCGACGCTAGGGGCTAGCGTAGGGCACTGTAGCTGCCACTCGGTGCAAGGAACTCAGTGTTTGTGCTGACATAGTGTTCGGCATAATGTGCGCAATGAGGAGGAAATCAACAGTAATCTCTATCTCAATTCTCGTGCACTTGTAGTTATTTCAATAGATCTATCTATGACTATTGGATGGTTTCCTAGCACTTGATAATTTGTTTGTCTAGTCTACAAGCTTTATTAATCTGCCTTGTGTGAATTGTACTGATGTCTTTTCAATTAGGACACTAGTTGCTTTTGAAGGCTAGATTATTTTCAGTGCTTGTGATCTCTTAGACTATCGCATCATTTCATATATGACAGTAGAGTGATAGCACTAACTTTCTTTAGGATTTTTCTATGAAAGTTTATTTGCTTCTACTTGTTCCTTTAGAGGTGCATTGGGTGTCTAGAAAAGGCCACCGATTCGAAAGAATTGTTGAGGTGCCTATTAACCCCCATTCTAGTCGTCCGTTTTGGTCCTACAACATTAGATAGGTTGTATGACCTCCCTCATCCAATTTATTTCATGGCTGGGAGAGCACGGAATGCCATTCTTCAAGTTGTTGAAGAAAGAATACTTCATCTGGATGCTGCAAGCTGATTGGGCGTTCTCTGACCTCAAGAGGTTCTTGACCACTCTACCGATTCTCACCGTGCTGATAAGAGAAGTACTCCTTCTCTACATTGCCACCATCACTCACGTGGTCAGCACCACCTTGATCATCGATAAACCCAAAAAAGGACTCGCCTATCTGGTCCAATGAGCAGTATATTTCATATCAAAGTCCTATGGCCTTCGAACCTCTGATATCCGCAAGTGTAGAAGTTCCTGTATACCATCCTCATCTCCACTCGAAAGCTTAAGCATTATTTCCAAGCTCATTCACTGGAAGTGATTACTGAGTTTCCTCTTGGCTATATTATTCTGAATTGGGACGCCACTAAACGCAACACCAAATGGGCCATTGAGCATGGAGAATACACCATCGACTTCAAACCACAGACCGCCATCAAGTCTCAAGCACTCACTGACTTCATCGCCGATTGGACTGAGTCTCAGCTCCCACTAACAAGTGTCATCCAAGATTACTAGACCATGTACTTCGATGGGTTCCTTAGTCTTGAAGGAGCCAGAGCCAGAATACTCCTAAGATTTCCTCAAGGTGAAAGTTTGAAGTATGTTCTCCAACTCCTAGTGGCCGCATCAAACAACGTAGCAGAATATGAAGCCCTCCTTAATGGTCTTCGCATCACCATCTCCCTCAAAGTAAAGTGACTGATGGCGTACGGAGATTCCAAACTAGTAATTTGTCAGGTGAACAAGGACTGGACCTGCATTAACGAGAAGATGAATGCTTAATGTCAAGAGGTCCGCAAGCTAGAAGGCAAGTTCAGTGGCCTTGAGTTTCATCATGTCCCTTGGGATAGCAACTTAGGTGCTGACTTCTTGGCAAATCTTGGTTGTTTCGGATGTTAGTCCCTAACAACACTTTTCTTCAAGAGCTCATGAAGCCTTCAATCAAGGCTGAAGAACTGCAATGCTCAGAAGGCAAGATGACTCCAACTGTTCTAGTCATTAGCAATCCGATCATCCCTCGATACTCTCTCATTGACCTTGAAGCCTCTCTCGTCCTTGTCCAGGCCCATAGATGTGCCCTTGGGGGTCATTTGAGGCTTCAACTCTCCACCGAAGTGGAACTTCATCAGCATGTCTCGCGTGTACTTGCTCTGGTGGATGAAGATGTCGTCCTTGGTCTGCTTGATCTAGAGCCCTAAATAGTACTCTAGCTCACCCATGAGACTCATCTCAAACTCGCTATGCATCTACTCAAAAAACTTTGACACAAGCTCATTAGTAGAACCACCAAAAATAATATTGTCCACATAAATCTGAGTAATCAAGAAACAAGAGCCATTTTTAGTAAGAAAAGAGTTTTGTCCACAAAACGCATCACAAAACTGTTCCCCAACAAAAACTTCTTTAAACGATCATATCAAGCCCTCAGGGCTTGCATTAGACCATATAAATCTTTCTGCAACTTACAAACATGTCGAGGAAACTTAGGGTTTTCAAAACTAGGGGCTACCTAACATAAACTTCCTCCTTTATGTACCCATTCAGAAAAGCACTCTTGACATCCATTTGAAAAAATCTTAAAACCTTTCAAAGCAGCGAATGCCAAAAGTATGCGAATGGACTCAAGATGGGAAACAGGGGCAAAAATGTCCTCATTATCAATACCCTCTTTCTAGCAGAAACCCTGGGCAACTAATTGAGCCTTGTTGTGCACCACAACCCCATCTTCACCTTGCTTGTTCTTAAACACCAACTTGGTGCCAATGGGGTTGCATCCAGGTGGCAGCTCAAATAGAATTCAAACCCAAATGCGAAAGAAATTTCAAAGCTCTTCTTGCATGGCATTTATGCAATTTGCATTAGATAAAGCTTGAGCGACATCTTTAGGCTCAAAGGTGGCAACAAAGGAATACTCAACAAACACACCAAGAGATTGTAACAGCCCCATAATTAAAATAAAATAAAATAAAGAAATATATTAATAAAGGAATTTCTGAATTTTATTATTAAAGAAAAAGGCTAGAAGAACCCAATTAAAGCAAATCTGGGAGAAATAAATCAAATCTATAGCTAAAAAATTTATGGGAAAGTATAGAGGCCAAGAAATATTTTTGAGAATACAAAATTTTAGCAACAGTGCTTCAAGCCTTAATCAAATAATTAATATTATGGAATTATTTTAATTGAAAAATGAATTTTAAATCTTATTGGGCCACAACCATATTTTCCCCCTCCAAGGCCTTTCGGCCCAGCCTAGTCCGTCCGCACCCACCGACAGGCGGGACCCACCTGTCGGCGCGCCCTTCCTCGCTCCCCGCTCGCTCGCGCCTGGCCGGTCCCACCCGTCGGCCTCCCGCACGCCCCCTTCCCCTCTGACCACCTGGGCCCGCATGCCAGCCTCACGCGTGCGCCCCCTCTCGCTGCCATCTCTGGCCCGCGTGTCGGCTCTCTCTCACCCGCGCCCGCCCGCTGACAGGTGGAGCCCACCTGTCAGGCCCTTCTTCTTCATTGGAAGGGGATCTCTCTCCTTCCATTCTTAGCCGGTGATCCCCTTGCCCGATTCCTTCGCTGGCCACCCGGATTCACAAATTTAAGCCCCGGATCCCCTTCCCCGAGCACCGGTGATCCATTTCCCCCAAAAGCCAACGCGTTTTCGCCCCTATAGAAGGGAATCCGAGCTTATGGAAGCTCGTCAGAGTAATTGGGGAATTCCCCTCGGTTTCCTTCGGTTTTATTGCCATAACCTCGCCGGCAAGCCCCCTATAAGAACCCTGGTGCTCGCCGCAACCCGACCACACCTTCAGAGCCGTAGCCATCGCATTCCCGAGCCGCCACCATACTTTCGGGTATTCTCCTCTGTGCGCACTCTAGTAGCCCATCGTCGGCGCTCCGGGCCACCGCCGCCCTCGCCGAGGCCACCGCCGGGACCATCGTCGCCCCCCTACCCCAGCCCCACCTCCGTTGGACCGGACCACCGCCGGAGCTCGCCGTCGTCGTCAGTCCCGAAAAGCGCCACCGCCTCTGGTACGAATGCACTCCCCTCACTCCCCTCTGCCCATTTTTGCAGTCACCCAGAGCCTTAGGCCATCGCCGTCGCCGGTGGGCGCTCACCGCCACTCGGCCGGAGCTGGAGACGATGGCCTCGGCCTCCCCCGTGCCGCGTACGTGCCGGACGGCGTCCTGACCGTACAATTTGAATCGGACGGCGCAGATTAAATCCCCTCGGGATCTAATCTGGGCCCTCGATTCTAATCGAACCGGTATGGGCTCATCTGAGCCATCGGTCTCATTTTAAAATCCCCGCACGCGCTCTGGCCGTTGGATCTTGATCCAACCGCTGCCACGTGCCCGGCTCACGCGCGCAGTCATCGGTCCACGGTGAACCCAGTTCACCGTGGACCAGAGACTGTTTTCTGATTTAAAATAAAATTCAGAAAATACTTTCAACTTTAAAAATTCATATCTTTCTCAAATTAACTCCAAATTTGACCATTTAAATCTTGGAAAATTTGTCTTTTTAATCTCTACACTTTCATCCAATAAAAACAATATGTTTATTTGGCACATAATAATCTTATTAAATAATAAATAAAAGCCCCCTTAAGGATTAAAATCATATTTCATTTAAATAATCCAGAAAAACCCTTAAAAATATATATATTAATTTCTGGGGACATAATGACTCCATTACACTGTTTATAAGCCAATAAAATATAATGATTCATTTTGCCCATTTCATTTTATTAAATAACATTTCCAAGGCCCTTTAAAATAAATGATTAACTCATATAATAAAAATGCAACACTTTACAAAAATATCATGAAAACTTATACAATAAATTCAGAGGACTTAATGAATTTATTCCACTGTTTTAATGCAACAAAAATAGCATGTTCACTTTGCCCACTTTAATCTATTAATTAATAATGCAAAAGCCCTTGTAGGATAATTAAGTAATTCATATAATGAAAGTTAAACACTTTATAAAATGTCATGACAACTTATATAATAACTTCAGAAAACCTAACAACTTGAGTTCACTATTTTTAATACAATAATAATGTTATTATATACCTTTTTAGTTCATCTCTAAAAAGGGAAAATAAAAACCCCTAGGAAAAATAATTACATCAAGTCATAAAATTCAGAACTCTCATTAGAAATCAATCCTAAATATTTAAGTAACCATTCCCTAAACTTTAAGACTCTATCTCCTTTACTTAATCCAACATAAACATTTATGATGGTATGGTTGATTTGTTTTGGATTGTTTATTCAATGTTTTATTTACTTTTCCGTATCGAGAAGACTACGAGTTCGTCGAGGAGCCGGAGTTCTATCCCGAGGTTCCACCTTCACCCTTTGTTGAGCAAGGTAAGTCATCGACCCCTCTTGTGGAAATAGTTGATCATCATTGAGCCCAATATTTATAACTATCGCTATAACTCATAGGATAATATTGCATTAGTCAAACATCAAGCCCTACACTTATATTCATTAGATCCTCGTCCTTGTGTGCAAACCCAAGCCATCCTTATTGAGCCTTAACTCCTTGTCACTCTACTATAAAAATATTAGCTAGTGCCCAATGTACAGGCACAACTGCTATAGGATAAAAAGAATGAGTCGTAGATAGATGGATTCTGTTATATGAATTTCCCCGTTATTCTTGTCTCTGGACTCTGTTGGAGTTGGCTATGTTATAAGTATGGTGGGTTCCGGGTGCAAGATCGGAAATTGGTTGGTCGCACACGGGGCACTATAAGGACCGGTCTGCGGGATCTGTTGCAAAGCACTTCCGTACCAACCACAAGTCTAATGGGTAAGTCCTAACTGGAAGTATGGAACACTCCGACTCTATGCACCATAGTGGAGGGGTACAAGGGGCAAGCCTACGGGTGACTTGTACCGACGATGGCTCAAGGGGGGTATGGTGAGAACTCGACACGTCGAGACACGATACGAAACCCATAAGAGGGTGCTATTGAGTCGGGGAGGAACATATGGAAGGTTTTGGCACGAGTTCCCGTGGAATGGGTCATCTCGTTACACTTTGGTGTAAGTGATGAGTGCGTGCCTTGTGGGTACAGTGGTACATCTCTGATCAGAGTAATTTAATCTTTTCGAAAAGCCGAGCCCACGGTCAAGAGCGGGTTGGGTGACTACTCACAGTTAGTTTACTAATGTTTGAATGGTTGAGATATTCATGGCATGTAAGGACTGTTGTGCGAGGAGGTAAAACGTACTCCTCGAGTTAGAAAGATGATGATGCATACACATGTTTACATTTCAGTACTAATAAATTGATCACATTTAATGCTTTGCAATTATGATTCTTCCGCAAAATTAGCCACTATCTCCCTTGTTGTTGTCTTGCATTATATTTGCATTCGGTGGCTTGCTGAGTACATTTGTACTCACCCCATTGACTTACACCATCAGAGCCCGTCTACTACGAGGAGGATGAAGGTCTGGAGTAGCGACCCAGTCAAGCCGAGACTGGAAGGAGGCGTTCATCTAGGACCCTTTGATTTATTAGTTTCTCTTCATATTTATTCACTTTTGTACTAATGCGGTCTACGAACCATGAATGATTGCTCGAATTGTACGTGGTCGCATGATGAACGTCTTGTTTTTATTGATTTTCTATGGAATTTCAATAAAAGTCCTGATTTATTAAATCGGGGCGTGACAAGATGGTATCAGAGCCGACTTGACTGTAGGAAGCCAAACAGACCTGACCCTAGGACTTATATTAACTCTACTTTCTTACAAAATTACTTATCCTCTCATCTTCCGAGATTTTCACAAAAACTCTCTCTTTTGTAGATGCCGGTCCATACCATGAGCGGGACTCTTCGTGACGAGGCTGGATTCATCAGCGAGCTTCGCGTGCTCGTCGACTTCTTGGGATTCTCCCATGAGCCCGCGTTCCACGGGATCTTTCCCGATGCGAGCGAGAACTACTGCGAGGTCACGGTTGTCATCCGCTCCTCCCCCACGCAGCCTCCCTTCTACACCCATGGAGTCGGAGGACTCTCATTCGTGGTGGGTAGTCAGCGCGCCACACTTCAGGCCCTCGCCGAGCTTCATCTGGTCTACGATTGCCACCTCCGCGACACCATCTACCGCTTCATGCCCATGCGTATACCAGGGAGTCACCGCAACATCTACATCAGCCCCCTCATCCAGAACAACTCCGCCATCGCTCGCACTATGAGGCTTTTGGAGGCCATGGACAACCTTTACACAGAGGCCGTTCTTGACGCAGACAGCCAACACGACACCATCGACTTCTACCGCCATACCTCGGAGAACCTGAACCGCGAGAATGCTGAGCTTCGTCGACAGGTCCAGCAGAACCCCCAGTTGACCCTCGAGGTAGAGGAGTTGAGGCGTCAGAATGAGCTTCTACGTCAAGGCGCCATGGTCAATGCCCAGCTACGTCACCAGCTCAAGGAGTTAAAGAAGGATATCGAGGAGATCGCACCCCTTCCACCCCGTAAGCGGAAATCACTTTGGATCCCCACCGTGAGGCCCAAGAGGATTTCCCGCAGCGCACCTCCCGCCGGACCCTCCAGTTCCACCACCCCGACCATTTCCATCGAGCCCGGGGTCGAGCCGTCCCCTGAGCTACTGTGGACATAGTTTTTACGATTGATTGTTTTCTTTACTTGTTTGTATTGCCACCCATGCCAAATATAAGACATGAGTGAAGATTAAATAAAAATAAACATAAATGTAATCGCAAGAACGATACATTTTGAAATAAAGCTTAATATCATTTCCCTCTTCCTCCTATACCTATTAGGTCATAATCCCAATCTAAAGGAGAGAATCTACCTCTAGTTTCAACTCAACATAATTCGTTCGTCGCCATTATGCAAGATCAACTCCAATCATGAAGTCAAGAAAAGTTGTCAAGAAAGCCCTAACTTAGCCAAACCCAATCTATGAAGATATAGGCTTAAGCCTCTAGTATAAAGAAGTGATTCATAGCTGAAGCATATCCATAGTTTTCTATTTCTAGCCTTTCCGAATCTCGGGACGAGATTCTTGTTAAGGAAGTTAGGATTGTAATACCTTGATTTTTGTCAAGCGTTAAAAATAAAATAAAATAATTAATAAATAAATTTCAAGAAAAGGATTCAATATAAATCAAGAAAGAGGAAAGCTAAAATACAAGCCTAGAAATTTCATTTAAAAATAACAATTAGCTAGAGTATTCTCCTAAAAATTCTCCTAAGCATTAAATTGCGTTCCAAAAATTTTCTGGAATTTTTGGGGTACCAATGAATTCAATAAGATATAATCAACATCGCTTCATCCTAAACCTCTAACACTAATTAATAAAATATATTACAACATGAATGTTGAGTGAATAAAATACATGATAAATCATTTATATTAAAAATAATATAAGGCATGAGTGTGGAAGTTGATAAGGGACTAAAACAAAATATGTAAGCATCTAGGTCAAACTATTCATCTTAGGCAATAAAATAAGTAACAATTTCCCATTAACTATTGGCACCTTCTTTTTGAACCCTTCAACTTCAGGATGGCCAACGACCAAGGATCAGAAGCCCCACGCGATGGAAACTCTCTCATTGACCTTGAAGCCTCTCTCGTCCTTGTCCAGGCCCATAGATGTGCCCATGGGGGTCATTTGAGGCTTCAACTCTCCACCGAAGTGGAACTTCATCAGCATGTCTCGCGTGTACTTGCTCTGGTGGATGAAGATGTCGTCCTTGGTCTGCTTGATCTAGAGCCCTAAATAGTACTCTAGCTCACCCATGAGACTCATCTCAAACTCGCTATGCATCTACTCAAAAAACTTTGACACAAGCTCATTAGTAGAACCACCAAAAATAATATTGTCCACATAATCTGAGTAATCAAGAAACAAGAGCCATTTTTTAGTAAGAAAAGAGTTTTGTCCACAAAACGCATCACAAAACTGTTCCTCAACAAAAACTGCTTTAAACGATCATATCAAGCCCTCAGGGCTTGCATTAGACCATATAAATCTTTCTACAACTTACAAACATGTCGAGGAAACTTAGGGTTTTCAAAACTAGGGGCTACCTAACATAAACTTCCTCCTCTATGTACTCATTCAGAAAAGCACTCTTGACATCCATTTGAAAAAATCTTAAAACCTTTCAAAGCAGCGAATGCCAAAAGTATGCGAATGGACTCAAGATGGGAAACAGGGGCAAAAATATCCTCATAATCAATACCCTCTTTCTAGCAGAAACCCTGGGCAACTAATTGAGCCTTGTTGTGCACCACAACCCCATCTTCACCTTGCTTGTTCTTAAACACCAACTTGGTGCCAATGGGGTTGCATCCAGGTGGCAGCTCAAATAGTGTCCAAACCCAAATGCGAAAGAAATTTCAAAGCTCTTCTTGCATGGCATTTATGCAATTTGCATTAGATAAAGCTTGAGCGACATCTCTAGGCTCAAAGGTGGCAACAAAGGAAAACTCAACAACACACCAAGAGATCATCCTAAGAACGCAAAGATCTCGTAGTGAGATCACCGATGATGAGCTCTGATGGGTGATCACGCTAGACTGCCTATGAGCTTTGATAATCAGATGTCACCTCATCGAAGTCAGCAACTAGCACCTCTAGACTCGACTGAGGGGGCTCAATCGAAGTGGAAGTAGTGATCAGAGGTCCTCCTGCATCCTTAGTCGAAGTCTTAGAAGGTGTGGGGTCTACAGGTTGTGTAGAAGGTCCACCCTCATCAACAGCGGGAGTGTCCCCATCTTTCTCGATGATGGTCTCTCCAAAATCATCATCACCAAAAATCTCAAAAGAAGGAGTAAGCGAAGGCATAGACTCATCAAAACAAACCTCACACGTCTCGGCCAACTGCTGGGAGTAGAGTTTGCAAACTCTAAAGCCTCAAGAATGCAAAGTATAACCAAGAAAGACTTCATCCCAGCAATGAGATTGAAACTTCCATAACTCATATGATGTCTTACCTAGGTAAGCCCTAAGAAAAATGTAGTTGGCCAGATAGCAAGTTGTGTTCATAGCTTCAACCCAAAAATGACTAAGACTCCTATGCTCATCAAACATCGTCCTAGACATCTCGACCAGCATGCGGTTCTTTTGTTCCACAACACCGTTCTGGGGTGAGTATTGTTGGGGGAAAAGGTTGCTACGCTAGCCAGAAATTTTAAAAATTCGCCCCAAATACCAAGAAGCATGCATGTGTGAGATCATAGATTGGTACCTTCTAGCACATGACGTTCTAGGTACAGTAGAAGAAGATGTTGAGGAAGCGTGTCCTTGCATATCCTTGCTTCATCCTTACCATTCCTCTCCAATCCAATCGGTGAAGATGAATAGTTGTTCACGTGATGAATTCTACGAGCGACGCTATTGGAACAACGCCTACACAGTATCCACATGTCCAGGGATGAAGTCCTTCCCACATCGGTGTGCTAGCACCACTCGTGAGAAAATGGAGATACGCAATCTCAACTTTTGAGATCAAGAAAGGGAGGAGAGGATTTCTTGGTGGCTAGGTCTAAAATATCAAAAGCTTGTTCTCCAAGACCTCCTCCTCTCTTTATATAGGGCTGAGCGCTCCTGGTCATCAGCATCTCGAAACCAACAAATTGGTTACAATCGATTTGTTGTCTAACGGATCCAATCTGTTTTACCCACATTAGAACTTTCGATCCTGGATCGGAACTTCCTATAGGGTATTTTCGGTATCTCTATACAGTACGATACACTAACAGATCAAATCTGTTTTCACTGACCTCGGAACTTCCCATACACATATCAGAACTTCCGATCAGTACAATTTTCACGATTCCAAACTGGAACTTCGGGTTTAACCTGTCTATCTCTAATTAGAAATTATTGGAACTTCTGTACCATATCAGAACTTCTGATTTGAGCTTTCGGTTTCAAAAAGCATAAATTATCGAAACTTCTAATACCTTATCAGAACTTCCAATTTGAGCTCTCTGTTTCCAATTCAAAAATAATCGGAACTTCTGGTTCCAAATCAGAACTTCCGATCTAACCAGAATTTTCTTGGGCATACTTCCTTCAATCTCCCACTCTCATAAGAACCAATTCTTTGCATGTTTCTTAATCCATCCCCATAAGTGTGTAACCCAATAGGTTCATACACCAACAGCTGTTCACCAGAAACCTTTTCTGACTCACGAATCAATAGCGGTACCTAGCAGCAAATATTGACCCCCGTAAGTGTAAAAATCAAATTTCATTAAACGTTTGATATACACAAGCACCAGTCCCTTTACACTTGACATTAGTCAAGATCAAGGCGAGATTCGTGCCACCCTTATTTGATAGCTTGATATGTTCACTTGAACAAGTATCGGATTCAAATCATGACTAACTCTTAGTCATAGTGGCATGGCCATGCACTTTTCCAATCCAATACCTCTAGAGGCCAAGAGATGTCTCTCCCGTTATTAGGAGGGGTAAATTCCATCTTGGTCGCTCACATCCCAAGACATGTTTCACACCATGCCTAAAAACAACCCTTATTACTACTCTATTATGGAATAGTGTTAGAAAGCATCTGAGTGTGTCACTATGCAATCTGGAATCAAATGACGATCTTAGGTCTGAGGACTCTGTAGGTACACTATTTGAGATGAAAACTGATGGCACATTACAATAACAATCTCAATAGTATCACAAATAGGTCTATACAACACAATGTTCAACAACATCTCTATGTCAATGATCTGTGAAACGTGATCATCAATCAGTCAGACGTGCAAATATATGTGTCATCACTATCCCACATGATGATAAGATCAAGGATCCTTTTGAACAATATCATTATAACAAAAATAGTTTAACATAAAAAGTCATCGACTTATTAATCAAATGTAAACAACATTTATTCAAGGAACAAGATAACAATTATCCTCACACATTATCATAGACAATACTAGCATCTTCCACATACACATGACTCACTCATGCAAGTATCTAATACCCATAGAGCTCAGGTACGCCTCATACTTGGGTTGTGGAAGAGGCTTTGTTAACGGATCATCCATGTTCAAATCCGTCTACACCTTGTAAATCTTCACATCACCTCTCTCAATGATCTCGCAGATCAAGTGATATCGTCGAAGTATATGTTGCATTTCTGGTGTGATCTAGGATCTTTGGCTTGCGTAATGGCACCACTATTATCACAATAGAGGTCTAGTGGACAGGACACACTAGGAACAACACTCAACTCAGAAACAAACTTTTTGATCCAAACGACCTCCTTCGCAGCTTCCAAAGCGTCAATATACTCAACTTATATTGTATAATCGACCACCGTCTCTTGTTTGGAACTCTTCCAACTCACTGTTGAGGAGCCATGGTGAAGATCATGGGCCTCATGGTTCCAGATGTGATGAGTGATTGTCAACGGAAGTCAAAGAGAAGACGAAGAGAAGATGAGACCTACCGTGTCTGGGCCGCGTGTGACTCAGGTACACGGGCGGCAAGTGACTGCCGGGCAGAGGAGCCGCGGAATCAGTCTGACCCAATCTGGGTACCGGTGCGAAGACGGTGGACGCTTTGTCAGTTTCGGCGCAAAACTGAGGACCATTGATCTTGGATCCTTTGACTTGTTTTGCGTGCCCTTAAATGTTTGAATGAATATTCTGTGTTAGATTAAATCTTCTACGAGCTATTTTATTTAACACTAGAAATGTTAATTGATATATCCATGTGTCTTCAGTGCACCACAAGTGTTACCTGAATCATCTGTGAGCGCTATCTTTTTATCTGCGTTTATTTTATTAGATCAAATGATTGTGTGAATTTTGAACTATCTGTGAGCATAGTTTATCATTGTCACTTATTTTGTCTGATCAAATGCCTGTGATGATTATCCCTATGATGCTTGAAATGCTTGTGTTATGTGGATGTTTTGGACACGTTTTGATAGAATATCTGTGTTTTTGGTGAATCATCTGTAGAACTGTCATTTGATCTATGAGTTAACTTGATCTGCGTTTAAGCACTATGTTGGTATATTTTGGACTAGGACATCGGTCATTTTAGGCTAGATTATTTTTTAGTACCTGTGATCTATTTTTGCTTCTGTTGATTGTCTGTTGAGGTGTGTTGGGTGTTGGGAGAAGGCCATTGATTCGGAAGAATTTCATAGGCGCCCATTCACCCCCTCTGGTCGCTACTTTCGGTCCTACAACCGTGCCTCCAGTGAGGCAGAACACGAAATGAAATTGTGATTGAGAATCATCTTTATCAGTGTAAAAGCTAGGATCGGTGTACCCACTTACAATGAGCTTCTCTTCACCACCATACACTAGGAATATTTTCTCTGTTTTTCTCAAGTACTCGAGGATAATCTTTACTACAACATAGTGATTTTCACTCTGGTTCGATTGGTACCTACTTGTAACACTTAGATCATGTGAAACATCTGGGTGCATACACAACATGGTATACATGATGGATCCAATTGCGGAGGCATATAGGATCACACTCATCTTCTCTAGCTCATCAGGTGTTGTAGCGCCTAGAATTTAACAATTCTAAACTTTATTGAAATTCCAAGGAAAATCAATAATCACGAGATGTTCATTACGCGACAATGCACATACCACAAGCATTCAGGGATTCGATAAATATATTATAGGGCATTTTATTGGACTAATGCAATTATAACCTATGGATTTTAGCAATATTTAATTAAAATCGGGTTCAGTATGCTCAAAAATGGGGGTGGTGACTTGCCTTGTTTAGCAAAGGCGGGAAGACAAACTTCTTCAAAGTATCCCGGCTCCTCGACGGTGTCGTAATCTTTTCGGCACGCAAAATGAGAAATAACAAACAATTAAAATGATATAAAATCACAGTACAAGCATATAAGTTTTATTGGATAAACATGGAGATAATAAAAGACAAGTATTCTAAAATTGGAATGGTAATTTTTAGAGTTAATTCCAAGGAGTTATGAATTTTTTTGATGTTTAAAATGATTTCTCCAATTTTATTTTAATTCCAATTAAGACAATATAAAACGTTCAGTATAAATATATAAATTTTACTGGATAAACATGAAGAGAATAAAAAGTTAAATTCTCTGAAATAGTTCATTACAATTCATCTCTTATTTTTATCTCACCTATAGCACAAGTCGCTATGGATGATACCACAACAATAAAAACAATCATCCGGAACGTAGCATCTAGAACAACCATCTATTGGTTGTCAGGGGCATCGCTGGAGGTGTTATCGGACCCTTGGACACACCCTGCTGTGGTGCTAGGCTTGGCCTCATCGTCGGCCATTAGTCCTTCTAACGTTCTAGACTCACCTGGGTTGGGTAGGTTCGTGCTTCGCCTAGTCAACTTCTTCGGTCGGTGGAGGGCCTTCCGAAGGGTCTTTCTCCGAGGGGGAGCCAAGGGTAGCAGTTCTGCAATATCCTTCCTGAGCTCTCGGTTCTAGCTAAGGAGCTGAGTATTCCGCTGTCGAAGTTCGTCAGCCTCCTAATGATAGTAGTTGACCCGAGCTTGCATCTCGTCGGTGTGCAGGGGAGCCTCGGTGTGAAGGGTATCCATAGCCGATAAGAGACGGGTCTGTCAGGCTATGAGAGTGTCGCAGTCATCGAGACGAGTGACGTAGGTGTTGTGGTCCGATCCTGGCTCCCAGGACGAAAGATGGTGAAAGGCGATGCAATCAAGGCGATCATCGTAGATTTGACGAAGCACTCCAAGTGCTTCAAGTGCCATTTCTTGACAACTAATTTCAAAGGTTTTAGCTCTAGCTGAGGTGGCGAAAGAGGTCAGCTCCTGATCTGAGGCGATGAGCATCAGGGTTACTTGGCATGGGCCACTTTCTATGATCCAGTAGATCCCACGGTACTCAGGCTCATGGGTGTATAGTAGTAACGCAGCCAACATACGGAGTTCCTAGATGAAACCGATAGCCTCTCGGTAGAAACTGCGGACATGGGTCGACATCTACAAAGAAGATAAAGTTTCAAGAGTAAGGGAGAGAAGAAAATATGAAGTAGATTTTTATGAAATAGATTTTTGTAAAGCTAAGTATTGGCTAGGTCCGTTTGGCTTCTTATAGTTAAGTCGGCTCTAATACCATCTTGTAGCACCTAAAATTTAAAAATTTTAGACTTTCTTGAAATTCCAAGGAAAATCAATAATCATGAGATGTTCATCACACGACAACGTGCATACGACAAGCATTCGTGGTTTGTAGACCAAATAATTAAATTATGGATGATGCAACATCTACTAACTCGAGGAGTACAGTCAACCCTCCTCACTTAATGGTCCTTACATGACCAATAAACGTGCAACACTTCTCAAACATGTACTAACTGTGGGATGTCACGTAACCTACCCTTGACCGTGTGCTCGGTTTTTCGAAAAGATTTAGACTCCGATTAGAGGTGTACCACTGTACCCACAAGGCACTCATTCCCGCACACCGCAGTGTATCCAAATGACCCAAGTCACAGGAATTCGCGCCCCCTTTTGTGACAAATGGTACAAGTCACCCGCAGGTGCTAGTTGCCCCTCTCCACATAGTGCCTCGAGTTGGAACGTCCCATACCTCCAGTTAGGACTTATCCACTAGACTTGTCGTTGGTACAAAAGTGTATTGCAACGGATCCCGCAGACCGGTCCTTATAGTACCCAAGGTGCGACAAACCATATCCCTCGCTTGCAACCAGAACCCACCATGGTAACTTGAACAACCAACACTCCATCACTAATATAATTCTAGGGGAGAGAAAATCACGGCGATCACATAATAGAACCAAAGTACCTACGACTTATTTTTAATACTATAGTCGTTGTGTCGATCCGTTGGACACTTCTAATATAGTAAGTATAATGGTGACAAGGAATTCAGGCTCGATAGCATGGCTTGGGTTTGCTCATCAAGGTTGGGGATCCAATAAATATATTGTAGGGCATTAGATTGGACTAATGCAATCAGAACCTATTGATTTTAGCGATATTTAATTAAAAACTGGGTTCAATATGCTCAAAAACGGGGGTGGTGACTTTCCTTGTTCAGCAAAGGCGGGAGGAGAAACTTATGGAAAGTATCCCGGCTCCTCGACTGTGTCGTAATCTTTTTGACACGCAAAACGCGAAATAATAAACAATTAAAATGATATAAAATCACAGCAAGCATATAAGTTTTATTGGATAAACATGATGATAATAAAACGACAAGTTTTCTGAAATTGGAATGGTAATTTTTAGAGTTAATTCCAAGGAGTTATGATTTTTTGAAGTTTAAAATGATTTCTCCAATTTTATTTTAATTCCTATTAAGACAATATAAAACGTTCAGTGTAAACATATAAATTTTACCGAATGAACATGAAGAGAATAAAAAGATAAACTATCTGAAATTTGAATGGTCACATTTGGAGTTAAATTGAGGAAGTTATGAATTTTTAACGTTTAAAACCATTTCTAGAATTTATTTTAAGTTCTAATTCATCCTCTAGTCCACGGTGAACCGGGTCCACGGCACTGTGCTGTGAGGCGGCGGGTTTTAAATGAAAACGGACGGTTGTGATCATCAAAAACCCTTTCGATCAGATGGACGACCATGATTAAATCTTGAAGCGATATAACCACAAGCGTCCGATCGAGATTGTGTAGCCGTAACGAGATCTGGCACGGCACAGCCGAGAGTGGCGGTGACTGTAGCGGCGATAGCAATGGCCTAAAGCCCTACCTAAGCACGGAAATGGAATGAAGGTAGTGAGGGGATCACGATGGTACCGGTGCGGTGGCTTGGGGGTCGACGGGGCGAGGCCATCGATGAGCAGGGGCGGCGAAGATGTTCGGGTCCTTCTCGGCGATGGAGCTCCAATGACGAGGAGCTCGTGCGGAGTGGGGACCGAGGTGAGGGAGTTGACGGTGGTCCTAAAGAGGGGGTCGACAGTGATGAAGGTGAACTACGGCGATATCGAGCGGCGGCTGGATGCAGGGCAAAGGAGCAGCACAAAATTGGACAATGTGGCGCTCATTCTAGCGAGGGATGGCTAGTGAGTTGTGTGGCAAGATACGGTGCTCATGGGGCCCTTTTATAGTGTATTGGCAATGAGGGGGAGGGGCGGGGCGCCATGAATGCCGAGAGGGGTTGTAACTTCTGTGAGATTTATTATGGCGATTAAGTGGATTAATCGTGAGGGGATGTGAGGGGAAACGTGCGGGGGAGTACGGCGATTAACTCCCGAGCATTAATCGGAGCTTGGGCCCACGGCGGAGGTGAATCCAAGACAAGGGATTCGACCGTAGTTCTTGGGAAGACGTCGACGCAAGGAAGATGAACCTGACAGATGGGTCCACCGGTCAGTGAGCATGCATTGTAACGGTCGGCGCCGATAGGTAGGCCAGGGATCTTTGCGCGGAGAGAGGGGAGGAGGCTGAGAGGTGGTCCAGGTGCTCGGGCGAGTGGTGAGTGCACCGACAGGCGGGGTCCACATGTCAGTGATAGGGCTGCGGGATGAATGGGTTGGGCCGGCCAGAGAGAGAGATAGGAAGGGGTGGCCTAATACTGTTTAAATTCATGTCTAAATATAAATAATTGCTGAAAATACTTAAAAATTATGAGCTACTTGCAAGGGTTCTAAAAATCTGTAAAAATTCTCAAAAATATATCTTAGTTTGGACTATTTCTCTAGATATTTATTTATTTGGACAATTTCAGCTTTAAAGAAAATCAAAAATAATCTTTTTTCCAAAAAAGTATATTTATTAATTTTATTTTTACCTTCATAAATTTGGGTTGTTACAGGTATCGCAGCACACTGAGCCCTACTATGAGAAATAACATGTGACATTGACAGAAAACCCTTCTTGAATTCTACATCTTCAACCGTTTCAAAACATTATCAATGTACATACTCTAGCTTAATCTAATTAGCCATTTTGATCTATCATTATAGATCTTTATGTACAAATGTATGATGACTCTACAAGATATTTCATCGATAAAGTGTGTTTACACTAAAACCTGTTGATCAAAATGCCAATACACTAACACCGATTAGACGGTCCAAAAGCGTGTGGATACTTAGAGATAACCCTAAGTGTGATACAACACCGACGTCATGTTCCGATGACCCTTGATAGTAACAAGCGAGAGTGGAGTCACTAGGTAATTAAACAATATAAAAATATTATTTAACTAACCGAGTTTTAGATAAAATACCAAACTAGCCAATTTAGGGCCGGTTTGACCGAAGTTAAGTTGGCGGTAAGACTGGCCAAGACAGGCCGGTCCGATCGACACTATACCACCGGTCGGACCGACAGTGCGAAGGGTTTAGACAAAGGGGGGCTACGGACTAAGATGCAAAGGGGTGGCCAAAGGGGTCCGTCCGACCTTCAGTCGTTCGAACCGAGAGAAGGCCTTCGGTCAGACCGGATAGGTGCGAGGGCTCTGAAGGGGCTCTGGGGTACTCCGGTGTTTGGTGCCGCCAGTCAGACCGGCCTTGTGCCGCCAGTCAGACAGCTGCATGCTGGTGCATCACATGATAGCACGGCACTGGCCGGTCAGACAGTGGTAGTGCCTTCGGTCAGACCGATGGCCTCTGGAATTTGGTCTCCGGGGATCAGGCGACTGTCTTACCTTGGGCAACATGCAATAAGAGTTCTTGGCAAAGAATATGATATGAAAACACTGCAAAAACTCCAAAAGATCAGAGGCAATTCGGCCAAGAGACCGAATTACTGATAAAACAATAAAAATTTGTTATGTGGATTAAATGGGTGATTCACGGGTGAATCAATAAGGCTTACCGTGATTACGACGCGGTGGACAGAGAGTTTACAGCGCAAACTCACAATGATGGATGTGATAAACTAATCCTAGTGTAAGGAAGTAGATTGAAAAGTAAAGGTACGATTCAAGGTAATAATAGATTAGATCTATTAGGGTTTGGGGGGGGTCGTGTGAATCGGCCTTGCCCCTATATTTATATGTATTGGACATGATGTGCCTGGGCTCTAATTTGACTTAGATATGAGTCCAAGTTGTTAGAAATTAATTAGAGATAAAATTGACCCAAAATCAACTAATTTGAATCGGATTCATAGTGGGCTGTTCTGACCGGACCCAAATGGCCGAGCTGACAGGGCCTTCATGGTCGGTTGGACCGTCCTGTAATAGGTCTTGTCATATTTTCGGTCCAAATTACCAATTTTGACCATTAATGCCATTTTTTGCTATCAACACATGCCCTATATTTTGGCAAACTTAGTCAGTCAAAAGCACAACGAACTGAGGGCGATACACTCCACATCGGCCCTTTGACACTTCAAGCGTTTTGCCATACACTTGGGAAGTAGTTTTTCTAATACCTACCATTCAAAACTCTATGAAATCGTTCTCCTTAAAGATACTCGGAAACACTCTAGGAAACTCTTTAATCTTTTTATTAATAAACTTAATCATAGTTTTATTACTAGACTCGGCCTGACCATTGGCATGAGCATAGTATGGTTAAGAGCTTATCAACTTTATACCATAAGATTTGGTAAAATCACACACCTCTTTAGAAACAAAAGAATCACCCTGATCTGTAGTAAGATTTTGGGCAATACCGAATCTATGTATAATGTGCTTCAAGATAAAATTGATTACCTCATTTTGCATCATGTTCTTGAGAGACAACGCCTCGGTCCACTTGGTGAAGTAATCCATAGCCATCAACACGAACCGATGCCCTTTTAAAGAGGAAGGATAAATTTGGTCGTTGAAGTCCAAGGCCCAATCTCAGAATGACCATGGTTTGATAATAGGATTAAGCATAGACGTAGGACCAAGCTGTAGGACTGAGAGTAGCGACCAGAGTAAGGTGAATGGGCGCCTAAACAATTCTTTTGAATCAATGACCTACTCCCAACACCCAACGCACCTCAAGAGATAACCAGCAGAAGCAAAACAAATCTTAAGTACTAAAAATAATCTAGCCTAAAAATGATTGGTATTCTAAACAAAAAGACACCATCAAAGTGTTTAAAGGCAAATTAAAATAGCTCACAGTGCAAATGTCATCTTCACAAAAATCTCATCAAATCAGAGATAATCAATCAAGTGCATACAAATAATTTCCAAATCATAGACAATTCATGAATATGATCAAGCACAATGTTTAAAGCATTTAAATCAATAGAATAAATGCAGTAAATAAAATGTGCTAACAGTTAATTAATCAATTGCAGAATATTTAGAAATATACAACAATGCACGAGAATAGAGCAGTTACTATTTAATCGTTGTCTCTTGTTCATTCATTCGGTCGAACATGTGTCCTGCACAATACTGCAGCTGTCGTCGCACCTGCCGCCTCCAAGATGTGCACTGTATCCAGCGTCCAGCGCGTGTGCCAAAAATGTAACAAGCACCAATCGGGGCCCCACGCCGCACACCGAAGAAACAACTAGAGAAGACCAGCTGCTTCCTCTCGAGCCCACCAAACCGAAGCTAAGTGCCACATGCTTAACTCGACCGCACGCCATGCGGTATTCGCTGCCGAGCTCAGGAACCAGTGCTGCCACGTGCATTCCTAGTGCCAAAAACCAATCGTTGAATGGTTTTCTTCAGAAAACCGGGGATTCACCCTGCATGCACTAGGCGCAGCTCCCGCATGACCACTGTGTGCCAAATGCTGCTGCAGCGGCCTAGGCTGAGACCGTCTCACGCTGCTAGAGCGAGATAAATAGTGAAGTCTGTCACTATTCACGAATGTGATGGCTGCATAGTGCGATGAAGAGGGAAAAAACGCCAAGAACACTATGTATGGCGGCTGTGGAATTTCAAGGAAGAAGAAGACACAAAAAGGTGAACTCAGATTTTTCCATTAGATGAGATGGTGAAACCCTAGGGTATACATGTCTTTTATAGGCCGTTCAAAAAATAGAAAAGACACAATTACCCCTAGGGTAAAAAACACTTTGACACAAAATAAAATTGTGGGCCCAACGGGCAAAACAGTAAAATCTAATCTACGGATAACTTATCCTGATGCGGATATTCCATAGCAGCTACGGCTTCACTTCAGGACCGTTGGATCTCCGATGGGTGTTCCATATTGCGGCGTCAGTTTTGCGCCGAAACCGATAAAGCGTTCGCTGTCTTCGTACCGGGTACCCGGATTAGGCCGGCCCGATTCCACGACTTTGTCAGCCTGGCAATCGCTCGCCGTCCATTTACCTGATTCAAACTCGGTCAACAAACTAGCAGATCCTCTGCCGTTGTTGGCCCATGTACCTAGATTTGGCCGGCTCAACTCTTTGGCCCCTCTGCCCGGTAGTCGCTCGCCCCCGTGTACCTGAGTCACATGCGGCCCAAGACACGATAAGTCTCATCCTCTCTTCTCCTCTTCTCTCTCTCTCTTGACTTTCGTTGACAATCACTCATCACTTCTAGAGCCATGAGGCCATGATCTTCAACATGGCTCCTCACAAGTTGAATATTACCAAAACTTTGATAAGCTTCATATCTTCTATAATACTTAAAACAATCCTCAGTCATAGTCGAACAACAAAACCCTCTCTTTTGAGCATCCAACTCATTTTCTGGGAAGTTGAAGGTGATCTCAGGCGTACACATGGAGATGAGGCAAGACATGGATGAACTGATGATCAAGACAACGTGTTAACCAAGTAAGCGAAAGGGAGGTCAGTGCAAGTGACAAGGTGGCTCGAGGGATCGAGAGCGGGAGAGATTTGCTGGCAGCCGAGTTTGCAAACGGGTGACACATGTCGAAGATCTAGAAGGCTTTGTCGGTTTTAGCTGAAAACCGTTGTATCGGAGAATGTTTTTAAATTTCAATAAATATGAGTTTATTTTTCTGTTTAGTTGTCTAGCTTAAGTATTATATTTTAGTATTTTTCTGAATTTTAATTCTGAAAAATTACAAAAAGAATAGGTTAAATGATGTAATAAATTAGGTGCAAACTTTTGTGTATTTTTCAAAATTATTAATTCTGAATATACATAAGGGCATTTAGATGATTACAATGTAATTAAACCCTAATGACATTTTGGGAAATATCTTGATAGGCATGCCTATATAAAGGACCCCATGCCTAGGGGTTTAAGGGAACTTTTTGGCTGAAATCTTTTGGGGGCTAAGAATTTTTCTTTGATCTCTCATCTTCTTCTTCACCGGAATACTCCCTTGCTTTTCTTGACAAATTGCCATTCAACATGAGTTAATCTATCTTTGCCGTTGCTATTCACTGTCATTTGCCGAGCACTGTTGATTTTACGACAGAAATCCCGATCGACTGTTTTGTTTCTGCCTTCTATTTCTCTTGTTCTTTGCCACTTCTGTCCCAGAACTTCTACAGCAGCTATCACAGCAAGTGCTTTAGTCCCGGTTCTTCAACAGCGCTGCTTCTAGCATCATTGTGCTGCCGTGTTGGTTTTTCAACAGTACATCAGTGCCACGTGCAAGTAGTAGTGCCATCGCAACAACTGTAAAGAACAGGTATTGTTCTTGATCTTTTGAGAAATGCTTTCATTGGTTTTTTGTGTTCTTCCAAATTTTATTCTCTGCCTAGATCGGTTCTGGTTCTAGAACTTTTTCTTTAGAGTGTGTGGATTACCCGAAATAGTATTTTCATTATTGTTTTACTTCACTGCTGTGCAAATTCTTGTTGTTTTGGTTGGGAAGTTGTTCCTCTATGATTTGTTTGCTGCTGTGCATGAAGAACTTTGGTATCTTCAAAAGAATCACAGCAGGCACCAAGGCAGATTAATTTTGGCATTTATACCTTATGAGCTACAAAAGTTTCATGGTTTATGCCTTGCTTTGATTTAAGATTTCTGCGAGTGTTTTATTCATTCTCTGCTGAAATGTAAGCTTGTATGATCTGCTACATACATGACATGAACTGTACTGAAATTGTGTGCTCATGTATTGATCTGTGAACTTTCTAGCATTGGAAGATCTTAAGGAATCTAATGTTTAGCTTGTGGACTTCTCTGTGATTCAGGTTATGTGTTCATCTTTGTGATCTTCAGTTCCTAGCTAGCTTCTCATGTCAATTGCTAATTGTTCTGCTTCTAAATCTTTTGATTCACCTGAATCATTCTGTTCCGGGTTCCTTTGTTCTTCAAGAATTCCCAAATACCTAAATCAATATATGCGTCTTCTTTTACATCAGAAGTACACCGCTCTAAGTATGTTTGGAATTCAGTCCAGATTTTGACCTATTTAATCTGATTGTAATTTCCGAAGAACTCATCAAGTATCTCCTTGTTCCTTGTAGTGAAATTAAATTCTGCTGCATCTTCATGTCTTACTAATCCTATTCATCATCTAGAACATCATTACCAAGTGATTAATTCTGATCTGATCATTTAAATCTACTGAACTTAATTCCATTTCTAGTTTTTGATTATCTGAATTATGTCGGCATTTCATTGACAGACTAAGCTCAGTCAGTTAACTAAATACCGACAAAGAAATTTCTCTTGGCAAATCATAGTCCGATCAAAGAAGAAAAATTCTGAAAATATTTTTGAGTATATTTGTTCTTGTAGAGGTGAGTTGGGTGATTTGAAAAGGCCGTCTATTCCTGAGAATCTGTCGAGGCGCCTATTCACCCCCCTCTAGTCGTCATTCTGATCCCACAATTAGTATTAGAGACGGTTAGATCACAAGTTGACCTTAACCGGTTTTGTAATACATTTGTGACATGGACAAGAATACCATGTGTTGGGGGAAAATACTTCATCCTCATGATCGTCCAAGACTCCAAGCTAATGAGCCATGCAATCCAGATAAATGCAAGTCTGATCTCGAAGCTGAAGACATACCTCTGGATTACTGGGCTCAGAGCCAAAGGGTGCGTTCAGGTTCAGATCCGAAGAGACCCTCCGAAAGGCTTCCTCTCCGAAGTGGAAAATAGCTAGGAGGATGGGACGTCTACCTTATCAATATTCTTCAAGCATGTTTTACCATATTAACCCGATAAGGGATACCGAAATACTATCACTATGTCGGTTGTAATTGAGGTGTAAAAAGGTCTTTTCTCTAAAGATTTTACCTATAAATACCCCCCTTCGCACCCTGTAAGAGGCATCGAATATTCAGATATTCAATACAAACTTCAAACTATTCCGAGCTATTATCCTATTCGGAGGCTTGAGATAGTCCGCATTCACAAACACTTCGTTTGTCAGTTCTTGATCTTATAGAACCTGTTAGCGTAATCCGTTGCACCAATAGTTGGCGCCGTTCGTGGGGAACATAGTACTAAAAGCTAGTTCTCTGCCACTATTTGTACATCGAAGCGCGTTTGCGGATATAGTTTGGGAGTCCCAGGATTCCGCGCACCCTTCGGCAAGGGGCTTCAACTACAGTTCGAAGGCCTCTTTTCACCTTACACCATCGTACGAAGCTCCTGGTCTTCAGACCCTGCTTAGCTTCATAAGTCATGACTCCCAAGTGGAGTTTAGCCACTGGTCCCCTCCGAAGGTCCCCTCAGACCTCCAGCCCAGGACCTTTAGACATTCCTCAAACTCTTGAAGTAGTCAATAGGCCTCGAACAGCCAGAGTTCCCCTGGTAGCTCCGTCCGTGCTTCGAACTGACAATGTCAGTTCTCAAGACCCAGAGGATCCCTCCGGAGGAAGTGAAGACCTCCCCGAAGACGTGGCCACTCAGGTAACAACGCTTTAGGCGGAGGATGAAAGATGGAGGCAGGAGGCCACCGATAGGCTTCACCCTCAAGCCAACCATCCTACTTCAGAGGTGCATCAAGACGACGACCTCAATAATTATCTCGAAGCACCCCAAGTCCAAGAAAATGCTGAGAATGCCTCCTTCGATGATGAATCCTCGCTGCATCGGGACTTACAGAAGGTGCGCTTTGATCCCAGGTTCCAATCCTCGAAGCTGCACAAATACACCGGGGGTCTGATCTCGGAGAATTTTCTCGCTCTTATGCCCTTGCAATAGAAGCCAGTGGAGGGTCCAAATACGATGGCAAAGTGTTTCCCCCTCGCGTTAGAAGGTGTAGCCCTTCATTGGTTCTATTATCTAAAGCCAGGATCAATTAAGTGGTGGGAGCAGTTGAAGAAGAAATTCGTGAGCGATTTCCAGGGGACTTTTGTAGCCCCGATGTCTACTGCAAGCCTTTTTCAGGTGAAGAAGAAGGTGGGAGAAACTCTTCGAGCATACTTCACACACTTCGCCCACAGCATGTCCCAGATAAAGGTGGGGAATAAAGCTAGTGCCTCAAAGCCACTAGAAAAACTGGATGGCCGGGGTTAGACTTTTTTTGTTGTGTGCATGGTGAAAACAAAAGCCATGCCACCAAAGATTGTAAGTCTAAACTGACTCTCTGGTGTGAGTATCTGGCGAGAAACTCATGGCGAGGTACTACCGATCGATCTCCTCCAGCAGCACGGCCGGAGCCCGTACAAGCGGTCGGGCATGCAGGCAATCCCGAAACTCCCATGCAACTTCTGGTGTCCAACATTATGCTACCACCGAAGCAAGAAAACCCTCAAGATCATGGAAAACGAGTGGTCCTACACATTTTTGGTGGGGGACCCTCGGTAATATGTCGAAATGACAGCGAAGGGAATATGTTCGGGAAGTAGGGCATATAGTAACTTCAAACATGGCTATAGAAATGCCCGAGTGGTCCCATGTGCCCATTTCATTCTCTGCCCATGATGTTGTAAGGGTGAAATTCCCCCATGCTGCCCCCTTGTTATTTCAGCTGATATCGCAGGAGTGGTAGTTCGAAGTGTATTAGTCGACGGTGGAAGCTCCGCTGATATACTCTTGGTCTAAGCCTTCGATCAAATGTGTATCCCCCAAAGGCGTCTACTTCCAGCATCCCGCCCACTCCAAGGCTTCGTAGGCCCTCCTCTCGATGCCCTCAGCCAAATAAGCCTCAAGGTTGCTTTCGGTGAGGGGCCCCTGGCCAGAGTCGAGGAAGTCATCTTTGACGTTGTCGACGCCCCGTACGCCTACAACGCAATCTTCGGGTGAGGGATGCTGAATCAATTTGGAGCCGTGGCACATCATAATTATTTGTGTCTCAAAATTCCAACGCAAGGTGGAGTTCTTACAATCCAAGGAGACCAGGTCGTAGCTCGGAGAGCGTAGTATGGCCACGGCCCAGCTCTCGATCCTCGGCAGGTAAACAGTGTGCAAGAACTCTTAGAGGATGCTTCGAGGTCCCTAGACCCTCCGAAGGAATTTTCTCTCAGGCCAAGCCCTGAAGGTGATGTAGTCACGACGATCATTGTCCAAGAAGGCAAAGAATACCCCTTTCAGTTTGGCAAGGGGCTACCTTCATAGATAGCTACTTCACTAGAAGTAGTTCAAGAAAATCTAGATATCTTCGCATGGTCAGACGAATATATCCCCGGGGTTGACTGAAGCATTATCGAGCATAGTTTAATAGTTAACCCTAAGGCTTGACCTATTCGCCAGGGCTCCACAAATTGTTAACCGAAAGAGCAGACCTCGCTAAAATAGAGGTATAAAATTTGCTAAGAGCCGGAATCATTAGGGAGGTTCCCCACATAGAGTGGTTAGCTAAACCAGTCTTCGTCAAGAAAAAAGGCTCTGACAAATGGCGCATGTGCATTTATTTCACATCTCTAAATAAAGCATGCCCACGAGACCCCTACCCCATGCCCCGAATTGATCAACTTGTTGACTCTACGATCGGTTCCGAGCTCCTAAGTTTCCTTGATGCATAGTCCGGTTATCATCAAATATGGCTAAAACGCGAAGACGAAGCCAAGACGAGCTTTATAACTTCTTTCGTAGTATTCTATCACATCCAAATGCCCTTCGGCTTGAGAAATGCCGAGGCGACTTTTTCACATCTCATTGCTAAAGCGCTAGGTCACCAAATAGGCTGAAATGTCGAAGCCTATATGGATGACATTGTAATAAAGAGTGCATTAAAGCACCAGCATAGTCTAGACATAGCAGAAACTTTTGAGAGCCTCCGAGCATGTGGATTTATCCTCAATCCTGAAAAATGTATTTTCGGAGCTCAAGAAGGAAAATTGCTAGTGTACTTAGTTTCGAGCAGAGGAATCAAAGCGAGCCCGACCCAGATAAGTGCACTGCAAAGAATGACTCTGCCTAAAAATTTGAAGCAAGTCCAGATGTTAACCGGATGCCTCACAACTGTCAGCAGATTACTGGCTAGATCAGCGGAGCGTAGCCTCCCAATTTTCAAAGCCCTAAAAGGATCTGAAAGGTTCAAGTGGACGCCGGAGTGCTAGAAAAGCTTCGACGAAATCAAGGACTATCTTGTAAATTTATCAACGCTTACTGTACCCCATGTAGAGGAAACTCTCCTCCTTATCTTGCAGCAACAGGCTTCGCAGTAAGTGCAGTGCTTATCAGAGAGATAGAGCTCAATGGAATACTGGTGCAAAACCCAGTATACTTCGTTTCAGAAGCCTTGTCCGGAGCAAAAACATGGTACTCCGAGCTCGAGAAATTTGCATATGCTTTGGTATTGGCCTCGCGGACGCTAAGGCATTACTTTTTAGCACACAATATAATTGTCCCTACGTCGTATCGCCTTGGTGATATGTTCTGGAGCAAAGGATTCAAAGGGAGAATTGGAAAATGGGCTATTGAGATAGCCCCCTTCAGCATTTCCTTCACTGCAAGCACAACTATTAAATCCCAAGTTATAGCCGACATTGTTGCCGAGTGGACTTCATCTACAATTTGGGATCTGGAAGAACCCTGTGAAGGAATATGGCCAATATTCTCCGACGGAGCCTTTCAGACATCTAGGGTTGGCGCCAGAGTTGTAATAATATCACCTTTAGGTCAAAATGCAATGTTTGCGGCAAGGCTCAACTTTAAGTCCACTAACAATATTGCAGAATACGAAGGAATCCTGCTTGGTCTCCAAAAATCGAGAGCACTTGGAGCAACTAGAATTGTAATAAAAACAGATTCCCAAGTTATTGCAGGGCATGTTGACAAATGCTTCCATGGTCGACATCCACATCTTTCGAAATACTTATACGAGATCCGCAAGACGGAGGCATTATTCAAAGGAATCTCCATCAAAAGCATCCCTTGAGCAGATAATCAGCTTGTAGACGTCTTGGCAAGGCTGCGGCTAGAGTAGTGGATCTCCTAGAAGGGGCTTTTTATGAAGAGCTTGTCAAACCTTCGGTGCATCAATCACCCTCCGCAGAAGTCCTTTGCATAACAATCACTGATTGATGGAGTCCAATATGGGATTTTTTGCAAAACAATACAACTTCACTAGAAGGCCCAGATTTACAAAGGCTGCAATCAAGGG
Source organism: Zizania palustris (assembly GCA_019279435.1). Classification (NCBI taxonomy): domain Eukaryota; kingdom Viridiplantae; phylum Streptophyta; class Magnoliopsida; order Poales; family Poaceae; genus Zizania; species Zizania palustris. The sequence continues at coordinate 74,935,640 of JAAALK010000080.1, forward strand.
TCCGAAATTATAAGCTTGTCAACAAAGTGCTATATAAAGCCGGAGTCTGTTCCCCTCAACTCTGATGCATCTCACAACCTGAAGGCCAAGATATACTCTAGGAAATCCATGAAGGCTTATGTGGTAGCCACCTAGCACCACGGGCTTTAGCAGGGAAAACACTTCGCTAGGTGCTTTATTGGCCAACAATTGTAAGAGATGCAGAATCATTGGTTCGAACCTGTCAAGGGTGCCAATGGATGGGAAGACAAAGCCATCGTCCTCAAACACCCCTTCAAGTCATTACTCTGGTATGGCCGATGGCACGATGGGGAATGGATCTCATCGGCCCTTTCCCTATAGAGTTGGCAGTCAACAATGGCACCCAATTCGAGGTCGAACCCTTTAAAGAATTCTGCGAAGGGCTGCACATTAAAATGTGCTTTGCAGCCGTCCGTCATCCTAAATCCAACGTAGCTGTCGAATGAGCCAATAGAAATATTCTATCCGTCTTGAATCAGAGGATTGTAGGGTTGACAAAGGGGTTGTGGACTGAAGAGTTTCCTAAGATTTTGTGGTCCATTCGGACCACTAAAGCTAGGTCTACAGGTTTTACTCCATTCAGATTGTTGTTCGGAGATGAAGCTATGACTCCAACGAAGTTGAAAGGTGGATCCCTTCGCGCAACGGAGCCAGAAGATAAAGACGAAAGAAACACTTCGCTTGACTTGTCTGAAGAAACAAGGCTTCGAGTCGTCGCCAATTTGACAAAGTACCAAATCCAAATGAAGGCATGGTATGAACCGTAAGTAAAAGTTAGTGAACTTAGACCGGGTCATTTGGTACTACGAAGTGTGATTGCTCCGGGGAAATTAGGAAACAAATGGGAAGGACCATATATTATCCTACGCTTAGGGCGCCCCAGATGTTTTAAATTAGCTAATTTAGAGGGGGGGAGAATTAAAGCATGCATGGCATGCGGAGCATCTTAAATGTTATTACACTTAGGGGCTCCTTGTAACAAATTGTAAAGTATGTTTCTAAATATATAAGATTGAGGTTTGAATTATGCTTACTCCTCAATGTTCCCTACCCCTAGTGGATGCATCAGAGGAACGGAGATGCTTGCGGAGGTAAGTATCTTTCATCAGAACCCAGCAAACGGCCTTGAACCATCGGTTTAGGGATTCCATAAAAGAGCCAAAGGTGGCCAAAGCCTACGGATTCTGGGCTTCATCCTGATAGCATCCGTAGAAGAGTGTAAGGACATTAAAAGAACAGATTTTCGATCCTCCGGGTTCGAAGCATCTGTAAAAGAGCCGAAGGTGGCCAAAGGTACGGATTCTGGGCTTCGGCCTGATAGCATCCGTAGAAGAGTCTAAGGACTTTAAAAGAACATATTTCCGATCCTCTGGTTCGAAGCATCTGTAAAAGAGCCGAAGGTGGCCAAAGCCTATGGATTCCGGGCATCGGCCTAATAGCATCTGTAGAAAAGTCTAAGGACATTAAAAGAACATATTTCTTATCCTCTAGGTTCGAAGCATCTGTAAAAGAGTCGAAGGTGACCAAACAATAAGGTTTCAAGGCTCCGACCAAATGAAACCCATCAAGAGTCCTAAGTGACCAATTTCGGAGCTCTAATTTATAAATTCGAAGCTCTAAGACTGTAGACATCATAATACAAACATATAGTTCGAAGAACTCTATGAAAGAGTCGAGTTCGTGTTTATCAAGTACTGTTTGCGAAGAATCGACTTTATTATACCGAGCATTGTGTGCGATGGACCTTATTGCATTGCATATGGTCCCCCACCCACAAAGAGGGGCAGGGGAGTGAGGCACAATCAAACAATGCTTCTCAAACAAATTATATTACTGGGTTAATCACATTACAATCATCGTAATTAGGAAAAATTATTATCTAAGCCTAAATAAAAGTGGAGACCTCTCCGACCTTTAGAGCTACCTCCGGGACCAGTTCGGTCTTTAGAGCCTAGAGTTCTCAAAACCTTTCTTTTGGTTCGATTACCCACCTTCTTTGAAGCCCCCAACTTTTTCTACTCCTCTTGAAGTTCGACCTAGGTTAGAAGTCGTTCGGAGCTAGCCTTCATTGGGTCTTCAACTTGGTACTCCAAGTTAGACCAATATACATACTCTGAGGATGAAGATGCCACTACCTTATCCTCTTCCTTAATATAAGAAAGAACTTCACTACAAACATCAGGTGCTATTTCCCCATGCTCCCCTCGAGGAACCGAAAATTGCGAGCGCCTGTAAGGCCTCAAGCTTTCGAGGATAGCCCATTGTTGGCGAAGCCATTCATTAAGCTCTAATACTTCGAGATCAGGATCTGAAGCATGTAGCAAAACCTAAAAACAAACATTCAAGCGAAGACTTTTCATTTATAAACTTTTCATTCATTAAAATAAGAGAGCATTACAAAATCTCTTGTACATAATTAAGCGCCCTAGAAACTAGACCTTCCAGAGTGGTTGTGGGAGTTGGAGCTAGAGGATTCATCTGAGCTTGCCTCTACCGACGAGCTTCATCGATCCAAGCCTTGGCCACATCTTCATTGTCTGCTTTCCAGGTCACCCGAAATGCTTCCCAAGCCAAAGCCACATCCAATGATGGTCGCAGCAAGCCTTCGTCAGTGAAGCTTGACGGCATCGAACCCTTCACTGAAGCAATAGAGACCCCTATGGCTTCGAGATGTCGAAGGACTCCAATCTCGGCTGCATGCCCGGAGATCTCTCCATAGCGAGTACCGGAGACTTTCATCATCTTGGCCACCGCCTGGATCATCTTGAGCTTTCAATCGAGAGGCTCATCCGCCGCAGCCGAAGAAGACATGCACACTGTTCCGAAGTATTACAAGACACCCCTGAGGTTTTCGATAGTTCGATCAGCCGCCAAGCCATACCTCTTTTTGGCCCTTGTCAATTCGGTAGTGACGGAGGAGATTTCGGCAGTATTTGACATTAAATAATTCTTCTGAGATAGCGCTTGCTGAAGCAATCCTAGGAGCACTACGAGTTCAGCTCTGGAAGTCGCCTCCGCTGCTCGAAGCTTCTCAATTTCAGCCTTTAGCACCATACACTCTGCTTGAAGTTATTTTATTGAAGAGGCAAGGTTGGCATGAGCTTGCTGCTCCGTTCGTAGTGCTTCTTCTACCGTGGCCATTGTCCTCCGCTCTTCGAGGAGTTCTTCCTCCAGTCACAGGGACTTGTCTTCAGAGCCTTCAAGGGCCCTTTAAAATGTTGTAACCTTCCTTTTGAGCCGATTAGTCTCGAGCTCGTTGGAAGTCGCTGCCGCTCTAGCAAGAACAAATTGCTACAAAAAGCAAATTAAGTACGATATAATTTCAATATGTTAAATGTGCTTTATGTTTGTTGCATACCTAGAGGGTAGTCCTTTTGAGGGCTAGGTCTAGCTCCGGTCCACTGGCCTCGCTCAAAACAGAGACCAACTTGGAGCTACCAACCTCTTAGCTCTTTTCAGCCAAAGGTTCCAGGAAAGACCGGAGCCCTGTCCACTGCTCCAAGAACGGAGCCAGTAGAGGGATCTAGGACAGAGCTCTCTGGTCATCCTTGGCGGGGTCTTCTTCTGAAGCACCTACCGAAGTGTCATTCGTCGATGGCGTCATCGTCAAAGAGGGGAGAGGCCCAGGCCAAGTATTGCCTTTACCTCTCCCTGGCGCAAGGAGCAAAGGAGCCACCACCTAAGTCAGAGTAGATCCCCCTTCAAGAGTTGCTCCCTCAGCCGAAGTGGCTCCGCAAGAAGTAACTCCCATCACCAGAGCTACCTCTACAGCCAGAGCCTCATCCCTAATTGGAGCCAAAGCTCCATCTTGGGCCAGAGCAATGTTGCTCCTCAAAGCATCTATAAACATAAGGTATTCGTCACTCATCTATTAAGATATTACTAGTACAACGAAAATATTTCAAGAACTTCAAGGGATAAAGATCGAAGGCTTACCTCCGTCTAGATTTTAAGGGAGGATTACGGGATCCCCCAGAAATTCATACATTCTGAGGTATTCCTCGAGCTCCTTCCCTCAAGTTTGTGCTGGAGTAGCAGATGTCGAAGCTCTGACCTCTGTCACTACTACTCCGATCACCGGGGAAGTGGGACTTTCTAGCTCCGCTTCTAGAACTCCAGCAGGTTCGGGGCGGATTGCCGCCTCTTCTTCGGCAGTCGGAGTTGCTCCAGCTTCTACCTGAGGTGGATCCTCGGTCCCAACCCGAGAATCCTCTTCGCTGCCCTCCATCAAGAGAGCTTCAAGCTCCTTCCCCATCCAGACCTCCGAAGTATCCTCCTCTTAAGATTCCTCTGAAGAAGAGCTTCAAATTTCAAGCAAACATGGAGATGCTGGAGGTAAAGGGAGCTTGGCCTTCCATGTCGCCTTCTTCACCGGAGTCCTTGCGGCCTTGGAGGTCCCAACAACAGCCTTCCTCTTTTGAGAGATGATTCCTACTTGGTCGAAGCTTGGAAGAGGAGGAGCCCCCATTCCGAGCGCGCTCTACACTCGGTTGGAGCGTTCCCAGCTCCCAACCATCTCGATCCTCCACTGCTTCTCCACTGCAGTAGGGGCTCTAAGCACCTGTTCTACAGCCCGAGCTATCTGGTCCAAAGCCAACGCCAACGGAGCTCCTGCCTCCCTCCGGTACCATATCTCTTGCAGGTGACCCGCCAGGCTAGAATCTTCTCCCACCTCGGCATAGAACCACCGGAGTATCCAGTCGGAATATCTCCGGTCGTTGATTGCTTTTGCAGGAAAATTCTTCTGATGCTCCTTTTGGAGCTGTAAATTGACGCTCCCGAAGGCCACTAGTAACTTAGAGTCTCTGGGCCCGTCATGTGGCTTTGGTTGGCATGAAGCCTCGTGGGTTGCCACGAACACTTTGGACCTCCCCTCGCACCCTTTGCCCCAGAGAGCCCACTTGAAGATTGATAGCCTAGCTATGGCATTCGGAGATAGCTGCAGCAGGGTGACATGGAACATCTCCAGAACCTCCGCCAGGAAAACGATCGAAGGAAGCCCTAGTCCTACTTCAAAGAAAGCCTCGAAAACAACCATTTCTCCACTCCTCGGCGCTGGTATCACTTCTTCCCCAGGGATTCGAGTCCTCATTCCTAGTCCCAGATTGTCGTTCACTACTTCCTCGATGGACTCCGCCATGATGGTCGATTTCCCCAAAAAGAACGTCTACTTCAATGGATTTATGGATGGCAGGCGGAGTTCCTGTGGATCCTTAGGCCAGGAGACGCTCGGAGCACCCGGCATTGCCGCTGCTGCTGATACGACCAAAGCTTGCCGTTGATGCGGCCAAAGCATGCCGCTGCACCAAGGTCGCCGCCGCCGTAGGCACCTTCACACCGGTTCTCGTCATCGATGGAATGCTCAAGAATCTCGAAGAGGAAGGTTGAAGATGGATGTAAGGAAAAGTCGAAGAATAGAAGCTCTGTAAAAACTTTTCAGAGCCGGTCGCTTTCCTATTTTATAACCGCTTTGTTCCTGTTCGGCTTGATTCGTACATGTTTTCACATTTGTAGATCCGACCCACGTCAATGACAGGTGGGGCCAAAGGTGAAGTTATGTGAACCCGCGGTAAAAACTTGCATGGCTGTTGTTTTCTCAAAAAGTGTAAACGTCTATTTGAGGGGTAACGACACAAAAATAACGGCTCTCTGCGATGCACTGTCATCATAACAGTTCACTTTCGTTTGAAGCTATCATACGATGGTTCAAGTCCGAAGCCTAGATTCGATACGCCTCCGATACCATATGTTGGGGGAAAATACTTCATCCCCAGGGTCTCTAGAGTTAAAAGACAAAGACAATTTACTAGACCGAATTTCCAGTATTAACTCCGGTCTAGTGCATGATCAAGCTTGAAGAATCTATGCATGCTTCTATTCGGAGTATGACTTCGAAGGTTAAATCTTCAAAGAGCTTATCTGCCAGCGAGGATGGAAGACTTATCTTCTTTCTAATTAGATTAGTCTTTTACCATTTTAACCCTATTAGGGGTACTGAATAGTTTCCACTATGTCAGTTGTAATTGAGGGCTAAAGAGGTCTTTTCCTTAATATTTTTACCTATAAATACCCCCATTCGACCCTATGTTTAAAACTTTGAAGCTTTGTAAGTACTCCGGAGAAGAAGATCCAGGGGAGTTCTCCCATTCGTATGCCTTGGGATTTGTGGCCAGCGGAGGAGTCCAAGACACCATGGCCAAGTGTTTCCCCTTGCTCTCGAAGGTGTTGCTTTCCGTTGGTTCTAGTCCCTGAAGCAAGGATCAATTAGAACTTGGGAGAAGCTAAGGAAAAAGTTTATAAGTAACTTTCAGGGTACCTTCGTACCCCTTATGTCTATGGGAAGTCTTTTCCAGGTGAAGCAGCTACCTGGAGAAACTTTAAGACAATTTTTCAAGCGCTTCGCTCATACGAAGTCGCAGATAATGGGGTTGTCTACATCGTCTATTGTTGATGCAGCCTGAGAGGGAGTTACTCATGCGGGCCTTCTTCATAAACTTCATCGGAAACATATATCCTCTATAGCGCAGATGATGGCCTATTTCAATGAATATGCTAGGTCAGAAGAAGGTTGGCTCCGAAGAACAGCTTCAACTCCACCAATCCTACAAGAAGTCAAGCTCGAGGTGAAGACTTCAACACCTTCGCAGGGGCCCAACTTTGATATCAAGCATGACAGGCATCGGGGGCAAAAGCATCCTCGCTCCGAAGTCCTGAACATTGCTCCTTCTATGCAGAAATTTGCCCCTAGAAATCCACAAGCTTCGGGAAGCAAGTTTAGCGGCTGTAGGTCGCTAGGGAAGCTGGCTGGCAAAGGCCAGGCTTTCTTCTGCTCCATTCATGGTGAAAATCGGAGTCATTCTATAGATGCGTGCAAGTCTATACTCCCTTTAAGAGGCGAGTACCTTGAAAGGACCTCTGGTCAAGGCACTACTGACCGCGTCCCTTCCAAGGCACGTCCGGAGCATGTGCAGGCTGTCACACGTGTATACAACTTCGACCCTGCAAGACAACCTCCGGTGGTCAATATTATGCCACCCCCGAAGCAAGAAGATGGCCAAGATCGGGGCAAAAGAGTAGTCCTCCCCATTTTTGGAGGAGGGACCCTCGGTAGTATGTCGAAAAGACAGCGAAGAGAATATGTCTGGGAAGTAGGCCATATTGGAACTTCTTCGTCTGTAGCTACAATGCCTAAGTGGTCCCATGTGCCAAAATCTTTCTCTGCAGATGATTCAGCTGGCATAATGTTCTCACATGCAGATCCCCTTGTCATTACTGCCGATATAGCAGGAACTGAAGTCTATAGAGTGCTGGTCGACGGTGGGAGTTCATCATATATCATCTTTGTTCAAGACTTCGATCAGCTCTATATCTCTAGGAAACATCTCCTCCCCGCAACTCATCCCCTACAAGGCTTCGCAGGACATCCTCTTGATGCCCTCGGCCAAATAGGTCTTGAGGTTCTTTCGGAGAGGGGCTCCTGGCAAGGATGGAGGAAGTAATCTTCGATGTTGTAGATGCCCCTTATGCATATAATGTTATCTTCGGAAGGGGCATGTTAAATTAGTTCAGAGCCGTGGCACACCATAACTATTTATGTATGAAGATGCCCATGCAAGCGAGAGTACTCACTGTATTCGGCGATCAAGCCACTATGCGAAGGGCAGAATATGGTCATGGTCCCCCTCTCGACCCGAAACAAGTGAATAATGTACAAGGCAATTCAGAGGATATCTTTGCTTCAAGTGAATCTTCGAAAAAATCCTTCCCATGGCCCAACCCCGAAGGAGAAATTATAACGAAGGTTATTGTAAAAGACAACAAAGACTATTCTTTTCAGTTCGGCAAAGATTTGCCTTCAGAGATCGCTACTTCGTTAGAAAAAGTAGTCGAAGAAAATTGGATGTCCTTTCTTTGTCTGATGAAGACATTCCGGGAGTCAGCCGAGATATCATTGAGCATAGCTTGCTTGTAAACCCGAGGGTTCGGCCTGTTCGATAGGGGCTTCAAAAGTTATCAGTAGAAAGGGAAATCCTTACTAAGGTAGAAGTGCAGACATTACTGAAGGCTAAGATTATCAGAGAAGTAGCTCATACAGAGTGGTTAGCTAACCCAGTCTTTGTCAGAAAGAAATCCTCTAGGAAGTGGCGCATGTGTATTGATTTTACATCTTTGAATAAAGCATGCCCATGCCCCGAATTGATCAATTAGTTGATTCTACTGCTGGTTCGGAGTTATTAAGCTTCCTCGACGCGTATTCTGGCTATCATCAAATTTTGTTAAAACGCGAAGATGAAATCAAAACAAGCTTTGTAACTCCTTCGGGAGTCTTCTGCTATGTAAGAATGCCTTTTGGCTTGAGAAATGCCGGGGCAAATTTTTCGAGGTTAATTGCTAAGGCTCTAGGTCATCAAATAGGCCTCAATGTAGAAGCCTATATGGATGATATTGTAATAAAGAGTGCTTTAAAGCACCAACATAGCCTAAACTTAACAGAAACATTTGAGAGCCTCCAGGCATGTCGAGTCCATCTCAACCCCGAAAAATGTATCTTCGGGGCTCAGGCTGGGAAGTTGCTAGGGTATCTAGTTTCAAGTAGAGGAATTAAAGGTAGCCCTACTCAAATAACTACATTGCAAAGGATAGCTCCACCAGAAAATATAAGCAGGTACAAATGCTGACTGGCCGCGTAGCAGCACTTAGCAGATTTCTAGCAAGGTCCGCAGAATGAAGTCTCCCCATATTCAAAGCATTAAAAGCATCCGAAGATTTTGCATGGACACCGGAGTGTCAAAAGAGTTTTAATGATATTAAAAATTATCTCAACAAACTCGCTACACTCACTGTGCCCGTTGCAGATGAAACCCTACTCCTCTACCTTGTAGCTACTAGCTCCGCTGTAAGTGCAATCCTTGTTAGAGAAGTTGATTTCAATGGGATGTTGGTTCATAATCCAGTCTATTTTGTATCCGAAGCCTTATCTGGAGCAAAAACAAGATATTCTGAGCTTGAGAAGTTCACTTATGCTCTGATAATGGCTTCGAGGAAATTACGACATTATTTTCTAGCACATAATGTAATTGTACCAACTTCGTATCCTTTGGGAGATATGCTCCGAAGGAAGATTCTACGGGAAGAATTGGAAAATGGGCCATCAAGCTAGCACCCTTGGGCATCTCCTTCGTAGCAAGGACAGCAATCAAGTCGCAAGTGGTGGCAGATTTGTGGCAGAATGGACTCCATCTACAATATGAGCTCCAGAGAAATCAAATGAAGGAATTTAGACCATAAGAAACCAAGGGTTGGTTTCGGAGTCTGTGATGAGTGATTGACAGTTGTTATCCTCTGATTCGAAGGGGTCCCTCCGAAGGGATTCGGAGGTTGTTTCACCGAAGGGTTCAGTGGGTCTGTTTGATGCAGCTGTTGCAGCGGAGTGTGCCTGTCGGAGGGGTCCGACAGTACATGATGACTGGGTCGTATCAAAGGTCTCGGTATTTTGGGCAGTACACTAGAGTGTGTGCCGGAGGTTGTTTAACTGGAGAGGTCTCTGGGGTACTGGATAAACTTGTCTGTTTTTCTGTGGTGCGCAGGTGACTTCAGAGGTGACGGACGGTTCGCAAGAAGTGAACCTGGGCCAAGTGGGAGGCTTGATGCCAGGCGAGCGGGGAGCTCGGTCATGAAGGCTGCGAAGGGGTCGAGGTCGGTCCTCGGGTCAAGGTGCGCCAGGCGAAGGCAGAGGGTGTGGAATGTGGCTCCGGCTGAAGGTACTCCAAGACGAAGTCCTTGGAAGCGAGGCACTTCGAAGGGTAGTCCAAATGGAGTGACTTCGGAGTATAGTGGACAAAGTCCTCAGCAATGAGGCAAGGCGTTCGAAGTGTGCTCTAGAGGGAGGCACTCGAAGGTATACCCGACGGAGGTCTCAGAAGTCGAGGTGCATCGAATGCGTGGTCCGGGTGAGGTTCGTCGAGGAGTGTGCTCGAGGAGAGACACTGCGACGAAGTGCTCATGGAATGCTTCATGCGAAGGCCTTGGACGAGGAGGGACTTCGAAGGGTGGTACTCTGAAGGTGGGGCTTCGGAGTGTGGCTGACTTGAGATACTTCGGCCATGCATGGCTTCAGTACATGGATTGACGGAGTTCGAGCTGGGAGAAGCTACGAAGCTGTGATGGTCCACTCCGGAGGTGATGGCGCGAAGGCTCAAGGGCTTTGATGACTTTAGCTCAAAACCGTCACTGTATCAAAGACTGACTTCAGTGAAGCGAAGGCTGTCAGGCTCAAGGCTTCTCACCGGAGCTACCGCACCCCTCGCGTGCGAACGAGGTCTTCACAAGACTCCAAAACTGCTAAGGCTGACTGTGTCTACTCTGCAAAAGCTGGTGATGTCTCCTCTGTGAAGCTGACAACAGAAGCCTCCAAATAAAGTAGACTACCAGCTGTACCCCCCTGTTCCGATGAGACAAAATTAGTGTAAACCCTAGGGGTAAGGTAGTCTATTCATAGGGCTAAATAGTGCCTATAAATAGTAGAGACTAGCTAGGTCACGGTAACACTTTGAGCAGCCATTTTTAAGCTCCTGTGCTAGCCACCACTCTCGTGTATTCAGTCTGTGAGTTCATTTTGTGTTCCCTGTTCAAGCAATGAAGCTTTGATTTTGTTTTCATTTACTACTTGAACTTGTATGCTTACTTTACACTACATGTTTTGATCTCTCTGTGCCTCACTTCTTCCTGTATTGAGTTATTGCACTAGAGTGTTTTTGGAGAAGTGTGTGAGTGTTCTGTGCATGTGATGTGTGTTTTTCAGTGTCTGTTCGCTCTGTGTAAACTGGAGGCTAGATCTCTCTGATTACTAGCGAAGCACTGTTCTTCGCTTAAATCGAAGCCCGCTTTCTTCCTTTGTCGAAGTCCTCTTCACACTCATAGCACCAGGGAATTAGGAAATAAGTGGGAAGGTCCATATATCATTCTACGTTCAGGACGCTCTGGTTCTTTTAAGCTAGCCACTTTAGAAGGCGAAGAGTTAAAGCATGCCTAGCATGCAGAGCACCTAAAGCGATATTTTGCATAGGGGCTCCTTGTAACCATCTATAAACACCTTCTGAATAAATAAAGCTTATGGTTCAGATAATGCCTACCTCTCAAACACTTCATACTTCTAGTGGACGCACTAGAGGAACGGAGTTGACTGTGAAGGAAGTGTCATTAATTTGAACCAATTTTACGGACTTAGAACCACTGGTTCGAAGCTTCCGATGAGGTGGGGAAAGTCACAAAAAATGGATTCCAAGCCACCAGCTTCAAAGCATCCATAAAAAGAATCCATGGAGACCAAATGATGCGGATTCCAGGCTCCGGCTTGAAAGCATCCGTAAAAAGAGTCCAAGGAGACCACTATGCGAATTCAAACCACTAGTTTGATAGCATTCGCAAAAAGAGCCGAAGGAGGCCAAACAAAATAGACTATGAGCTAATAGCTTAGAACGTCTGTAAAAAGAGTCCAAGTGACCAATTTTATTGGATGCTAAGGTATCCAAAAAAGAGTCTGAAGTGACTACATTCAAACAAAAAGGTACTAAGTTTACCAGTTTTCAAACTCCAAGTTAATAGAGTCGAAGACATTTTTTGAGATCTTAGTCAATCTCTAAGTTGATAAGGGGCTCTAAGCCTCCAAAATTGTACTCCTAACTAAAGTTATTTTGTTGCGCGTAACCACCTTCGACAAAATTTTGAAGTTGCTTACACCCAAAGAGGGGCTAGGAAGTAGGGAGACAATTTTGAAACTTTAATCTTTATCATTCAAACAGATTACATTACATCATGAAAAGTCTATATCTACATCGAGAAGGAAACGAAGACCTCTTCGATTCCTAGAACTACCACTAAAGCTAGAATGACTCGTTCTGGAGCCAGGAGTTTTAATAACATTACGTTTAACTCTTTTCCCTCCTTTCGAAGCTCGAAAATCCTTCTCTTCCTACTGAAGTTCAACCCAGGTTCAAAGTCACTCGGGGCTTCTTTCCCAGCTTCGAAGTTGTTCAGAACTCTTCTTTACTTGTTCTTCAGCAGTATTTTGTTCTTCGGACCATTCAATATATTCAGAAGATGAAGGTTCTAAGTTAACTTCTTTTCCTCTTCTTTAATATAAGATAATATATCTTTGCATATTTCGGGCGTAATTACACTAGAGCTTTCTCGAGGAATTGAAAATCTAGGGTGTTTGTGAGATCTTAGAGTTTCAAAGGTAGCCCATAGAAGGCGAAGTTCTTCATTAACCTCTAGCACTTCGAGATCATCCAAAAAAGGTTGGAAAGCCTAAAAACATTTCCAAAAACGTATTTTCATTCATAAAGGATAAAAGCATAAATTTTTACATATTCGGGGCCCTAAGGAGAGCTAGACCTTCGTGTCCGGTGGGGGCTGACTGCTCGAAGCCTGCGACCGCGCTTGCTTTTGGCAAAGTCCTTCATCAATCCAAGCTTCGATCGCTGATCGGCTTTTAGCTCTCCAAGATGCTTGGAAGGCTTGCCAAGCTGCAGCTACATCGTCAGAAGGGGTTAAGAGCCGGTCATCGTCGAAGATGATAGGAGTTGCCCCTGAGTCTAGTGCTACTGATAGCCCTAAATCCTCGTAGTAGCGAAGCACTCCGAGAGCAGCTACTTGGCCAGAGATTTCTCTGTACCGAATACCCACCGTCTTCATGGTCTTTGCTACTGCTTGGATTATCTTCAGTCTTCGCAGCAGAGGGACATCGACAGATGAAGGTAAAGTCCAAGAGGTGCCGAAATACTCCAAGACACCACGAAGGTTGTCCATAGACTCTAAGGCTACCTTCTCGCACTTCACCTTGTCTTCAGACAAAATATCCCTTGACGAAGACAACTCATCTATCAAAGAAGATAGCCTAGCTGCCTCCATAACCAAGGAGCTCTTCTGACCAAGTAAGTTATTGACCTCCTCCATCAACTTCGTCTGCTCCTCTCGGAGCTTGACCAACTCGGTCCCTGTGGTCGCCTACTCCATCCGTAGTTTCTCTACTTCGGCCCGAAGCACGATTTGTTCAGCTTCGAGCTTCCAATTAGCAGCCTCTAGACCAGTTCTGGCTTTCCTTTCCACTGCTACCATTTCATCCAGGCCGGAGGTCCAAATCTCAGAGCTGACAAGACTCCCCTGGAGGGCAGTTATCTTCTCCTTGAGATGATTACACTCTCGCTCGTTTGATACAGCCGCAGCTCGGGCCAAGACTATTTGCTGTGAAGGAAGAAAAGAGCAATGTAAGTAAACTATTTACATGTTTAAACTAACTCTGTTATGGCAGATACTTCGTACCTAGTAGACTGCCCACTCCAAGGCTGTATCTAACTCTGACCCCTCAGCTTCTCTAAGGATAGCCACCGAGTCGGTCTCCTTGACTTCACGATTAGCTCGAGCCAGAGGCTCTAGCAGAGTCTGAAGCCCGCTCCTTCGCTCCAGAAAAGGAGCTAGGAGGGGAGCCTTGACAAGGCTCTTTGATCGTCTTCATTTGGAGAAGGGCCGGAGTGCAGCACCACATCCCCGGAGACCTCTATGGATTGCCCCCCTTCCGTGGACTGGCCTCCGTCTGTAGATTTCGATGGGGATAATCTAGAGTTCGGAGCAGGCAAAGGATCCACTTTTCCTTTCCCTTTCCAGGCCCCATTTTCATAGCCTCCTCCGGAATCAACTTCGGAGATGTCGAAGTTTTAGGCGCAGTCTTCACGGCAGGGGTCATCTCCATTGGGGTTGATCCTATAAAATCAAAGGTATTATATATTGCATAAATTTTGCAGGACACGAAAAGAAAGGAAAAGCATTCAACTAAGGCCTACCTTTTGACATTCTGTCGCCAGATGAGTATGGGACTGCTCGGAGGCTCGAATGCCTCTTCGAAGTCTTCCTCAGATTCGGAGTTGGGGACTGAAGGATTAGCTGCTGAAATCACTCCAAGAACAGCAGTTATCACTTCGTCTGGAACCAAAGTTTGATCATTTGTCGCCTCGACTCCGCCTTCTTCCGCAGCGAGGACCTCTTGGCCAGACGGGACCTTCGATGTCTCTGCCTGCTTGAGATTACCTTTCGCGGCAGGCACGACCGCTGTGTCACCATCGGCGGGAACTTCGACTTTCGCGTGTGCCCCTTCATCCTCGGTAATAAGAGTTTCGAACTCACTTTGCATTTCTATATGTCCTTCATCTTCAGATGACTCCGAAGACGAAGTAGAGGACTTGGAAAGGGCTATGTACTTTGGCTTTCGAGCCAACTTCTTCATAGGTGGACTTGGAAAGGGCTATGTACTTTGGCTTTCGAGGACTTGAAATATATATTGCATAATATTTATTTCAGTCATATCATTTTTTATGAAATTAGTGCATATAAAACATTTTGCAGTTTCCGAAGTTACCTGCAGAGCTCGAAGAGATTTCTCGAAGTCCACCGTCCGGATTCTCTTCGAAGTTAATAGGCCAGTTGGCCACCAGAGGCGGAATCCGGAGCCCGATGAACTCCTCCGCTAAGTCTCGCATGCTCATGCGGCGACTTATCATTTGCAGCAGGTTGAGGAGAGCTTCGAGCTGGCCTGGATCAGGATGAACTTTGTCTTCCCTCCAGAAATATATGTCTTTCAGAGGTCCGGCCAAAGTGTTGTCTACTCCCACTTCAGCGTAGAACCAGCGAAGAATCCAGTCTGTGTACCATCTGGCGTTCATGGCCTTCACCAGAAATTGAGTTTGGAACTCATCCCAGAGCCGAAAGTTCATACTGCCAAATGCAACTACTATTTTCTCTCCTCTGGAGCCCAGATAAGTCTTCTGCTAGCAGGAAGCTTTGTGGAGCGCTGCGAAGATCTCCGCTCTCCCTTCACAGCCTTTGGCTCGCATCGCCCACTCGAAGATCGCAAGATGCGCTATGGCGTTCGGGGACAGTTGAGGAAGGGTAACATGGAAAACTTCCAACACCTCAGACAAGAAATCTACTGCAGGAAGCCCTAACCCAGCTTCGAAGAATGTCTCAAATACAACCACCTATCTGGGTCCAGGTGAGGGGATTGCTTCTTGACCGGGATGATGAATCTTGATTCTTGGACCAACTTTCCCCGCAATTGATGCTGCGATGGTCTTCTTCTTGTAGGTCGATGGCCCCAAGTTGTAGGACTAGTCCGAGTACTTGGAAGATGCTGGGAGGAGGTCGTGCGGGCCGACTTGTTGGGGATTCCCCGTAGGTGCCGCCACCATCGCTTGCTGCCTAGCCAAGGTTGAAGCTGCTACGGGCGCTTTGTGGCTAGTCTTTGCCATTGAACGGAGTGGAAAATTTGGAGCTAGAGTTCTAGAAGCTAGAAGAAGGATTGCGCGAGAACAGTGAGTAAAGTATCTTGAATGCCCCTTTGCCCTTCTATTTATAGCCTGAACTCACAGATTCTTATCGTTCATACTCGACGTTCCGTCTTCTGTACCGTTATCGTTTCCAAAACAAAGCAACATTATAACTTCTTCTAAAAGAAAAAAACTACGGCTATTTTTCTGAGTTTAACGGTCTTTTCAGCTTCGTAAAAATTGTCTTCGGAACTGTTCAAATGAGACCTCCGCTTGGAAGTCAATTCGAAGATTCTAAATTTCTGAATGCTTCCAAGGTTGGTACATTTTATTAAACCCTGCGCATGATTATGTTTCTTGCGTATACTTCTCTCCTAACTTTACAGATCATTCAAAGAAGCGTATTCGAGGGGCTACTACTGGGGGAAAATACTTCATCCCCAGGCTCTCTATAGTTATAAGACAAAGACAATTTACTAGACTAAAGTTCCAGTATTAACTTCGGTCTAGTGCATGATCAAGCTCGAAGAATCCATGCAGGCTTCTGTTCGGAGTATGACTTCGAAGGTTAAATCTTCATAGAGATTATCTTCTAGCGAGGATGGAAGACTTATCTTCTTTATAATTAGATTAGTCTTTTACCATTTTAACCCTATTAGGGGTACCAAATAGTTTCCACTATGTCGGTTGTAATTGAGGGGTAAAAAGGTCTTTTCCTTAAGATTTTTACCTATAAATAACCCCATTCTTACCCTGTAATGAGGATCAAATACTCAGTTATTCAATACACAACTTCGAACTACTTCAAGCTATTATCCAATTCAGAGGCTTTAAATAGTCTGTCTCACAAACTCTTCATTTGTTAGTTCTTAATCTTCGAGAACCTGTTAGTGTAATGTTTTATGCCAACAACAAAGATGCTTGGAATGGTTATGATACCTTGATTTTTTCTAAGTTCGTGAGCATGAAAATATTTCTTGTGTATACTGCTCTCCTTGTTGTACAGGCTATTTAGAGAAGCGTATTCGAGGGGTTACTGTTGGGGGAAAATACTTCATCCTCATCATCCTCCAAGACACCAAGCTAATGAGCCATGCAATCTAGATAAATGCAAGTCTGATATTGAAGCTCAAGACTTACCTCTGGATTACTAGGCTTGAAGCCAAAGGGTCTGTTCATGTTCACGTCTGAAGAGACCCTCCGAAAGGCTTCCTCTCCAAAGTGGAAAACAACTAGGAGGATGGGATGTCTACCTTATCAATATCCTTCGATCATGTTTTACCATATTAACCCTATAAGGGATAACGAAATAGTATGACTATTTCGGTTGTAATTAAGGGGTAAAAAGGACTTTTCTCTAGAGATTTTACCTATAAATACCCCCTTCTCACCATGTAAGAGGCATCGGATATTCAAATTTTCAATACACACTTCGAACTATTCTGAGATATTATCATATTCGGAGGCTTCAGAGAGTCCGCATTCACAAACACTTCGTTTGTCAGTTCTTGATCTTATAGAACCTGTTAGTGTAATCTATTGCGCCAACAATTGGCGCCGTCCGTGGGGAACCTAGTACTAAAAGCTAGTTCTTTGCCACTGCTTGTACTTCGAAGCCCGTTTGCGGAGAGAGTTTCAGAGTCCCAGGATTCCACGCACCCTTCAGCAAGGGGCTTCAAATACAGTTCGAAGGCCTCTTTTCGCCTTCCACCATCGTTCGAAGCTCCTGGTCTTCAGACCCTGCTTAGCTTCATAAGTCAAGCCTCCCAAGCGGAGTTTAGCCATCGGTCCCCTCCGTAGGTCCCCTCAGACCGCCAGCGCAGGACCTTCAGACGTTCCTCAAACTCCTGAAGTAGTCAATAGGTCTCGAACAACCGGAGGTCTCCTGGTAGCTCCGTCCGTGCTTCGAACTAACTATGTCAGTTCTCAAGACCCTTAGGATCCCTCTAGAGGAAGTGAAGACCTCCCCAAAGACGTGGTCGCTCAGGTAACATGGCTTCAAGCGGAGGTAGAAAGATGGAGGTAGGAGGCCACCGACAGGATTCACCCTCAATCCAACCCTCAAAAGGAACAGTACTATTGTTGATTCCCGATATGTGATCCCTAAACTCACACCACTCAGGCTGAAAAGGAACAGTACAATTGTAACATCAAGGCAAGAAACATATTATTCATCAGTTTGAGTCGCAATGAGTTTGATAGGGTCGAGCACTACTCAGATTAAGGCTAGGCGCCAAGGCACATATAATCAAGAATATCAAATGTTTGTGCAAGGCCCTGGTGAATCTGTAGACGCCATGTTTGCTCGATTTGATGGGATTGTGAGTAACTTGTGCTCCACTAGGACTTTAGCTTATTTAGATCATGATAGAGCTATCAAACTTCTCTATGCTTTTGATCATAGTACATAGGAGGTGAAGATATCTAGTATTGAAGAGTCGTGTAGCGCCTAGATTTAATAAAACCCAGACTTTATTGAAATTCCATAGAAAATCAATAATCACAAAATGTTCATCACATGACGGCACACATACGTCAAACATTCATGGCTCACAGACCACATTATTACACAAAGGTTAAAATTAAAGAAACTATAAAAATAATAAACTCGATGAACATCTTCTCTAGGGTCGCTTCCTTGACTAGGTCGCTACTCCAGACCATCCTCATCATAGTATGCCTCCAAAGTGGATTTTTCAACGAGTGAGTACAAACGGACTCAACAAGCCACCGAGAAATGCAATAATAATGCAAGGTAATAACAAAGGGAGGTAATTGTTTAAAGTGCGAAAAAGTACATTTTTATCTTGCAGCCTTTAATGTGAGTCAGGTTTATTCATACAAACAATTTAAGTCATGGATGATGCAACATCTTCTAACTCGAGGAGTACAGTCATCCCTTCTCGCTCGACAGTCCTTACATGCTCAATCAATCATGCAACACTTCTCAAACATAAACTAACTGTGGGGTGTCACTCCACTCGCCCTTGACCGTGGGCTCGACTTTTTGAAAAGATTTTAACTCTGATTATAGGTGTACCACTGTAACCACAAGGAATTCATTCCCGCACACCATAGTGTGACAAATGACCCAAGTCACAGGAACCTATGCCGAAACAGTTAGCATGAATCGCTCCAACTAAATGACACACACTATAGGTTTCCCCGGCATGCCGGCACACCAGACCAACGTCGTGCCCCCTTTTGTGCTACATGGCCCAAGCCACCCGTAGGTGCTGCTTGTCCCTCTCCACATAGTGCCTCGGGCTGGAATGACCCATACCTCTAGTTAAGAATTACCCACTAGACTTTGCGGTTGGTACGGAAGTGCTTTGTGACGAATCCCATATATCGGTCCTTATAGTGCACTGGGTGCGACTAACCAATGCCCTCACTTGCACCTGGAATCCACCATGCTAACTTATCAAACCAATTCCAACACCAATAGAATACCAAGGGTGAGAGACATAGGGGATCATATATCAGAATCGAAGTACCTACGACTCGTTTTTAAGCTTATAGCAGTTGTGTCGATATATTGGACACTTCAAATATTAATAAGTATACTAGTGAAAAGTAATTCAGGCTCGATATCATGGCTTGGGTTTGCACATTAAGGTCGGGGATCCGATAAATATAATGTAGGGTTATTCATTTGACTAATGCAAATATAACCTATAAGTTTTAGCGATATTAAATTGAAAACTGGGCTCAGTATACTCAAAATGGGGTTGGTCACTTGCCTTGTTCAGCGAAAGGAGAAGGGTGAGCTTCAAGAAAGTATTCCGGCTCTTCGATGGCGTCATAATCTTCTCGGTACGCAAATCAAGAAATAACAATCAGTTAAAACAATATAAAATCACAACACACGCATATAAATTATTTTAAGTCAAATTGAAGGGGATAAATATAAAGGCTCTGAAATCAAAATAGGGATTTTAGTGTTAATTTAAGGGAGTTATGGATTTTTTAAGGTATAAAATGATTTCTCAATTTCTAGTTTAATCTCCAATTAAATAATATAAAATGTTTAGTTTACACATATAAATTTTATTGGATGAACCTGAAGATAACAAAAATACAAGTTTTCTGAAGTTGGAATGGTAATTTTTAGAGTTAATCCCAATGAGTTATGAATTTTTGAAGTTAGGAATTCATTTCTTAAATTTTATTTTAATCCCAATTAAATAATATAAAATATCCAGTGCAAACATATAAATTTTATTGGATTAACAAGAAGAGAAAAAAAAGATAAACTTTCTGAAATTTGAATGGTCAAATTTGGAGTTAATTTAAGCAAGTTATGAATTTCTAAAATTTAAACTAATTTCTAAAATTTAATTTAAATCCTAATTCGGCATGTGGTCCACGGTGGACTGGGCTCACGGCACTGTGCTGTGGGCCGTGGACTTTAAGTGAAAACGGATGGCTGAGATCTCTCGGTACCCCTTTGTTCAGATCAAACGGTTAGGATTTAACCACAGATACGATTTAATCCTTACCATTCGATCGTGTTCGGGTGGCCGAGATCAGATCAAACACGGCATAGTATAACTATTGTGCCAGTCGTCTTCTCCGGTGAAGGCCGAGTTCGGCGAGAGCCCTAGCAATGGCGACAGTGGCCTAAAGTTCGACCTAGGCCCAAAAATGCGATGAGAATAGTGAGGGGGTCCTGATCGTACCATCGTCGAGGTTCGGGGTCATCTGGACGAGGCCGACAATGTGCGGGGTGGTTGCGAACGTTCGGGTCCTTGTCGGCAGCGATATTCCGGTGGCGATGAGCTTGAGTGAAGTGGTGGACAAGGTAGGGGGTGATGGGGATCACTCCAGTGGTGTTGGCGGGGCGAGGGGAGTATTCCGGCGACGGCGAGTGGCGGCTAAAACAGGCTACTAGTGCTCGGGCTTGGGCGAGAGAGGGAAATTGAGTAGTGTGGTGAATGCGGTGTGGCCAGGGGCCTTTTATAGTGCTTCGGTGAGGTTAACAGCGGTGAGAAAGGGGAAACTGAGGATTAATCATTTTTACTTCGGCAAGGTTAATCCTGTTAATTGCGGCACTCTAGAGCATAACAGCGAGCAAATCCGAGAGCATTCTAGCGTGGGTATAACAGCGACTTAATTCTAGCGATTATCCAGAGCTCGGGTCCACGGCGGAGGCACTCGGGCATTACAGCGGTGGCCGGGGATCTTGGGAGCGAGAGGTAGACGATGACCTGACAGGGGTGTCCACTGGTCAGCGAGCGCAAGAGGGCACGAGAGTTAACAGTCGGCGCGGATAGGTGGGGCCAGGGCGCGAGCTGTGAGGGGAGGGGACTGATAGGTGCGACAGGGTCCGGGTGAGATAGAGCATGCCAACAGGCGGGGCCCGCTGGTCAGTGAGAGGGTGGCGTGGTAGATGGGTTGGGCCGGCCGGGGAGAGAGAAATGAGGGAAGGAGCCCACTACTATATATAATTCATTTTCGAATAAAAATAATCGTAGAAAACACTTTATAGATTATGAGCTAGAAGCAAAGGTTGGAAAAATTCATAAAAATTCCCAAAATTGTATCTTGGTCTTAGGAACATAATATAAATTTTTCATACCATGGTTTGAGTTATTTCTCTGGATTCTATTTATTTAGGCATTTATGACTTTATGAGAATTAAAATAAATCATTTTTTGAAAATTCTGAAAATTCTTAGTTTATTTTATTGCTCTAAAATTTGGGGTGTTACAAGTCGGCAAGCTACGACACATTGACTTTCAAAAATCTCTTCAATAAGCTAAGTCCACTGAGATTGCCAAGGCATCTCGTTCCGGAATTGGGAACTCTTTGCAACCATCCAAGGCACTAGTTTCCGGTTCTAGCAGTGGCACCTCATCTGGAGGTAATTTCTCTGGTGGTTCTAGAGTTTGTGCTTTTTCTGGAGGTTTTGCCTTGTCTTCTTTGGTCTCTATCACTAATGAGCTGGTGGCCACATTGGACGATGAGGAGCTTGCCCTCATAGTCAAAAAGTTTACACGATTCTATAATGATAGACAAGATCAAATGAGAGGAGGGTCTCGGGGATGTTTTGAGTGTGGAGATCTTAATCACATTAAAGCTAATTGCCCAAAACTAAAAATGAAAATGAGCACAAACAGCAGAAAAGAGGCAAGAAACCTTTCTTCAATGGGAAGCACGAAAAAGTGGCTAAAAAGGTAGCCAGAGCTTTTGTGGCCACCCTCAGCGACATTGACAGTTCATCAAGTGAGGAGCCAAGCTTAGATGAAGAGGAGCCTCCGAAGAATGAGGAAAAAAAGGAGAAGAAGACAAAAGACTTCATCAGCCTTTACTTCATGGCTAGACTCATCTGAGGTATATCTATCCCATGACCAGCTCCTTGTTCAAAATGATGAATTACATGATGCTGTCATTTCTAAGGATAGATTACTTAAACAAGCTGCTAAAGAATGAAAGAAACTAAAATTCAGGATACAATCTATTTCCACTGAACTTGTCATGCTAAAATCTAAGTAAGAAAATATAATGCTGAATGCGAGTCTTGTCTTGTTGTAATGAGTGAACTTTCTTAGCTGCGTTTGGTTCATGCTCAAATTATTGAAAAACTTGAAATTGCTCAGCAGAAGCTTTTCGAGGTAGAGTCTAGTCCTGTTGTCATCAATGAATGCATGAATTCTCCTTTACTCATTGAAAGCATTAAATTGAGGGATAAGCATGTTGATGAACTTAAGAGTAGATTGGAGAGTGCTGAGTGTTCTAAGGATGTGCAGCCGACTTGTTCCAACTGCGTCACCCTTAAGAATCAACTCAACTTTGCTAGAGAGCAAGTCAAAAAACTCAAGTGTGAAAATGATTATCTTCTTTCCATGGTTGATAAATGTACCGAAGGGAAGGGTAAATTGGATTTACTTTTGGCTAAAACAAAAATGTGTGCTCACAGGGCAGGGTTAGCTCTAGGGTTGGGTTATGAGAGAACCATACCAAACACTCTAAGCAAAATTATGTTCACTCCACCTACTACCCTTGAGAAAGAGAGAGCCCAGTTAGACACCACTCAAAAATCCAAGAATCCTACCCAACCTACAAAGAAAACTATACCACCAACAAAGGTAGATCCTAAGCAGAAACCCAGAAAGTCTATGAGATTTGCACCTGAAACTTATGCACCTACTCCCAAGAAAGTGTATCATTGCTCCTATTATTAGCGAGTAGGTCATTTGGTTGGGTTTTGTTATCGCCGTACCAATGATGAATGACGTGCTCAGGCTATGAACTTTCAGGACATGTATTACCAGTCTTTAGGTATGCATGAATTTGATTATCACTTTCATTCTGATTTTGAGGCTCCCCATGGTTACATGATAGACTTAGCTCATCGTGGTGTACATCATGCTTCATGTGATGTTAGACCATGTGTTAGAGGTTTTGGTCCACGTCGTTTTGGGAGACCTCATCGCTTTGCAGGCTTGCGCTTTGAAAATAGACCTCACATTTATCATTATGAATCATATCCTACACAACCTTATGTTTTGCTTGATTCTCGAGTTCTTCAGTGCTAGATTCCTAAACATTTTGTTACTAACCCCAGCACCGAGCACTCGAGATCTTCTTGTTTTGTGTAGGGAATGGACGGAGGCCTGGAAAATAAGTGGATCATGGATTCCGGTTGTTCGTGCTACATGACCGGGAAATCATCATGGTTCTCCAGCTTCACCTTAACCTAGCAATGATAATTCATCACCTTCGGAAACAATCGCAGGAGTAGAGTGAAAGGCCAAGGTACGATTAAAATCAATGAAAATTTCACTCTCACAAATGTTGCTTTGGTTGAGGATTTGGGATACAACTTGCTATCCGCATATCAGTTACTTGATGAGGGTTTGGAGGTACACTTTGGATGTGATACTTCTCAAGTACTTGATTCTTCTGGTGTTTTTATTTGCAAGATTTCAAGAGTTGGGAGAGTTTTGGAGCTGATTTCTCTTAGTCATTTGGTTCTTCTCATTGCCTTGTTGCTGAACCATCTTCTGAGCTTTGGATGTGGCATAGGAGACTTTGGCATATGAGTTTTGATTTGCTTGCTCGTTTGAGTGCCCTAGGTCTAATATGAGGATTGTCCAAACTCAAATTTAAGAAGAACCTTGTTTGTGCTCCTTGTTGACTTGGAAAGATGGTTGCCGCCTATCATTCACTAATCAATGTGGTGATGATAGAACAACCTAGAGAGCTTCTTCATATAGACACTATAGGTCCTTCCCGTTACTCTTGGGTCTTCTTTCTTGTAAGCAAGGATGAAGTGTTTTCACACTTTCAGAGCTTTCCTTTGAGACTATTCAATGAACTCCCCAGTGCATTGAAAGCAATTAGAAGTGATAATGGCACCAAGTTCAAGAATGGTTTCATTGTTGATTTTTGCCTTGAGCATGACATTGGACATCAATTTTCTGCTTCGCGGGTTCCTCAAAAAAATGGATTTATTGAGAGAAAGAACCGCACACTTGTGGAGATGGATAGGATGATTCTCAACGAGCGTAGAACTCCTACGGAATTTTTGGCTAAGGCCATGAGAACTGCTTGTTACATATCCAACCTGATCTTTTTGCACTCATTTTTGAATTTGACATCTTATGAACTATGTTTTGGAAGGAAGCCTAAGGTTACTCATTTGAGAGTATTTGTATGTCGGTGCTTCATTCTAAAACATGGTAATCTTGACAAATTTGAGTCGCTTGCATCTGATGGGATCTTTTTGGGCTATTCTTTGCATGGCCATTCATATCGTGTCTTTAATCTTGATACTAACACTATTGTTGAATCATGTGATGTGACCTTTGATGAGTCATCTCCATGTGTTAGTCCCTCTTTTGAACATGCAAGTGAACATGATATGAGTGAAACAATCTTTGAGGAAGAAGATTTATCAGATGTAGAAGATAATGAAAATGCACCGCAACCTTCTACTGCGGCATCAACTGAAGCAGACCTTGCATCATCCCCTTCAACAAGAGGACCTAAAGCATTAACTTAAGCAAGCATTGATCAAACTCCAACAAGAGTTGAGGGGGAGATTCTTTCACACGAGATGCACCACTTTGGATTCAGAGAATTCATCCTCCTGAGTAGATCATCGGTGAGCTAAATGAAAGGGTAACTCGATCTTATGCTCACTTTGTTGATTCTCATTTTTTGCTGCATTTGAACTTTTAGATGTTAGTCATGCTTTATCTAATGCTATTTGGATCAATGCCATGCTTGAAGAGTTGGAAAATTTTGATAGAGATCGAGTCTGGATTCTTGTTGATCCACACAGTAACATTCATATCATTGGCACAAAATGGATTTTCAAAAACAAACAGGGGGAGGATGGGTCTATTGTGAGAAACAAGGCTAGACTTGAGGCTTAGGTTCATACTCAAGTTAAGGGTGTTGATTTTGGAGAAACTTTTGCTCCGATAGCTTGACTTGAGGCAATTATGATTTTGATTGCTTTGGCATTGTCTTAAGGGTTCAAGCTTTTTCCAATGGATGTAAAAGTGCTTTTCTTAATGGTGTCATAGGAGAAGATGTGTATGTCAAGCAATCCCAAGGCTTTGAACATCCCAAGTACCCCGATAGAGTCTTTAAACTTCACAAAGCTTTATATGGGCTCAAGCAAGCTCCTATGAAACCCCCATAGAGTCTTTGAACATCACAAAACTTTATTGAGTGAGCACGGGTACAAAATGGGCTCTATTGATAAAACTTTGTTTACTCTAGTGCATGGCAAAGATTTCCTACTTGTTCAAGTATATGTTGATGCCATAATTTTTGGAGTTCATCTCATACTCTTGTGGCCGAGTTTGCAGATTCTATGAGCAGGGAATTTGATATGTCGATGATGGGCGAGCTGACTTTCTTCCTTGGTTTGCAAATCAAGCAAAGTAAACAACTTACTTTTGTGCATCAGACAAAGTACACCGAGGACCTGCTAAAACGCTTTGACATGGCTGATGCGAAGCCACTTCCCACCCCAATGGCTACTTCAGTTGCACTAGACCCGGATGAAGATGGAGAAGAAGTGGGCTAGAAGGAGTTCCAGAGCATGATCGACTCCCTCCTCTACATGATGGCTATGAGGCCGGACATACACTTTGTAGTATGTCTATGCGCTCGTTTTTAGGCTTCTCCAAGGGTTTCACATCATCAAGTTGTTAAGCGCATACTACGGTACCTCAAGCATACTCTTGAATTTGGCATTTGGTATACTACATCATCTTCCTTATGCTTGAGAGGTTTTTCAGGTGCTGATTTTGCTGGTTATCGAATTGACCTAAAAAGTATTTCTGCTACTTGTCATTTTCTGGGTTCTTCTCTTGTATGTTGGTCTTCTCACAAATAGTCTAGCATTGCGCAGTCTACAGATGAGGCTGAGTATGTAGCTGCGGCTAGTTGTTGCGCACAGATTTTGTGGATGGTTTCTACTTTGTGGGATTTTGAGTTGGATTTTAAGGTTATTCCATTGTTTTGTGATAAAACTAGTGCGATTAGCTTAGCAAACAACCCAATACAACATTCTAGGACCCAACACATTGATATGCGTTATCATTTCTTAAGAGATCACAATTATAAGGGAGATATTGAATTGCGTTTTGTTGATACCTAGAACCAGCTTGCTGATATTTTACCAAGCCTCTTGATGCTTCATGTTTTACATTTTTCTTGACAAATTGCCATTCAGCATGAGTTAATCTCTGTTTGCCGCTGCTAGTCACTGTCATTTGCCGAGCACTATTTAATTTACGCCAGAAATCCCGATCGACTGTTTTGTTTATGCCTGCTGTTTCTCTTGTTCTTTGCCACATCCGTCCCAGAACTTCTACAGTAGCTATCACAGCAAGCGCTTTCGTCCCAGTTCTTCAACAGCGCTGCTTCTAGCATCATTGTGCTACCATGTCGGTTGTTCAACAGTACATTAGTGCCACACACAAGTAGAGTGCCATCGCAGCCGCTGTAAAGAACATGTACTGTTCTTGATCTTTTGAGAAATGCTTTGGTTGGTTTTTTGTGTTCTTCCAATTTTTATTCTCTGCCTAGATCGGTTCTGGTTCTAGAACTTTTTCTTCAGAGTGTGTGGATTACCCAAAAGCAGTATTTTCATTACTGGTTTACTTCACTGTTGTCCAAATTCTTGTTGTTTTGGTTGTGAAGTTGTTCCTCTGTGATTTGTTTGCTGCTATACATGAGGAACTTTGTTATCTTCAGAAGAATCACAGCAGGCAGCCAGGCGGAATAACTTTTGGCATTTATACCTTATGAGCTACAAAAGATTCATGGTTTATGCCTTGCTTTGATTTAAGATTTCTGTGAGTGTTTTATTCATTCTCTGCTGAACTACAAGCTTGTCTGATCTGCTACAAACATGACATGAACTGTGCTGAAATTGTGTGCTCATTTCTTGATGTGTGAACTTTGTAGCCATTGGAAGATCTTAATGAATCTAATGTTTAGCTTGTGGACTTCTCTGTGATTCAGGTTATGTGTTCATCTTTGTGATCCTCAGTTCTTAGTTTCTCATGTCAATTTCTAAGTGTTCTACTTCTAAATCTTTTTAATCACCTGAATCATTCTATTATGGGTTCCTTTGTTCTTCAAGAATTCCCATATACCTGCATCAACATATGTGTCTTCTTTTACATCAGAAGTACACTGCTCTAAGTGTGTTTAGAATTCAGTCCAGATTTTGATCTATTTAATCTGATTGCAATTTCCGAAGAACTCATCAAGTATCTCCTTGTTCCTTATAATGAAATTAAATTCTTCTACATCTCTCAGGTGTTACTAATACTGTTCATCATCGAGAACGTCATTACCAAGTGATTAATTCTGATCTGATCATTTTAACCTGTTAAACTTGATTCCATTTCTGGTTTCTGATTATCTGAATTCTTTTAGCATTTCATTGACCGACTAAACTAAGTCGGTTAACCAAATACCGACAAAGAAATTGCTCTCGGCAACTCATAGTCCCATCAAAGAAGAAAATTTTCTGAAAAATATTTTTGAGTATACTTGTTCTTGTAGATGTGAGTTGGGTGATTTGAAAAGGCCATCTATTCCTAAGAATCTGTCGAGGTGCCTATTCACCCCTCTCTAGTTGCCATTCCGATCCCACTAACCGGCCGTTGCTATACGGCTGGCACGGGGCGGTTAGACTGGCCTAACATGGATGGTCAGACCGACCAGATACCTACGGTCGGACCGGCCTAACTGGGCCGGTCAGACCGAAGTCCTTTGTCTCGTGTGACATAATTTCTTCAAGTATTAGTTTTTCTTATGCGAAAAATTTACCTCTTTTTATTTGTTAACCAGATGCTTGCTAAGCCAAATTATTTGCTACTAAGTTGGCTTCTCTAGACACGTGTGTAATCTCAAAATCATCAAAAGTGCCAATTATGTCTAGACATTTATCGAAATAGCTATTTAGTAAACCATTAAAGTATTGAGCACTTCTAGCTACTTGTTGAACGACTAATAGAGAATCACTATATGCATGAACATATTTAACACCCATGGAGCTTAACAATTCAAGTCCTAACAATAGAGCTTCATATTCGGTTTGATTATTAGTACAAGGAAATTCCAGTCGGGCCGAGGTCTCAAAACTCATACCATTAGGTGATATGAGCACAAATCCAACACCTTGGCAATTCTTGCAAGCCGAACCATCAAAGTAAATTTTCCTTGGCACTACTTCAATCAGAGCAGCGTCACTACTCATATTGACATCTATATAGTGATCAACTATAAAATTTGTGATGACTTGGCCTTTCATAGCTTTCAAAGGTTCACAAGCCAAATCGTACTCAATTAAAGCGTAAGCCCACTTTCCGATTCTCCCACTTAGAATTGGCTTTTGCAACATGTACTTTATAACATCGGTTTGGCAAGTAACAATACATGTGCTAGATAGAATATACCGGCAAAGTTTGGTACATGCATAATAAAGTGATAAACATAAAAGGTCTAGGAACATGTACCTCGTCTCAGCATCTAATAGGCGACGTCTCAAGAACATGATGATCTACTCATTTCCTTCCACCTCTTGAGTAAACACAGCTCCTATCACACTATCTTTTGCAGCAACGTATAACCGAAAGAGAATCCCAACTTTCGGTGCTTTTACCACAGGCGGTGATGACAATAACTCCTTAATTCACTCAAAAGCACGTTGCTGACTTGACCCAGGTAATTTCGTCTTCGTTCTTTAGCCGAAGTGTGAGGACAAAAGTATAAATCTTGCCAAATAGGTTAGATATAAGCGGCATAAATAATTTACTTTGCCTAGCAACTTTTGCACATCTTTCTTGCATGTCGGTGCCTCAAAGTTCTTCATGTTCTCAAGTCTCCTAGGATCAATCTCAATACCTCTTTCATGAATCATGAATCCTAAGAACTTTCCCACCAACACTCCAAAAGCACATTTAAGCGGGTTCATTTTAAGCCATATTGACACATTCTTTCAAAAGCAACTCTCAAATCGGCTAAATGGTTTCCCATAGCATCCGATTTGACTAAACATCATCTATATAGACCTCTAGCATAACTCCTATCATTTCATGAAAGATAAAGTTAATAGCACGTTGATATGTAGCGCCATCATTCTTTAAACCAAAAGTCATCACAACCCACTCAAGCCGACAAAACTAGGGCATCGTGATGGGGGATTGGTCCCGATCTTCCGCTAGGTAAAGGATAACTTGGATTGGTGGAGAATCTCGACGTTGGCGATCCAAGGCTCCGGTCCGGCGGATCAAAACCTTGCAATCGTTACACCACTGTCTCCGTTGGTTATCAACCACGCAGGACGCGATTGACCTCGCCACGAAGGCTAATTCCTGCAAGCGAACCCAAGAACACAAGCAAGAACAGGAAGGATACAAGTCAAATGCCAATCACAGACAAACGATGAAAAGGTGAGGTTTCACAAACGCCTATGCAGCAGCCAATCGGTCCGGTGCAAGGGGCGGGATCTAAACACACAAGTGTAGATGCAAACAAAGCAAAACCTAACCCTAGAGGCGGCTGGCGTGAGTATATAAGGCGTGGGCAGCCTGTGGAAGGCGTATAGACTTGGGTTGTCCATGAAGGTTGTGGCTTGGTACCGGGCACCAAAAACTTGCTCCTGGAATTTTTGGCTGAACAGGAACTGCTCGGATCAGCCTCGACATTTTTATGCTTAGCGGAGATGCTTCCCTGTACTCTATTAGTCAGATCGGCCTTACTAGGCCGGTCTGAACGGGCCCTATTGGTCGGACCGACCATAGTGGGCTGGTTAGACTAACTGTTGTTGGCAGGCTAAAAACGATTGGTCAGGCCAACCATAGTAGGGTGGTTAGACCAGGGTTGTGAGGGTGGTCTGACCGGCCTTGGGGCTGTGGTCAGACCGACGGTCTTCTCCTCGGGTGCCTTCTGTAGATCGCCTCTGTTTTGCTCCGAGGGGGTCCCCTACGGGATTGGGACGTCTTGGGACCCCACCTTGACCATGATAGCATCAGACACCTCCTCTAGACGTCCTCGTGGTGTGATGGACAACCTATCGAAGACGTCGCCCCTCACCACGCCCATTTGATTCTACATGTTTTAAAAACCAGAAGGCACAAATGGAGCAATGTAGTAGGGGCAGGGTACCCAAGAGGCGGAAAATAACATGGAGGCCACTGTGCCATCGTCAGGTGATATGGCGATGGAGGAAACTGTGGCTCTAATGGTCTCACCCATCGTGGTCTGAACATACTCTTCTAAGGTAGGTTCGGCCTCACTGGATGTCCTGGCTGAGTGTTCGCCGTCTCGGCCATCACTTTCCACACTCCTACCTTAGGGTTCTTCGGAGTGAGTTGGTGTGTGTGGGGATCTCCAATTATGACCGCCTTCCCTTTGGACGACTCGACCTGCTCGGGCCAAATCAGCACTTTCTTCCCGTCGTGGTCAATGGTGTTCAGGAGGAAGGGGTCCTGGTCAAGCTTCATTTTAGGAATTGTATAGAACTTCAATTATCCTTCCTCAATGGTCGATTGAATCTGTCGATGTAAAACATTGCAGTCGTTAGAAGAATAAGAATGCGAATCATGCCACTTACAGTAAGCTCATTTCTTCAAGTCATCGGCATTTGGAATAACGTGACCCTTCGGCAACCTGATGAGCTTGTTTTTCAACAAAAATCAAATAATTTGTCGCACTTGGTCACATCAAATGCATACTTTACTTCACTAGGCCGACTCTTAGTAGGAGCCGACCGTAATTCAGAGCAAGTAATAGGCTTGGCCTTGCTAGACCAAGTCCACTCCGTGGTGTACATTTCAGCCGAGTCATCCTCTCTTTCCAATGATTCCTCATCGGAGTGCTTCATGACGTGCACCTCGGACTTAGGTTTGTTAAATGTCTTAGTGAATTTCCTACTTTTGGCTCGACTTTCTTTAACCAGAGCCTTCTGTAGGACTTGACTAAATTCAATGAAATCCTGTCCATCTAGCCTGTCCTTAAATTCAGAGTGTAAACCGTTAAAAGCTAGGTTGGCCAAGTTCCTAACAGAAATGTTGAAGGTAAAACATTGGTTTCTAGTGTCCCTAAATCACGTAATGTACTCGCAGACACTCTCGCTAGACTTCTGTCTAACCGATGTCAAGTGTGAGAGCCAAAGTTCTATTTCCCCAATATACAAGTAGTCGTGGATAGTGTATAGGATAGTGTTGAAGTGGTCTGGGTATGGCTTGTGGTAAACCCTAGCTCGATCCCTAAATGTCCAACACACACATTCTCTAAACAGTGCGCGAATTTGTTCTTCGATGTCATCTACGCCTCTCGCCTATGCGTGTCTTTCATGCAGGGGGCGACAAATGGTTGTATCTTAGCGTGTCAGTCGTGCGGCTCCTCTTCTCATGCTAGCTCGTGATAAGGAGCGTGTTCGGGTCTATACGGGTGCACGGGGGCAGGAGGTGCAGGCAGCACGGGAAAAGGTAGTGTAGGCGTGGGTAGAGGCGGTGCGTAATAGGTGAAGGATATGCCCAAGAAAATTTCGTGGATCGGAAGTTCCGATAGGCAGTATCAGAAGTTCCAAGTATTATCCGATCTCGATATAGAGAGAAAATGTTGCTTTGGAAGTTCCGATATTGTTTCAGAAGTTCTGACGAGCCAGAAGTTCCTATTAGGAATTGGAGAATTTTTGTACTGATCGGAAGTTCCGAGGTGGGTGATAACAGATTGGATATGTTGCTTGTTGTACTATATCAAGAGACCTAAAATACCCTGTCAGAAGTTCTAAACCAGGATCGAAAGTTCCGACGTGGGCAAATAGATTGGATCTGTTGCGGTTTTGAGGATTCCGAGATGAGCACGACCAAGGGGCTCTCGTCCCTATAAAAGGATAGGAGGAGGACGTCTTAGAACCAAGCAATAAGCCTAGATTAGACCTAGCCACCAAAGAGTTCTCTCCTCCCTTTCTTGATCTTAGTCGTTTAGGTCAAGGATCCCTGTCTCTCATGTGCGGTGCTAGCACGCTACCGTGGGAGGTTCTCCAACCCTGTACGTGTGGACTCTGTGGAGGCGTTGCTCCAATAGCGACTCTCGTGGACATCTACATACGAACGATTATGTCATCTTCATTGATCGGATCGGCGAAGGACAACAAGGATGAAGCGACGATAGGTTTGACGCGCTACTCCAACATCTTCTTCCGTTGCACCTAGCGTGTCTTGTGCTAGAAGTTATCGATCCATTATCTCGCACGCGCATGAGTCTTGGCCTTAGGGCGTAAATTTTGAATTTTCCGACTAGCGTAGCTCCCGTATTCTCTAACAGTGGTATCAGAGCCGACGTGTGTATTGTTTGATCTAGATCCCTCATGTATGGAGATACATGGTGGGATAACATATTAGATATATTTTTGTTCACGGTAGATCGGAGGTTCTGATGGTGGATCTGATGTTCTGATGGTGTTCGGATGTTTCAATATCGAATATTGATTCGATACAGAAAGCTATTGCTGCGGTGCAGGATTCCGATATTGATCGGAAGTTCCGGGGATCGGAAGTTCCGATACTAAATCGGAAGTTCTGACCCAACCAAATTTGAAAAACCGAGCGTGTTGAGCCGGGTTTTTCAGATCCATAATACAGTCACTTGTAGATTGCCCGCCTAATTTTGTTTTGCAGAGAAAGATGTGACTGCGTTTCCTTGGATAAATGTGATGTATGAGATGAATGCAATGAATGTAAATTAAATACGTCCTGCGTGTCATGGTTATTTCAGCCCAAAGAAAATGTAAAATTTATTACGGCTTGCATGGCATTTCCGCGGTGCTTCGGCCCATGTAATTAGTATAGACTATGTGAGATGGACTAGTACTCTTCATGGAGGCCGGGAGCACGCACTCAATGACAGGAGCCATGGAGACGGAGATCGACATGTGAAGAAGGCCATGCTATGTCATAAGTTAATATGATTACCTATGATCCTTTCTTATGCTCATGTTATTCTATTCTTGCATGTTTCTTGTGCACTAGGGACGTTACAATACTATAATAGTTTTCCCTCAGAAAATTAAGGGTTGATGCTCTTCCCAATAGCTGCACCCACCAAGATTCATGCTCAATGATAGTGGGTCTACCAAAGTAGGGTGCAATCTTTTATCTCGACCAGTTGGGGTGGATGTAGGACTTCTGCATGCATAGTATTGGTTCACTTGACAAGGCTATCAAAACAGTTTTGGGCCTTGGAGCATAGGAGTTGGGGTCGAGCATTGGATGCTTCTCCAATGACAAGAGTCACATACGATGTGATTAGCAAAGAGTTGCTTACCTATGTCAACTAGCTTCTAGCAGTGATGCCAAAGCTTACTAGGAGATAGTGTGACCATGGATCTTGCACCACTATTAGTCATTAGAGGGAATGTGACTTGGTTTAAAATAGTTGAACATCTTTTGTTGGATAGAAGATAAAATTGCATAGTGCTAAATCTGCATTTAATCTTTTGTAGATCATGGCACCTACTACTTCTACTGTTAAGAGCACTCCAGCTTTAATTTGCGATCTATACTTGATCGTGAGAAATTATCTGGAACAAACTTTATGGATTGGTATGTAAATTTGAGAATTGTTCTTAAATAAGAGAAAAAGGATTATGTTCTGGAGGAACCTCACCCTGATGAACCAAGAGAGGATTCTTTTGCAGCAGACAAGCATGCTTATGAGAAGCATGCTATTGATTCTGTGGATGTCAGCTATCTGATGCTAGCCTGCATGTCCTCAGAGTTTCAGAAACAATATGAGGAACGTGATGCTTACGATATGATCGTAGGTCTTAAGGGCATGTTTCAGAACCAGGCAAGGGCAATAAGATACAATGTGTCTAAATGCTTGTTTGGCAGTAGGCTGGCTGAAGGGAGCTCAGTGAGCCATCATGTGATCAAGATGATTGGTTGTGAGACAGTAGGCACTCCACTGGATCTGTACCTAGCTATTGATGTCATTCTCCAGTCGCTCCCACTGAGCTTTGATCTGTTCACCATGAATTATAACATGGTTGGACTGGAGAAGACACTAGCTGAGTTGCATGGGATGCTAAAAACTACCGAGGAGAGTATCGAGAAGTCACCTAATCAAGTGATGATGGGTCAGAAGGAGGGAAAAAGAGGAGGATGTAGGACTGAAAGTAGCGACCAGAGGAGGGGTGAATGGGCGCCTAAAAAATTCTTTCGAATCAATGTTCTAATCCCAACACCCAACGCACCTCGACAGACAAACAACAGAAGCAAAATAGATCACAGGTACTAAAGTTGTCTAGCCTAAAAATGACCGGTGTCCTAATTAAAAAGACATCAACAACGATATTAAAAGTAAATAAAAATGTGTTCTCAGATAATTTAATAAATACTTGATGTGCACAGGAAAACACCTAGATATCAATAGATATTCAGATTGCAATCTAAAAATAAAATACTAATCAAGCGAATAAATCATGGATCATTCAGAAATAAATTCGGAAATAAAACATATGTATTCCACGTAAATCGAGAATGAATAATATTACCGTGACTAATTTTTTCTTTTTTCTATACGAACAAACTAAAAATACTTAATTAAACATTACGCGAGCATTGACAAGGTTTAGTAGCCAAAAATTAATCATGAAATCACTAATCAGGTTTGCATGCTAATTAATTAATTTAGCTGAAAAATAAGAGATTATATCAAAAGGGTTACTTGCGTTTGATGTCGCCGCATAGGAAAAAAATTGCCAGCTGCTGGTTTCATCACGCGTTGCGAAGATGCGCGCTTCGATGCACGCTGCTGACATGCCGCACCAAAAAGAAGTTGTTTCCTTGCGACGCCACGTGACTTTTCAGCCCGCCGCGCTGCTGCTTGGACTCCGCACGTAGCCGTTGTAGGTGCTATCTGCACCACGCGTAGGCTGCATGCTGTAGCTGCTGCTGGCGATAGGTTTGCTGCGTAGGCTGCTGCATGCTGCTGCCTGCCACTACTGCAGGCGACCACTGCCGCACCGAAAAGTGTTGCCACGCTGCTGACGTATGGTCCTGCCGCTCGCGTCCAGGTTGCCGAAGTTGCTCCTCGCCTGCTGCTGCAAGCGCGCTGCCACACGCAAGGCTCCGCCACGAGATGCCGACGCGCAAGATGAAAGAGAATCGTTACAAGAGCAGCGGCGGAAAAAGAAACACCGACGATAGAGAATAATTTGGACTGTAGATTGAATGCGAAAAACAGTCAACCCTAACCCTAGGGGGTTGGGGCCTATTTATAGGCAGCCCACTAATAAAGGGAAAAGGACAAATTTACCCCTAGGGTAAAATACACTAACTCTAAAAATAAAATTGGAAATTACCAAAATTCCCTTAGGGTTTTTTACTGACTCGAATAACATAGACTGTGGGCCTAAAGGCTAAATAATAAAATCCTAGATAAAGATAATCATCGGTTGTCAGTTTTGCGCTGAAACTGACAAAGCATCCACCATCTTCGCACCGGGTACCCAGATTGGGCCGACCTGATTCCACAGCTTCCTCAGCCCGGCAATCGCTCACCGCCCATGTACCTGAGTCAATCCCGGTCAACAGACTAGTGGATCCGCTAATGCTCTTAGCCCATGTACTCGGATTGGGCCAGCCTGATTCCACGGCTCCTCTGGCCAGCTGTCACTCGCTGCCCGTGTAGCTGAGTCACACACGCCGCAGACACGGCAGGTCTCATCTTCTCTTCACGTCTCCTTTTTGACTTCCGTTGACAATCACTCATCACATCTAGAGCCATAAGACCCATGCTCTTCAACATGGTCCTCAATCTCCCTATTGATGAGTGCATTGTCAACACTCTCTTCAGCAATTCTTCAGAACCTGCAAAACATGTGGAAACACGAAAACAAAAACAAAGGAAAACAGAAAGAAAAAAAATAAAATAAAAGTTTAACTCTTATGACCTAAAACTGAATAGAAGCAAGAAAAACGGTCATTATGGTTAACCAAAAATAAAGACTCAAAACAAGTGCAACCTCAGAACTATCAACAAGGATATCTAAAAAGAAAAGGCAAAGGAGGCTAAAACTCTGAGGAGCCATGCTGAAGAGCGTGGGCCTCATGGCTCCAGATGTGATGAGTTATTGTCAACGGTAGTCAAAGAGGACTGAAGAAAGGAGAAGACCTACTGTGTCTGGGCCGCGTGTCACTCAGGTACACGGCGGCAAGCGACTGTCGGGCAGAGGGGCCGCGAAGTCGGGCTGGCCCAATCCGGGTACATTGGCTAGGAGCAGCAGAGGATCCACTGGGCTGTTGACCAAGATTAACTCAGGTACACGGGCGACGAGTGATTGCCGAGCTGAGAGAGCTATAGAATCGGGCCGACCCAATCTGGGTACCTAGTGCAAAGCCAGAGGACGCTTTGTCAGTTTCGGCGCAAAACTGACGACCATTGATCTTGGAATGGACCGTCCTGAACTGAAGTCGTAGTCGCTACGAAAGCTCCGCTTCCGGATAAGTCATCTGTAAATAGGAGTTTACTATTTTGTCCTTAGGCCCACAGTCAGTCAACCGAGTCTATAAAAATATCCTAAGGGCAGTTTGGTCTTTTCCTTTTATTTCAGCGTCTGTAAAAACCCTAAGGGTCTGGTGGAATATTCCTAGGCTATTGGGTTGCCTATAAAAAAGGGCCCCAATTCCTAGGGTTAGGGTTAACTCACGTAATGACAAACTTGACTTCACTTTCCCCATGCTGTTTTTCCTTTTCATCTCCTGTTTTCAGCGCCGCCACTATTTTCGTATCTCAGGCTCGTCGAGAAATTGTTTGATCGAGTTTTTCTTTATGCCTTCTGTCCTTCTCGATTGACATCGCTGTGAAGTCTTTTACCGGCTGATCTGTTATTCGTGCCGTTCTTGATTTGCGTACTATGTGTTTATCTATTCTCTGAGTTCATCGCTAGGAACTTCTCTGCCTCGATAGTTTTCGTATTCTTTTCCTGAGTTCTGCCGACTGTTCCCTACAGTATTCTGCATAGGATGATAGCTAGTAAATAGCTTCTCCTTTCCGTAGCTTGTGCATCATTGCTGGATGAATTTTTAAGTGTGCTATTGTCCTGGTGTTTGCGCAGCTTTCTAGAAGTTCTAGCTTCTGCAGCCTACTACAATTTTCTTTTAGGTTGCTTCTCCACGCACTGTCTCTCTGCAGCATGTTGTCTCTGTCTGCTTGTGTTGCTTCCAGCCGTAGCAAGTACTACAATCAGTAGCAGCAGTCCTGTTCTTCTGCAGATGCTAGAGCCTATACAATATCTTGAATTGAGCCATATTTTTTTCTGACGTTTGTTCCTGGCAACAGCATTAAACAGGCACAATTTTCATAGTGTAGCGGGCCCCACTGGTCTCAGTGCAGGCACTACAGATCAGCAGTTTTTACGGTGGTTGTAGTCTTCAGCCTTCGCTCTGTAGCCTCTTTTGCAATTATCGAAGCCCCTTATGCGAAGTCTGCTTTTTCAATATGTCTGAGCTTTTACTTCGGGATTCTTGCCAGGGACTTCGAATACTTTTGAGTTACTTCGTTTTGTGATCAGATTTTCGAAGTACTCATTTCGGAGCGTAGGCTTCATAGGATAGACTTCGAATGTACTTCGCTGTCTTAGCTTTCAGAGTTTTTTGGTTTGCAATCTTCGACTGTTCGGTCTTCGGTTCGAAGCTTGCGAAGTAGTACTTCGAATTTAGTACTTTGATCTGTCAACTTCACAGTACATACTTCGACAGTTCTTTTCGGAGTTTCCTGTTTCGAAGTGTGCTTCCTCGGTGTTTTTGCTTATTCGAAGTACTGTCCGAAAAACATTGGTCTGTGCGAAGCATACCTCGGCTCGACATCGACAATCTTCGGTACTAGCATACTTCGCATGGGTTCGGCAGCTACTACGCCGGCTTCGCCCGTTCTCTTCGAACTAACTTCGACTCCGTCAGCCTTCGCACGACAACTTCAAGGCAGGCTTTGGCATATCCACTGTAGGCTTCGACACTGCGTACTTTGAAGCAGGCTTCGTCAAGTATCGAACAGGAGACAACTTTGAACAATAAGACTTCTCATTTTACGAGAACTCAGATCATTGCTGTGATGATTTATTTCTGTGAACCTTGATCTGCCCATGTATTAAATGCTTTGTTAATCTACCTATTTGCACTGTGTTGGTGTTTCTATGTCTAGGACACCGGTCGTTTATAGGCTAGATACTTTTAGGCTTTGACGATCTGTTTACTTTTGCCTGCTAAGTCTTTTGAGGTGCATTGGGTGTTGGGAGCAGGCCATTGATTCGAAAGAATTTTTTAGGCGCCCATTCACCCCCCCTCTAGTCGCTACTTTCGGTCCTACAAACTCCCCCTGAAATAAATCTTAGAGAAAGCCAAAAAACTCCCCTAAACTCTTTTAAAAGGTCGAGTAACCCAAAATTTCTCCCCCTTGTTGACAATTGAACTCATCAAGTGAGACGAAATACACTCTAAAGAGGACACCGACACACACTCCCCCTGACATGCAGCTCCCCCTCAAAATATGCCATGAAGCAAATGGGTGCAGGTGGAATGTAAAAGGCATGCTTTTGAGATATGATTGACTGCAATTACAAGATCTAAAGGTATAGCAAAAGACATACCGTCTAAGATACATGACATGATCATATCTAAAGAGAGTCATTAGCACACATTTTTCGATTTTTGCAAACAAAAGCATCACCAAATTTTCTAATTGACAAGCAAAGTAAAGCATGAGATGCAAAAGCTAACTGATATCTACCAAGATAAGCATTGTCCAGAACAAAGTGCTTCAGCAAACTGTCATCTTTTTTTAAATTTCAGGCTTCTTCTTTCCTTTCATATTTGCTAGGGGTTATTTGCATGTTAACCTATGCTAACCAACCAAGTCAAGCCTAGGCCAGAACTGGACTATCAGAAGCTTAAGACATTGGTTTTGGCATACATTACAATATCCTAGTTCATACCAAAGTGCTATGGTAAGCAGTCAGAACATACAATGCGACA
>JAAALK010000080.1:74975505-74993071 GCA_019279435.1 Zizania palustris
CTAGGAGCAGCAGAGGATCCACTGGGCTGTTGACCAAGATTAACTCAGGTACACGGGCGGCGAGTGATTGCCGAGCTGAGAGAGCTATAGAATCGGGCCGACCCAATCTGGGTACCTAGTGCAAAGCCGGTGACGCTTTGTCAGTTTCGGCGCAAAACTGACGACCTTGATCTTGGAACGGACCGTCCTGAACTGAAGTCGTAGTCGCTACGAAAGCTCCGCTTCCGGATAAGTCATCTATAAATAGGAGTTACTATTTTGTCTTAGGCCCACAGTCAGTCAATCGAGTCTATAAAAATATCCTAAGGGCAAGTTGGCTTTCCTTTTATTTCAGCGTCTGTAAAAACCCGAAGGGTCTGGTGGAATATTCCTAGGCTATTGGGTTGCCTATAAAAAGGGCCCCAATTCCTAGGGTTAGGGTTAACCTCCCGTAATGGACAAACTTGAGTTCACTTTCCCCATGTTGTTTTTTCCTTTTTGTCTCCTGTTTTCAGCGCCGCCACTATTTTCGTATCTCAGGCTCGTCAAGAAATTGTTTGATCGAGTTTTTCTTTATGCCTTCTGTCCTTCTCGATTGACATCGCTGTGAAGTCTTTTACCGGCTGATCTGTTATTCGTGTCGTTCTTGATTTGCGTACTATGTGTTTATCTATTCTCTGAGTTCATCGCCAGGAACTTCTCTGCCTCGATAGTTTTCGTATTCTTTTCCTGAGTTCTGCCGACTGTTCCCTACAGTATTCTGCATAGGATGATAGCTAGTAAATAGCTTCTCCTTTCCGTAGCTTGTGCATCATTGCTGGACGAATTTTTAAGTGTGCTATTGTCCTGGTGTTTGCGCAGCTTTCTAGAAGTTCTAGCTTCTGCAGCATACTACAATTTTCTTTTAGGTTGCTTCTCCACGCACTATCTCTCTGCAGCGTGTTGTCTCTGTCTGCTTGTGTTGCTTCCAGCCGTAGCAAGTACTACAATCAGTAGCAGCAGTCCTGTTCTTCTGCAGATGCTAGAGCCTATACAATATCTTGAATTTGAGCCATATTTTTTTCTCACGTTTGTTCCTGGCAACAGCATTAAACAGGCACAATTTTCATAGTGTAGCGGGCCCCACTGGTCTCAGTGCAGGCACTACAGATCAGCAGTTTTTACGGTGGTTGTAGTCTTCAGCCTTCGCTCTGTAGCCTCTTTTGCAATTATCGGAGCCCCTTATGCGAAGTCTGCTTTTTCAATATGTCTGAGCTTTTACTTCGGGATTCTTGCCAGGGACTTCGAATACTTTTGAGGTTACTTCGTTTCTGTGATCAGATTTTCGAAGTACTCATTTCGGAGCGTAGGCTTCATAGGATAGACTTCGAATGTACTTCGCTGTCTTAGCTTTCAGAGTTTTTTGGTTTGCAATCTTCGACTGTTCGGTCTTCGGTTCGAAGCTTGCGAAGTAGTACTTCGAATTTAGTACTTTGATTTGTCAACTTCACAGTACATACTTCGACAGTTCTTTTCGGAGTTTCCTGTTTCGAAGTGTGCTTCCTTGGTGTTTTTGCTTATTTGAAGTACTGTCCGAAAAACATTGGTCTGTGCGAAGCATACCTCGGCTCGACATCGACAATCTTCGGTACTACATACTTCGCATGGGTTTCGGCAGCTACTACGCCGGCTTCGCCCGTTCTCTTCGAACTAACTTCGACTTCGTCAGCCTTCGCACGACAACTTCAAGGCAGGCTTTGGCATATCCACTGCAGGCTTCGACACTGCATACTTTGAAGCAGGCTTCGTCAAGTATCGAACAGGAGACAACTTTGAACATAAGACTTCTCATTTTACGAGCACTCAGATCATTTGCTGTGATGATTTATTTCTGTGAACCTTGATCTGCCCATGTATTAAATGCTTTGTTAATCTACCTATTTGCACTGTGTTGGTGTTTCTATGTCTAGGACACCGGTCGTTTATAGGCTAGATACTTTTAGGCTTTGACGATCTGTTTACTTTTGCCTGCTAAGTCTTTTGAGGTGCATTGGGTGTTGGGAGCAGGCCATTGATTCGAAAGAATTTTTTAGGAGCCCATTCATCCCCCTCTGGTCGCTACTTTCGGTCCTACAAACTCCCCCTGAAATAAATCTTAGAGAAAGCCAAAAACGCCCCTAACTCTTTTAAAAGGTCGAGTAACCCAAAATTTCTCCCCCTTGTTGACAATTGAACTCATCAAGTGAGACGAAATACACTCTAAAGAGACACCGACACACACTCCCCCTGACATGCAGCTCCCCCTCAAAATATGCCATGAAAGCAAATGGGTGCAGGTGGAGTGTAAAAAGCATGCTTTTGAGATATGATTGACTGCAATTACAAGATCTAACAGGTATAGCAAAGACATACCGTCTAAGATACATGACATGATCATATCTAAAGAGAGTCATTAGCACACATTTTTCGATTTTTGCAAACAAAAGCATCACCAAATTTTCTAATTGACAAGCAAAGTAAAGCATGAGATGCAAAAGCTAACTGATATCTACCAAGATAAGCATTGTCCAGAACAAAGTGCTTCAGCAAACTTGTCATCTTTTTTTAAATTTCAGGCTTCTTCTTTTCCTTTTTCATATTTGCCAGGGGTTATTTGCATGTTAACCTTATGCTAACCAACCAAGTCAAGCCTAGGCCAGAACTGGACTATCAGAAGCTTAAGACATTGGTTTTGGCATACATTACAATATCCTAGTTCTTACCAAAGTGCTATGGTAAGCAGTCAGAACAGTACAATGCGACAAAGCAAACCCACCTGGATCTTTTCAAATTAAGCATAAAAGGCATGGATTTTTCATTTTTTCCGATTTTTTTATTATTTTTGTAGTACATTTTCCATGTTAAAGCATATAGATGTCCAAGTTGCATATCTACATCTAAGTTAGGAACTAGCTACCAAGCATGTAAAAGATAGCAAAAGCATTCAGCCTACACATGCTAGTTTCCAAAAGCAATGGTGATCATTTTTCAATTTTAAAGCATAAAAGCCATGCATATGACAGATTGTTTTAACATGGAAACAAGCGAAGACAAAGAAACAAGCGAAGAACCAAGAAACTGGCAAGTACTGGAAATCGACTTGCAATCCAGCCGTCACCCACCGACATCAGCGTCGGAAAAGCTAGATAAATCAAGAGATGATGATGCAGAATAGTAAAGACGTAGATCAGGAGCATAAGTAAGGTACCTAAAAATACGCTTGACAGCCTGCCAGTGAGATGCGCGTGGTGAAGATTGAAAACACGCGCACAAACCCACAGTGAATTGAATGTTCGGTCTCGTCGTAGTCAAGTATAGCAGCGATCCGATCATCCTCGATACTCTCTCTCGTTGACCTTTACATCATTCTCGTCCTTGTCCAGGCCCCCAGATATACCCATTGGGGTCATCTGAGGCTTCAGCTCTCCACCGAAGTCGAACTTCTTCAGCATGTCCCGCGTGTACTTGCTCTGGAGCCCTAATAAGTACTTGAGTTCACCCATGAGGTTCATCTCAAACTCGCTGTGCATCTGCTTAGAAAACTTGGACACAAGCTCATTAGTAGAACCACCAATAATAATATCGTCCACATAAATATGAGCAATCAATAAGTCCAAGCCAACTCTGAGCAAGAAAAGAGTTTTGTCCACAGAACCCATCACAAAGTCGTTCCCCAACAAAAAATGCTTTAGGCGATCATACCAAGCCCTGGGGGCTTGCTTCAGACCGTATAAAGCTTTCTACAACTTGAAAACACGTCGAGGAAACTTAGGGTTCTCAAAACCGGGGGGCTGATTAACATAGACCTCCTCTATATACCCGTTCAGAAAAGCACTCTTGACATCCATTTGAAAAAACTTAAAACCTTTAGAAGCAGCAAAAGCCAAAAGAATTCGAATGTACTCAAGACGGACAACAGGGGTGAAGGTCTCCTCAAAATCAATACCTTCTTTCTGGCAAAAACCATGTGCAACTAGTCGAGCTTTGTTGCACACCACAACCCCATCTTCACCTTGCTTGTTCTTAAACACCCACTTGGTGCCTATGGTGTTGCATCCAAGTGGCAGCTCAAGCAGTGTCCAAACCCGACTGCGAACAAACTTTTCAAGCTCTTCTTGCATGGCGTTTATCCAATTTGAATCAGAAAGAGCATGAGAAATGTCTCTGGGCTCAAAAGTTTCAACAAATGCTGACTCAGAAAACACAGCAAGAGAACCAATAGAATAGCGCATGGATCTCTTAGTAAGATCACCGATGATGAGCTCTAAGGGGTGATCACGCTGAACTACTCGAGATCCTAGGTGATCTGAAGTCACCTCACCGCTGTTAGTAACTGGCACCTCTGGACTCGGCTTAGGGGGCTCGATCGAAGTAGAAGGAGTGATCAGAGGTCCGCCCTTGTCCTTAGTTGAAGTCTTAGAAGGTGTAGGGTCTGCAGGCTGTGCAAAAGGCCCACCCTCATCAACAGAAGGAGTATCATCATCTTCCTCGAAGATGGACTCTCCAAGTTCATCATCTCTAGAAAGCTCAAAAGGAGTCAGCGAAGGCATGGACTCATCAAAAGAAACCTCACAAGTCTCTAAAAGCTGTTGAGAGTCGAGGTTCCAAACACGAAAGCCTCAAGAATGCAAGGCATAACCAAGAAAGACTCCATCCCAGCAACGAGACTAAAACTTGTCCAAATGCCCTCCCTTCTTAAGCACAAAACCCTTGCATCCAAACGCTCGCAAGTGACTCACCTTGGGCTGTCTGCAGAACCGCAACTCATATGATGTCCTACCTAAGTAAGCTCTAAGAAAAATGCGGTTGGCCAGATAGCAAGTGTTGGACCGGAAATGGCGACCAGAGGGGGGTGAATGGGAGCTTTTAAAATTTCAGACTATAAATAGCCCTTCTGTTTTAAATTTGTCTTCTGCGGAATAGGCTTCGAACACACCCTTCGAAGTTCTGGTTCGGAGGTATTTATTAACTCCGAAACTAGGCTTCGCAAGGAACAAAAGTTCGAAGTCAAGAAGACTTCGCTCCACTCACAACTCCGAAAATTCAGCTGCGCTAAGTCAGTGCAGGCTCCGCATGAGGAGCCATGCTGAATAGCGTGGGCCTCATGGCTCTAGAAGTGATGAGTCATTGTCAACGATAGTCAAAGAGGACAGAAGAAGAGAGGAGATCTGCTATTTCATGGGTCGCGTGTGACTCAGGTACACGGGCAGCAAGCGACTGTCGGGCAGAGGAGGCTGCGAA
Source organism: Zizania palustris (assembly GCA_019279435.1). Lineage (NCBI taxonomy): Eukaryota > Viridiplantae > Streptophyta > Magnoliopsida > Poales > Poaceae > Zizania > Zizania palustris. Next base: position 74,980,744 of record JAAALK010000080.1, read on the forward strand.
GTCGGGCTGGCCCAATCCGGGTACATGGACCAGAAGCAGTAGAAGACACCACTGGGCTGTTGACCAGGACTGACTCAGGTACACGGGCGGTGAGTGATTGCCGGGCTGAGAGAGCTGCGGAGTCGGGCCGGCCCAATCCGGGTACCTGGTGCAAAGTCGGTGGAGGCTTTGTCAGTTTCGGCGCAAAACTGACAACCGTCGATCTTGTATCCGACTGTCCAGAAGAGAAGACGTAGTCGCTACGAAAGCTTAGCTTCCGGATAAGTCATCTGTAACTCTAGGCCCACAGTCAGTCAGTCGTGTCTATAAAAATACCTAAGGGCAGTAGAGTCTTTTCCTTTATTCTTGCGTCTGTAAAAACCCTAACGGGCAGGTGGAATGTTCCTAGTATTGGGAGCCTATAAATAGGACCCCAATCCCTAGGGTTTGGACTACCCTTTTGGCTGAATTCAATACTACTCCTTTGGGTCACTTTTTGTCTCTTGCATTATCCCCTCTCTCTCTCTTGTTGTGCGCAGCCAGGCTGCATGTTCATGAGATTTTTGCCTTGCATTTATTTCTCTCCTACAATGCTTTGAAGCTTCGATTCTCCATCTGTGCACAGCATCATTTTGTTGTTTCGATTCACGTGCACAAGCAATTTCTGATGAGTTTTTGGGCTTCGGCAGGCGTGGGGAAGCTTCTGTTCTTCACAAGCAGAGTACTAGTTCTTGCTGTTTGCAAGTAGTACTCCACTGTAGCTACAGTACTACTATGCCAGCTTTTTGCTTTTACTGCTCAACTTTTCGATCGGGTTGACAGGACCGAAATCACTTTCCTGGCTGCTTTCAGGCGAAGCCATCCTCTCTGTTCGAAGCCCCTCAGCTCCGTGAGGCAGCTTCGATCCGACCATACTCGAAGGCTTCGTTTCGATCTTCGAACTTGTTTTGTGTTCTGTGTTGCTAGCTTCGAAGTACTGTTTGAACGGACAGCATTACATACTTCGAACGATAGTGCGAAGGTACTTCGGCTCTAGCTGCTCGAAGTCCACACTTCGATAGGTTTCGAAGTTGGCTTCGAAGCTTGTCGTTCTGCTAGGCTTCGCTTTGGGTTCTTTGTGGCGTGTCAACCTTCGCTTCTCTTTTCGAAGCTTGTTCTTTTCGAAGGTAGAGTATAGGCTTTGAATTTGGTGCCTCTGTCGTGTGACAGGCTTCACTTCTTTGTTTCGAAGGTAGTCCGTCTGTGTGTTGCTTTCGAAGTTTCTGTTCGAAGGTTTAGGTTCGAAGCACTCGTTTCGGAGCTGTGTCCGAAGCCTTGCTTTCGAAGCTTCGCAACTGACCTCCGAAGCAGGCTCTGTCATCATCCTTCGAGCAGGCTTCATCACTATCCTCTGAAGCAGGCTTCGATGGGCGAAGCAGGCTTCGCCAAGTTCTGAACAGGAGACAAATCTGAACAGTAACTTCTCATTTCACTTTACATATACTTAGATCATTTCATTGGGAAGTTTAGGCCTGACATACTCTGTTTATCTACCTAGTTGCACCTTTTTGATAGTTCTCTGTTTGACATCAGTTGCTTCTAGGTTAGATACCTTTAGACTTAGGCCTTCTGTTTATTTTCTGCTGCTTAGTCTTTTGAGGTGCGTTGGGTATTGGGAACGGGCCATTTGATTCGAAAGAATTTTAAGGCGCCCATTCACCCCCCCTCTGGTCGCTACTTTCGGTCCTACTAGTGGTATCAGAGCTTGGTTAGGGTTTCTCCATACCTTAACCGGTTCTAAACCCCGGTAGTGACCATGACGTCTCCTGGCAAGGTCCCGTCCTTGGAGGCCTATGGCTATAACTATTGGAAGACTTGTATGCGAGCCTATCTCATGAGCTAGGGTTCGAACATATGGGACATTTGCGTTCACACCACATTTGTCATTTGCCAGTCGCTGAGCATGGTACTGCTGGTATCATTGCTCAGCATCTGAGCAACAGTAAGGCTGTGAACATTCTGTTTTCTGGTTTAGGTCCCACTGAGTTTGAGCGTGTGAGTCATCTCTCCACTGCGAGAGAGATCTGGGCTACCCTCAAGGCACACCATGAGGGGACAGCACAGGTCAAGGCACGGCTCTATCAGACCTACTGGCGTGAATATGAGAATTTCACGCAGAAGCCGGGTGAATCTGTTGAGGCTTTGTTTGGTCGTTTTCAGTCGATCATAAACAAGCTTCGGGACAACAAGGCTGAGGGTGCTCAGTTAGTCTCAGATCACGAGCAGGCGCTCAAGGTTCTCCATACCTTGGACCCAAAGATCTGGGAGATCAAGGTATCCTCTATCGTTGAGAGCACTTCTTACGATACCTTGACCATTTCTGAGTTATTTAGCAAGCTGAAGGCCACTGAGGTAGATATCCAGTTGAGATCAAATCTCACTGGTTCTGGATCAAAATCCTTGGCCCTTGCTACACCTTCTGTTGATCCCTCTTCTGTGAGTTGTGTTGGGTTCTCTTTGATGTCTATCACTGAGGACCAGCTAGAGTTATTGGGAGATGATGATTTGTGTCTTTTTAAACAACCGGGTGCGTCGTGTCTATGATAAGAGAATGTTCAAAAGACACGGCACAAAATCCGGATGTTTTGAGTGTGGTGATCCAGGACACTTCATCGCCGACTGCCCCAAGCGCAATGGATACAAGAAGGGCACCGGTGGCAGCTTCCATGACTCCGGCAAGCACGAGAGGTCATCCTTCAACAAGGGCAAGCCGAAGACCTCGATTCTTCAAGAAGGCCCTGAAGGACTACCGGCGAGAGAACAAGAAGCGCGACAAGGCCTTCTTCGCCGAGATGGAGAAGAGCTACTCCAAGCAGTCCACGTCTTCTTCCTCTTCATCGAGCTCAAGCGATGAGGAGATCGCCATCAGGAAGGGGAAGGACAAGGACGATCCGGCGGGCCTCTGCTTCATGGCCTTCGGAGACAAGCCGAAGAGCCGCTCACACCAGTGTCGAAGATCTCGCAAGAGCTTCTGCTCAATGGCTCTTGGGGATAAGGAAGAAAAGAGCTCCTCCGACGACTCCGACGACGACGACAACAAGGTATCATCCTACGAGCGCGAAATAGTTGATTTACTTGAGAGCAATCGTCAGGAGTTGAGATATCGGGAAAAACTTCTTAGGGGGGCTAAGAAGAGGATAGATGAGTTAGAGAGTGAGCTTGCCGTGGCCAACGGCAGAATTGAGAGTCTATCTTCTTCCCCTTGCTTGGGTGATAGCAGTGAGTGCCCGAAGTGTGAGGTGCTTCTGTGTGACCTGTCGACTCTGAAGTCCAGGTACACAAAAAGGGTTGATGAGAGAGACGCTTTGGCCACTGAGCTTGAAAGCACTCAGCTGGAGCTGAAAGATGCTCAAGCCACTGTCGTCACACCCTGTGTTCATTGCTCAACTCATCTAGCTGCCTTAGCTGAGCTAAAATCTAAGGGCGATGAGCATTTGGGTGATTTGGAGAGGTTGAGAGCTGAGCTTGCCTAGACTAGGCTAGAGCTTGAGACACTGTCAGTTCCACCCACTGTCTGTGAGAACTGTCTGTCTCTTAGAATGGAGTTGATCAAGCTGAAAGCCAAAAAGTCTGTCCAAGTAGAGAGTGAGTGTGAGACCTGCTTGTCTCAGGTGGAGGTTCTAGCTTCCTTGAGAGAGGAGCTGGCAGATTCTCAGAATGAGAACTTTACCTCCGTTCTATCCTGAGTTGGATCAGTGCCAGAGAGCCACAGCTTGGCATGATGATCCAGCAGTTCAAGAGGAAGGATGAGTTTGGGGTAGGTTACACCTACACCAAGGCTGACTTCGAGAGTGCCATTAGCCGGGTAGTGGAGTGGAGTAAATGACTCCAGAGCAGAGGTATCCCAAGACTCACTCCACTGAGACTTCCCAGGATTGTCAGCCCAAGGATGGAGTGATCCATGAACCACCCAAAGCTCCACCCAAGAAGCCTATCTGGGTTCCTAAGCCCAAACACCTCCACTCTTCTCTAGACTCTCTTCCTGGACCCTCTCAACCCAGAAGACCACACCGAACACTACCAAGCCCAAACATCCCAAGCCTCAACCACATCCCAAGAAGCCCCCTATCATTGTGAGTACTGTCAGAGAGACGGGCATCTTGCGGAGTTCTGCTTCAGGAGGAAGGCGGGTTGAGAGAGCAGAGAGGGCTCGTAGTAATCAGGATCAGTTCTACCAGCAGGGTGGTAGACTGTGTATTCCTCGGCGCGGGGAGAGGCTGGAGGCCAGGCCGCGTCGTGTAGGTGGTGGTAGAGGAGACAGCTTTCTTGCCCGTGCTCCAGTTGTGGTGTCCATTCCGGCAAAGTTCCAGACCGTGTTGGCTACGGTTCTGGACCTCGTGGCCGCAGGGTTAGGTAGAACCGAGGGACCGTGCTTTGAGCCGCGTTTGGTCCAAACTCTTTTGATGGTTTTCGCTTTCCATCTTTTGAGCAGATGGCTCGACACTGGTTTAGCTCTTTTGCTAAACCTGGTGCCGGACCATTTGCTCCCACTTACAGCCACTGATTGTGCAGGACCGAGGACTCGAGGATGTTTGGATCATGGACTCAGGATGCTCTCGCCACATGATGGACATCGCAGATGGTTCTCCAGTCTCACTCCCCCCGAGCTCCAAAGAATACATCACGTTCGGGAACAGCGGTCAAGGGAAAGTAAGTGGCATAGGCTCAATTCCGCATCTCAGATCATTTCTCTTTGAAGAATGTTGCTTTAGGTTAAAAATTTGAACTTCAACTTGATTTCTGTTTCGCAACTTCTTGAGGATGGTTTGGAAGTGCGTTTTAAGAAGGGTAATTCTTCTGTGGTTGATTCTAGAGGGTCTTTGATTTGCCAGATTTACCATTCGGCAAAGTTTTTCGAATTGACTTCTCTAGTTCTTTTGGCCCTTCTCGCTGTTTGATTGCTGGAATCTTCTTCTAAGCTCTGGAAGTGCATAGGAGGTTAGGTCACTTGAGTTTTGATCTGCTAGTCAGGTTAAGCTCTATGGACCTCATCCGAGGATTGCCCAAGCTTAAGTTGGAGAAGGATCTAGTCTGTCATCCCTGTCGTCATGGGAAAATGGTTGCCGCTTCTCACTCACCTGTGACTCAGGTGATGACTTCGTATCCGGGCGAGCTTTTACACCTGGACACTGTTGGTCCAGCTCGGGTACGTTCAGTCGGTGGGAAGTGGTACGCACTTGTCATAGTTGACGATTTTTCTCATTTCTCGTGGGTTTTCTTTTTGGAGTATAAGGATGAAACTTTTCAATTTGTTCATGACCTGATTTTGAAGCTGAAGAATGAGAACAAAGGTCGGATGCGAGCAATTCACTCCGACAACGGCTCTGAGTTCAAGAACTCTCAGTTCGTCAGCTTCTGTAGTGATCAGGGTCTGGACCATCAGTTTTCTTCTCCTTACACTACCCCACAGAACGGCGTTGTGGAACGAAAGAACCGCACGCTAGTCGAGATGGCCAGGACGATGCTCGATGAGCACAGGACTCCTAGGCGTTTTTGGGCTGAAGCCATGAACACGGCTTGCTATCTGGCCAACCGCATTTTTCTTAGAGCTTACCTTGGTAAGACATCATATGAATTGCGGTTTGGCAGACAGCCCAAGGTGAGCCACTTGCGAGCGTTTGGCTGCAAGTTCTTTGTGCTCAAGAAGGGAGGGCACTTGGACAAGTTTGAGTCTCGTTGCTGGGATGGTGTTTTTCTTGGCTACGCTTTGCATTCTCGAGGTTTTCGTGTTTGGAACCTCGAATCCCAGCTGCTTGTCGAGACTTGTGAGGTTTCATTTGATGAGTCCTTGCCTTCTTTGACTCCTTCTTTAAGCTTTCTGGTGATGATGAGCTCGGAGAGTCCATCTTCGAGGAAGATGAGGATACTCCAGCTGCTAATGAGGGTGGGTCTTCTGCATCCCCCACAGAGCCCACACCTTCTGAGACTTCGACTGAGGATGAGGGCGGACCTCTGATCACTTCTTCCACTACGATCGAGCCCCCTCAGTCGAGTCCAGAGGTGCCAGCTGCTGACTCCGGTGAGGTGACTTCGGATCACCAGGGAACCCGAGCAGTACAGCGTGATCACCCCTCATAGCTCATCATTGGTGATTTGACTGAGAGAACTTTGCGTTCTTCTGCCTCTCTCTCGCGTGTTTGCTGAATCTGCTTTTGTTGCATCTTTTGAGCCCAGAGATGTTTCTCATGCTCTTTCTGATTCTAATTGGATTAATGCTATGCAAGAAGAGCTAGAGAACTTTGTCCACAATCGGGTTTGGACATTAGTTGAGCCGCCACCAGGATGCAACCCCATAGGCACCAAGTGGGTATTCAAGAACAAACAAGGTGAAGATGGGATTGTGGTGCACAACAAGGCTCGTCTAGTTGCCCGGGTTATTGCCAAAGGAAGGTATTGACTTTGAAGAAACCTTTGCTCCTGTTGCTCCGTCTTGAGTCCATTCGTATTCTTCTAGCTTTTGCCGTTTCGAAGGGTTTAAAGCTTTTTCAAATGGATGTTAAGATGCTTTTCTGAACGGGTACATGAAGAGGAGGTTTATGTTAGGCAACCCCCCCGGTTTTTGAGAACCCTAAGTTTCCCCTCGACATGTTTTAAATTGCAAAAAGCTTTATACGGGTTAAAGGAAGCCCCCAGGGCTTGGTATGACCGGTTGAAGCAGTTTTTGTTGGGGAAGGGCTTTGTGATGGGTTCTGTGGACAAAACTCTCTTTTTGCTCAGAGTTGCTTCAGACTTCTTAGTTGCTCAGATTTACGTGGACGATATTATTTTTGGGCGGTACTACTAATGATCTTGTGTCCAAGTTTTCTGAGCAGATGCCAGTGAGTTTGAGATGAGCCTCATGGGTGAGCTCAAGTACTTCTTAGGGCTCCAGATCAAGCAGACCAAGGACGCACTTCATCCACCAAGGTAAGTACAACTCGTGATATGTTAAAGAAATTTGACTTTGGTGGTGAATTAAAGCCGCAGATGACCCCGATGGGCACTTCTGGGGGGTCTGGACAAGGATGAGAGCGGCGTCAAGGTCAATGAAAGGGAGTTTCGAGGGATGATCGGTTTCGCTGTTGTACATAACGACGACCAGACCGACATTCAGTTCGCCGTGGGACTGTGCGCGCGCTTCCAGTCTTCACCACGGCGCGTCTCAGCGGCAGGCTGTCAAGCGCATCTTTAGGTATCTCACTTATGTGCCTTGATCTCGGTCTTTACTATCAGCATCATCATCTCTTGATTTATCTGGCTTTTTCGGATGCCGACTTTGGGGGTGCCGGTTGGATCGCAAGTCGACTTCCGGTACTTGCCAGTTTCTTGGTTCTTCTCCTTGTCTCTTGGTCTTCTCGAAAGCAACCTGGAGTTGCTCTTTCGACCACAGAGGCTAAGTACGTAGCTGCTGCCTAGCTGCTGCTCACAGTTGGTTTGGATGATTTCCCACTCTACGAGATTTTGGGTTTGTTCTTTCCTACCAAGTTCCTTTGTTTTGCGACAGCACCATGCAATTAGTAGAGGGAAAAACCCTGTCTCCATTCAAAAACCAAACACATTGATGTGCGCTTTCACTTCTTGCGGGATCAATATGAAAAGGGGTCATTGAGCCTTGTTCATGTTGATACCCATCAGCATTGGCTGATATTTTCACCAAACCCCTAGATCAGTCTACATTTGAGCGTTTACGAGGGGATTTGGTTGTTGTGTATCCTTTTTAGGATATTTTGCGTCAGTTTTTTCCTTCTTCTTTACTCTTTTCTTGAGTCCTCTTTGTGTGTGTTCATACCTTGCATATTCACATATCACACTTTGGAGATGCTTCTGTTATATGATTGAATTGCTTTACTTATTCTAGCTGGTACATGCATTTGATTACTTGTCGATGATCATGCTTTGCTTCAGTTCAAATGGTATGTCTGATATCTATCATATGCATGGCTTTCATGCTTTAAAATTGAAAAATGATCACCATTGCTTCTAGTAACTAGCATGCGTAGCTGAATGTCTTGCTATCTGTTACATCCTTGTAGCTAGTTCTGACTTAGATGCAAATATGCAACTTGGACATTGTATGCTTACAACATGGAAATGTGCTATAAAAATGATGAAAAATTCGAGAACATGAAAATTCCATGCCTTTTTGTGCATAAGTTGAAAAGATCCAGGTGGGTTTGCTTTGTCGCTTACATTTGGTCTGGACTGCATACCATAGCACTTTGGTATGAACTAGGACGGTGTAGTGTATGCCAGACCAATGTCTTACTTCTGATGGTCCAGATCTGGCCTATGCTTGACTGGGCGGTCAGCATAAGGTTTGACATGCAAATAACCCCTGGCAAAATGCAAAGGAAAAAGAAAAAGCTTGAATGATAACACGTTTGCTGAAGCACTTTGTTTCTGAACAAAGCTTATCTTGGTAGATATCAGTTAGCTTTTGCATCTCATGATTTACCTTGCTTGTTTTTACTGGAAAATGTGGTGATGCTTTTGTTTGCAAAAACTGAAAAATGCGTGCAAATGACTTTCTTTAGATATCATCTGTTGCACTGATCATGGCATGTATCGTTACAGTATGTCTTTTGCCATATCTGTTAGATGTTGTAATTGCAGTCAATCATATTTGAGAAGCATGCTGTCTACACTCCTTCGCACTCCAGTTGAATTCACTGCATATTTTGAGGGGGAGTTGCATTTCAGGGGAGTCTGTGTCTCTATTGAGTGCTTGATGTTCACTTGTCAACAAGGGGGAGAAAATTTGGGATCAGAGTTTAAGGGAATTTGGGATCAGAGTTTAGGGGGAGTTTTTACTCTCTTGTGATATCCTTGTTGTTCTGAAATATCACTGTTCTGAAATCGCACTCATTTTTGAGCTTTTACGTTTTGGTTAACCATAATGACCACTTCTTGTTTTTGTTTGGCTTTCGGTCATTAGGGTTAAACTTTTACCTTATTTTTTTCTTCTCTTTGTTTTCCTTGTGTTTTGTTTTCGTGTTTCCATATTGTTCGCAGGTGCTGAGAGCTGAAGAAGAGGAATGTTGACAATGCCTCATCAAGGTGGAGATTGAGGAGCCATGCTGAATAGCGTGGGCCTCATGGCTCTAGAAGTGATGAGTCATTGTCAACGATAGTCAAAGAGGACAAGAAAGAGAGGAGATCTGCTGTTTCATGGGCCGCATGTGACTCAGGTACACAGGCAACAAGCGACTGTCGGGCATAGGAGGCTGCGAAGTCGGGCTGGCCCAATCCGGGTACATGGACCAGAAGCAGTAGAAGACCCACTGGGCTGTTGACCAGGACGACTCAGGTACACGGGCGGTGAGTGATTGCCGGGCTGAGAGAGCTGCGGAGTCGGGCTGGCCCAATCCGGGTACCTGGTGCAAAGTCGGTGGAGGCTTTGTCAGTTTCGGCGCAAAACTGACAACCATCGATCTTGTATCCAACTGTCCAGAAGAGAAGCCGTAGTCGCTACGAAAGCTTAGCTTCCGGATAAGTCATCTGTAACTCTAGGCCCACAGTCAGTCAGTCATGTCTGTAAAAATACCTAAGGGCATAGAGTCTTTCCTTTATTCTTGCGTCTGTAAAAACCCTAAGGGGCAGGTGGAATGTTCCTAGTGTGGGCCTATAAATAGGACCCCAATCCCTAGGTTTGGACTACCCTTTTGGCTGAATTCAATACTACTCCTTTGGGTCACTTTTTTCTCTTGCATGATCCCCTCTCTCTCTCTTGTTGTGCGCACCAGGCTGCATGTTCATGAGATTTTGCCTTGCATTTATTTCTCTCCTACAATGCTTTGAAGCTTCGATTCTCCATCTGTGCACGCATCATTTTGTTGTTTCGATTCACGTGCACAAGCAATTTCTGATGAGTTTTTGGGCTTCGGCAGGCGGGGAAGCTTCTGTTCTTCACAAGCAGAGTTAGGTCTTGCTGTTTGCAAGTAGTACTCCACTGTAGCTACAGTACTACTGTGCCAGCTTTTTGCTTTTACTGCTCACTTTTCGATCGGGTTGACAGGATCGAAATCACTTTCCTGGCTGCTTTCAGGCGAAGCCATCCTCCTCTCTGTTCGAAGCCCCTCAGCTCCGTGAGGCAGGCTTCGATCCGACCATACTCGAAGGCTTCGTTTCGATCTTCGAACTTTGTTTTGTGTTCTGTTGTTGCTAGCTTCGAAGTACTCTTTGAACGGACAGCATTACATACTTCGAACGACAGTGCGAAGGTACTTCGGCTCTAGCTGTTCGAAGTCCACACTTCGATAGGTTCGAAGTTGGCTTCGAAGCTTGTCGTTCTGCTAGGCTTCGCTTTGGGTTCTTTGTGGCGTGTCAACCTTCGCTTCTCTTTCGAAGCTTGTTCTTTTCGAAGGTAGAGTATAGGCTTTGAATTGTGCCTCTGTCGTGTGACAGGCTTCGCTTCTTTGTTTCGAAGGTAGTCCCTCTGTGTGTTGCTTTCGAAGTTTTCGTCTGTCGAAGGTTAGGTTCGAAGCACTCGTTTTTCGGGCTGTGTCCGAAGCCTTGCCTTCGAGCTTCGCAACGACCTCCGAAGCAGCTCCGTCATCATCCTTCGAAGCAGCTTCGTCACTATCCTCCGAAGCAGGCTTCGACGGGCGAAGCAGGCTTCGCCAAGTTCTGAAAAGGAGACAAATCGAACATAACTTCTCATTTCACTTTACTTATACTTAGACATCTTTCATTGGGAATTTAGGCCTGAACATGCTCTGTTTATCTACCTATTGCACCTTTTTGATAGTCTCTGTTTGACTCAGTTGCTTCTAGGTTAGATACCTTTTAGACTTATCCTTCTATTTATTTCTGCTGCTTAGTCTTTTGAGTTGCGTTGGGTATTGGGAACAGGCCATTTGATTCGAAAGAATTTTAAGGCGCCCTTTTCACCCCCCCCTCTGGTCGCTACTTTCGCCTACACCGCACTCTAGTACCTTCGAGCAGACTTCGCACTTCACTCCTTCGCAAGATCAGACTTCCCTCTAAGGATTTAGACCAAACACTCACTTCTAGCAACTAGTACTAGGCTTTGTACTTCGAAGTCTAAAGCACACAACACACTTCGCCGAGGACTCCGACACGGGAAGAAATGGCTTCGATTCAACCCAAGGACAGTGCTTCATAGTAATCAGAGAGTCAAGCCTTAGTTCCACATAGAGTGAACAACACTGAAAAACACATACTACACGAACAGACCTCTCACTCTTCTCCAGAAGAGATCCAGTTGCACAAACTCAAACCATAAGAAGATGGTGCTAGAGAATCAAACTATGCAGTGCAAAGTAGGCATACAAGTTCAAACAATAAATGAAAACAGAATCAAGTTTCATTGCTTGAACAGGGAACAAAATGAACTCACAGACTGATACAAAGTGTGGCGGCTAGCATAGGAGCTCAAAATGGCTACTCAAGTGTTGCAGTGCCTAGGCTAGCCTCCACTATTTATATGCACTATTCGCCGTGAATAACTACTTTACCCCTAGGTTTTACACTGTTGTTGTCACATAGAACAGGGGATAGCCGTAGTCTACTTTTTTAGAAACCTTCTTTTGTTACTTCGCAGAGGAGACAACATCAGCTTTTGTAGAGCAGACTAGTCCCTTTGCAATCTTGGATTCTCTTGAAGCCCCCCTTCGCACGCGAGGTGCGGCAGCTTCGGTGAGAAGCCTGAGCCTGACGGTCTTCGCTTCATCACCGAAGTCAGCCTTCGATACTGTGATGGTTTTGAGCCGAAGCCGTCAAGCCCTTGAGCCTACGCACCAACACCCCCGGAGTGGACCACCATGGCTTCGCAGCTTCTCCCATCTTGAGCTCCGTCAATCCTTGTACCGAAGCCATGCATGGTCGAAGTACTTCAAGACAACCACACTCCGAAGCCCCACCTTCAGAGTACCACCCTTCGAATCCCTCTTTCGTCCAAGGACTCCGCATGAAGCATTCCATGAGCACTTTGTCGCAGTGTCTCTCCCGAGCACACTCCTCAACGAACCTCACCCAAACCAGGCCTTCGATGCCCTCGACTTCTGAGACCTCCGTCGGGTATACCTTCGAGTGACTCCCTCCGGAGCACACTTCGAACGTCTTGCCTCATTGCTGGGACTTTATCCACCATACTCCGAAGTCACTCCATTCGTATTACCCTCGAAGTGCCCTCACCTCCGAGGACTTCGTCTCGGTACCTTAGCTGGAGCCATACTCCCGCACTCTTTGCCAAGCCTAGCGCACCTGGACCTAGGTCCGACCTCGACCCCTCGGAGCCCTTCATGACCGAGCTCCCCTAGCCTGGCATCAAGCCTCCCGCTTGACCCCGGTTCACTTGCTGCGAACCCCA
>JAAALK010000080.1:74994071-75073178 GCA_019279435.1 Zizania palustris
TACACTCTAAAGAGACACCGACACACCACTCCCCTGACATGCAGCTCCCCCTCAAAATATGCCATGAAAGCAAATGGGTGCAGGTGGAATGTAAAAGGCATGCTTTTGAGATATGATTGACTGCAATTACAAGATCTAACAGGTATAGCAAAAGACATACCGTCTAAGATACATGACATGATCATATCTAAAGAGAGTCATTAGCACACATTTTTCGATTTTTGCAAACAAAGCATCAAATTTTCTAATTGACAAGCAAAGTAAGCATGAGATGCAAAAGCTAATGATATCTACCAAGATAGCATTGTCCGAACAAAGTGCTTCAGCAAACTTGTCATCTTTTTTTAAATTTCAGGCTTCTTCTTTTCCTTTTCATATTTGCTAGGGGTTATTTGCATGTTAACCTTATGCTAACCAACCAAGTCAAGCCTAGGCCAGAACTGGACTATCAGAAGCTTAAGACATTGGTTTTGGCATACATACAATATCCTAGTTCATACCAAAGTGCTATGGTAAGCAGTCAGAACAGTACAATGCGCAAAGCAAACCCACCTGGATCTTTGCAAATTAAGCATAAAGGCATGGATTTTCATTTTTCCGATTTTTTTATATTTTTGTAGTACATTTCCATGTTAAGCATATAGCTGTCCCAAGTTGCTATCTACATCTAAGTGAGGAACTAGCTACCAAGAATGTAAAAGATAGCAAAAGCATTCAGCCTACACATGCTAGTTTCCAAAAGCAATGGTGATCATTTTTCAATTTTAAAGCATAAAAGCCATGCATATGACAGATTGTTTTAACATGGAAACAAGCGAAGACAAGAAGAAACAAGCGAAGAACCAAGAAACTGGCAAGTACTGGAAATCGACTTGCAATCCAGCCGTCACCCACCGACATCAACGTCGGAAAAGCTAGATAAATCAAGAGATGATGATGCAGAATAGTAAGACCTAGATCAGGAGCATAAGTAAGGTACCTGAAAATACGCTTGACAGCCTCTGCCAGTGAGATGCGCGTGGTGAAGATTGAAAACACGCGCACAAACCCACAGTGAACTGAATGTTCAGTCTCGTCGTAGTCAAGTATAGCAGCGATCCGATCATCCTCGATACTCTCTCTCGTTGACCTTGACATCGTTCTCATCCTTGTCCAGGCCCCCAGATATACCCATTGGGGTCATCTGAGGCTTCAGCTCTCCACCGAAGTCGAACTTCTTCAGCATGTCCCGCGTGTACTTGCTCTGGAGGATGAAGATGATGTCCTTGGTCTGCTTGATCTGGAGCCCTAATAAGTACTTGAGTCACCCATGATGTTCATCTCAAACTCGCTGTGCATCTGCTTAGAAAACTTGGACACAAGCTCATTAGTAGAACCACCAATAATAATATCGTCCACATAAATATGAGCAATCAATAGTACGAGCCAACTCTGAGCAAGAAAAGAGTTTTGTCCACAGAACCCATCACAAAGTCGTTCCCCAACAAAAAATGCTTTAGGCGATCATACCAAGCCCTGGGGGCTTGCTTCAGACCGTTAATAAAGCTTTCTACAACTTGAAAACACGTCGAGGAAACTTAGGGTTCTCAAAACCGGGGGGCTGATTAACATAGACCTCCTCTATATACCCGTTCAGAAAAGCACTCTTGACATCCATTTGAAAAAACTTAAAACCTTTAGAAGCAGCAAAAGCCAAAGAATTCGAATGTACTCAAGACGGACAACAGGGGTGATGGTCTCCTCAAAATCAATACCTTCTTTCTGGCAAAAAACCATGTGCAACTAGTCGAGCTTTGTTGCACACCACAACCCCATCTTCACCTTGCTTGTTCTTAAACACCCACTTGGTGCCTATGGTGTTGCATCCAAGTGGCAGCTCAAGCAGTGTCCAAACCCGACTGCGAACAAACTTTTCAAGCTCTTCTTGCATGGCGTTTATCCAATTTGAATCAGAAAGAGCATGAGAAATGTCTCTGGGCTCAAAAGTTTCAACAAATGCTGACTCGGAAAACATAGCAAGAGAACCAATAGAATAGCGCATGGATCTCTTAGTAAGATCACCGATGATGAGCTCTAAGGGTGATCACGCTGAACTACTCGAGATCTTAGGTGATCTAAAGTCACCTCACCGCTGTTAGTAACTGGCACCTCTGGACTCGGCTGAGGGGCTCGATCGAAGTAGAAGGAGTGATCAGAGGTCCGCCCTTGTCCTCAGTTGAAGTCTTAGAAGGTGTAGGGTCCTGCAGGCTGTGCAAAAGGCCCCACCCTCATCAACAGAAGGAGTATATCATCTTCCTCGAAGATGGACTCTCCAAGTTCATCATCTCTAGAAAGCTCAAAAGGAGTCAGTGAAGGCATGGACTCATCAAAAGAACCTCACAAGTCTCTAAAAGCTGTTGAGAGTCGAGGTTCCAACCACGAAAGCCTCAAGAATGCAAGGCATAACCAAGAAAGACTCCATCCCAGCAACGAGACTAAAACTTGTCCAAATGCCTCCCTTCTTAAGCACAAACCCTTGCATCCAAACGCTCGCAAGTGACTCACCTTGGGCTGTCTGCAGAACCGCAACTCATATGATGTCCTACCTAAGTAAGCTCTAAGAAAATGCGGTTGGCCAGATAGCAAGTGTTGGACCGGAAAATGGCGACCAGAGGGGGGTGAATGGGAGCTTTTAAAATTTCAGACTATAAATAGCCCTTCTGTTTTAAATTTGTCTTCTGCGGAATAGGCTTCGAACACACCCTTCGAAGTTCTGGTTCGGAGGTATTTCTTAACTCCGAAACTAGGCTTCGCAAGGAACAAAAGTTCGAAGTCAAGAAGACTTCGCTCCACTCACAACTCCGAAAATTCAGCTGCGCTAAGTCAGTGCAGGCTCCGCATGAGGAGCCATGCTGAATAGCGTGGGCCTCATGGCTCTAGAAGTGATGAGTCTTGTCAACGATAGTCAAAGAGGACAGAAGAAGAGAGGAGATCTGCTGTTTCATGGGTCGCGTGTGACTCAGGTACACGGGCAGCAAGCGACTGTCGGGCAGAGGAGGCTGCGAAGTCGGGCTGGCCCAATCGGGTACATGGACCAGAAGCAGTAGAAGACCCACTGGGCTGTTGACCAGGACTGACTCAGGTACACGGGCGGTGAGTGATGCCGGGCTGAGAGAGCTGCGGAGTCGGGCCGGCCCATTCCGGGTACCTGGTGCAAAGTCGGTGGAGGCTTTGTCAGTTTCGGCGCAAAACTGACAACCGTCGATCTTGTATCCGACTGTCCAGAAGAGAAGATGTAGTCGCTACGAAAGCTTAGCTTCCGGATAAGTCATCTGTAACTCTAGGCCACAGTCAGTCAGTCGTGTCTGTAAAAATACCTAAGGGCAAGTAGAGGTCTTTTCCTTTATTCTTGCGTCTGTAAAAACCCTAAGGGGCAGATGGAATGTTCCTAGGTGTGGGAGCCTATAAATAGGACCCCCAATCCCTAGGGTTTGACTACCCTTTTGGCTGAATTCAATACTACTCCTTTGGGTCACTTTTTGTCTCTTGCATTCTCCCCTCTCGCTCTCTTGTTGTGCGCAGCCAGGCTGCATGTTCATGAGATTTTTGCCTTGCATTTATTTCTCTCCTACAATGCTTTGAAGCTCGATTCTCCATCTGTGCACAACATCATTTTGTTATTTCGATTCACGTGCACAAGCAATTTCTGATGAGTTTTTGGGCTTCGGCAGGCGTGGGGAAGCTTCTGTTCTTCACAAGCAGAGTACTAGTTCTTGCTGTTGCAAGTAGTACTCCACTGTAGCTACAGTACTCCTGTGCCAGCTTTTTTGCTTTTACTGCTCAACTTTTCGATCGGGTGACAGGACCGAAATCACTTTCCTGGCTGCTTTCAGGCGAAGCCATCCTCTCTGTTCGAAGCCCCTCAGCTCCGTGAGGCAGGCTTCGATCCGACCATACTCGAAGGCTTCGTTTCGATCTTCGAGCTTTGTTTTGTGTTCTCTGTTGCTAGCTTCGAAGTACTCTTTGAACAGACAGCATTACATACTTCGAACGACAGTGCGAAGGTACTTCGGCTCTAGCTGTTCGAAGTCCACACTTCGATAGGTTTCGAAGTTGGCTTCGAAGCTTGTCGTTCTGCTAGGCTTCGCTTTGGGTTCTTTGTGGCGTGTCAACCTTCGCTTATCTTTTCGAAGCTTTGTCTTTTCGAAGGTAGAGTATAGGCTTTGAATTTGGTGCCTCTGTCGTGTGACAGGCTTTCACTTCTTTGTTTCGAAGGTAGTCCGTCTGTGTGTTGCTTTCGAAGTTTTCTGTTCGAAGGTTTAGGTTCGAATCACTCGTTTCGTAGCTGTGTCCGAAGCCTTGCCTTCGAAGCTTCGCAACTGACCTCCGAAGCAGGCTCCGTCATCATCCTTCGAAGCAGGCTTCGTCACTATCCTCCGAAGCAGGCTTCGCCAAGTTCTGAACAGGAGACAAATCTGAACAGTAACTTCTCATTTCACTTTACATATACTTAGATCATTTCATTGGGAAGTTTAGGCCTGACATACTCTGTTTATCTACCTAGTTGCACCTTTTTGATAGTTCTCTGTTTGACATCAGTTGCTTCTAGGTTAGATACCTTTAGACTTAGGCCTTCTGTTTATTTTCTGCTGCTTAGTCTTTTGAGGTGCGTTGGGTATTGGGAACGGGCCATTTGATTCGAAAGAATTTTTAAGGCGCCCATTCACCCCCCTCTGGTCGCTACTTTCGGTCCTACAAGTGGTATCAGAGCTTGGTTAGGGTTTCTCCATACCTTAACCGGTTCTATACCCCGGTAGTGACCATGACGTCTCCTGGCAAGGTCCCGTCCTTGGAGGCCTATGGCTATAACTATTGGAAGACTCGCATGCGAGCCTATCTCATGAGCTAGGGTTCGGACATATGGGACATTTGCGTTCACACCACATTGTCATTTTGCCAGTCGCTGAGCATGGTACTGCTGGTATCATTGCTCAGCATCTGAGCAACAATAAGGCTGTGAACATTCTGTTTTCTGGTTTAGGTCTCACTGAGTTTGAGCGTGTGAGTCATCTCTCACTGCGAGAGAGATCTGGGCTACCCTCAAGGCACACCATGAGGGGACAGCACAGGTCAAGGCACGACTCTATCAGACCTACCGGCGTGAATATGAGAATTTCACACAGAAGCCGGGTGAATCTGTTTGAGGCTTTGTTTGGTCGTTTCAGTCGATCATAAACAAGCTTCGGGACAACAAGGCTGAGGGTGCTCAGTTAGTCTCAGATCACGAGCAGGCGCTCAAGGTTGTCCATACCTTGGACCCAAAGATCTGGGAGATCAAGGTATCCTCTATCATTGAGAGCACTTCTTACGATACCTTGACCATTTCTGAGTTATTAGTGTTGGCGTAAAAGATTACGCTAACAGGTTTCTATAGAAGAGAAACTAACAAACGAAATGTTTGTGAAGCAAACTGTTCTAAGCCTCCGAAAGGATAATAACTTAGAATAGTTCGAATGTTTGTATTGAATAACTTGTATTCGGTCCCTATTACAGGGTGAAATGGGGGGTATTTATAGGCTCAAACATTAAGGAAAAGACCTATTACCCCTCTATTACAACCGACACTTGATTATTGGGTTAATAGCTTTTGTGCCACCGTTATTTCCTGAAACGCCAAAAATGCCATTACTATTCGTCTATTAGCCTACATGCCATTACAATTCTCCGATCGATACCCATATGCCATTAGGCCCACCTGCAGGGTGTTCAATTTTTCATTTTGTCTAAACTGCCCTTCTTCTTCTCGCGGTTGTGCATCCGGTAGTCGGTGACCACGTCCTCCGTAACCAACCCGTAGATCCACCTGATGCGCCGCCCCCACTCCGTCTTCTCCTCGTAGAAGCAGGAGATCACTGTGATGGCCTCGGCGACGGAGGCAGCGTCGAGCGGCTCTCGGGGCACGGCGAGCGCGCCGGCGGGGCAGCCGTGGTGTACGCCGGGGGTGTCCTGGAGCAGCCGCCCCTGGTACTCAGCCACCAGGATCGACGCCACGAACGTCGCCGACCCGCCGAACCTCTTCGGTAGCAGCCCCGATGACTCGATGTCGCCGCCGAGCTGACGGCCATCGTCGTCCTCGATCGGCGACAGCAGCATCTCCGTGTCCTCCCTCTCCATCATGTCCATCTTCTTCCCCATGCTCGGCTTCTTCTTGGTCAGAAAGAGCTTGATCTTCTTGCGACCGAGCCACCCATGGTGCTCGGTGGCGCGCGGCGGACTGAAGCCGTACAGCGCCGTGCGCCGGAAGACGCAGCCGGTGCAGACGTACATGGGGCCCTAGAGCCCATCCATGGCGTGCATGGACACGTCGAAGAAGACGAGGTTGTGGTTGGCGTAGCGGTCATTGGGGTCAATCCCCTCGAATCGCTGCAGGAACTGGACGAAGCAGATGCGGTCACCGCTGCGGTCGAGCATGAAGCACATCCCCTCCCGGAGCGCCGCCAAGTTGTGCACGTAGTGGTCGCAGTCGAGGTTTAGGATGAAGGGCCCGTTCGACATGATGGCGCTCGTCCTCACCAGCCCATTCGTGGCTGCTCACAGGAGATAGCTAAGGGAAGAAGAAGGGCAGTTTGGGTAAAACGAAAAATCAGACACCATGTAGGTGGGCCTAATGGCATATGGGTATCGATCGGAGAATTGTAATGGCATGTAGGCTAATAGACGAATAGTAATGGTATTTTTGGCGTTTCAGGAAATAACGGTGGCACGGAAGCTATTAACCCGTAGTAATAAGTTCCCCACGGACGACGCCAACTGTTGGCGTAACGGATTACACTAACAGGTTCTATAAAACCAAGAACTGACAAACGAAGTGTTTTGAATGCAGACTATCTAAAGCCTCCAAAAAGGATAATAGCTCGGAATAGTTCGAAGTGTGTATTGAATATCTGAATATCGATGCCTCTTACAGGGCGAGAAAGGGGTCTATTCGGTTTCCTTAATAGGGCTAAAATGGTAAAAGACTAATCTAATGAGAAAGAAGATAAGTCTTCCATCTTAGCTGGCAGAAAAGATCTTGGAGGGCCTTAGTTCGAAGATGTACTCCGAACCAATGCCTATCTTCGTACTTCGAAATTGGTTCCGGGTATCATCGAAGATGATCGTCTGGGAACCTTCGAATCCGCTGTCTGCCTTTATGTTGCTTCGGCAATAACCCCGAAGATGAGATATTTTCCCCCAACAGTAGCCCCTCGAATACGCTTCTCCGTTTGACCTGTAACGTTAGGAGAGCAGTATACGGAAGGAAAGATAACCAAACATAGGGGTTATTGGTTTTTATTTTATCTCCGAAATGCATGAAGATATGAACTTCGAATCAGTCTTAAGGTAATTGCTTTTCGAACTATCTTAGAACCGACTCAAGAAGTTCGAAAGTCTTTTAGACTTAGAGAAAATAGCCGTTAAGTTTCTGTTTCTAACGGAAACTGTAGTAAGCGTTAATCTCGGGGAAAAGTAACGGCAGGAATGTGAAACGACATGGATTAACGGTAAAAAAGTGAAATCTAGGCTATAAATAGAAGGCCTAGAAGTTACCCGGTTACCTTTTCACCGCATTCTCGCAATCAAAAACTTTTTAGCCCTTTGAGTTCTTAAGCCCTAGCCTCCATTTCTTCAAAGCAATCCGGCGATCGCGATGGTGAAGACTAAGGGATCTGCACCTCCGTCGGCTTTGGCTCGGCAGCAGCGGCGGCACCTTCGGTACCGGCGGTGACATCAATGGCGGCAGGAGGGAGAAATTCCCAAATCGCCGATGACCAAGGTCTGTGCCCACCATCGACAAAGTATTTGGATTAGTCTTTCCAGTTGGGGTCTTCTACCTGCAAAAGAGAGTCATTGGCAATCGCAGCGGGAGGAAAAATCAGTAATGGAGTTATGATTCGAAAGCCAGGCAAAGAGATGATTCCAACGCCAAGACCCGGAGAAGTAGTGGTATTCGAAGCCTTCTTCGAAGCTGGCTTGGGCCTCCCTGCAGTGGACTTCCTGGCAGAGGTACTGGATCTGTTCCATGTAACCCTCCCTCAATTATCTCCGAATGCGGTAGCTAGATTGGCTATCTTCGAATGGGCCTTGAGAGCCGAAGGGTGCGAAGGAAGGGCAGAAATCTTCGCTGCATTGCACAGGGCTACATGCCAACCAAAGACCTTCGTAGGCCCCGGAGGTGAAAAAGTATTAGTATCCTTCGACAGTATTAACTTTAGGCTTCGAGATGAGTATGCTCTTCAATTTCCTGCCAAGGCCATCAATGCCAGATGGTATACTGATTGGATTCTAAGATGGTTCTATGCCGAAGTTGGGGCAAGCAGTCCTCTGGCCGGGCCCTCAAAGAAATTCAATTCCAGAAGGAAGCCTTAGTGCAGCCCAACGAAGGTCAGCTCGAAGCTCGTCTTAACCTGCTTCAAAAGATTAGCCGAAGGTTAAGCATGCGGGACTTAGCCGAAGAATTCCTCGCCCTGCAAATTTCTCCGCTGATGGCCAACTGGCCTTTCATCTTCGAGGATGATTCGGAGGGCGGTCTCCGCAAGATTAACTTGACTTCGAGCCCTGCAGGTAACTTCGAAACCAACATGTATTATACATATTTACTTCGAAGAAAAACTGACTTAAATTATTTATTTTTTTTAGCTTCTTCAGCCCCTATTACTTCAGAGCAAATTGTAAGGGCTTCGGAGAAGATTTTGGGTGCCCCAACTCCGACCGAAAAAGAATGGAGAGTTAAATTGGTCGGGAGTTGGGAGAGGTTTAACAGAGTATGGGGAATGTTGGAGTTGACTCCGCCCCCTCTGATGGACTGGGTGCCTTCGGAGAAAGGACCCAAGAAGAGGACAGCTGAAGCCGGAGCTTCGAGCTCCGCAAGGACTCCGGTGAAGAAGGTGGCTAGGAAGCCAAAAAATCTCGCACCTTCGAATCCTGCGCCCTCGAGCTCAAGAACCTCAATCTCCGGTTCTAAAGAAGATGAAGGTATATTATTAGTGAGATTGATTGATGAAGATGCACCTCAACAAAATATTCACATTGAAGATACTGCAGGTATGCCGGAGCCTCAAGCTAATATTGAAGAAGTGAGAGCTCCGGATGCTCAAGAAGAAGAGCAATTCGAAGCCCCTATGGGCGAAGATGAAGTTGAAGTTACAACTTCAGTAGTGGATGAAGAGAGGACTGCCCATGGAGATACTCCGGCAGCTGAAATTTTAACTGTGGATTCAGACGAAGACCTCACCTTTGATCCTCCGAGCAGTCCGGTGCTCGAATGCCCCCAGAATGTCGAAGGTAAACTTCGCATAATTCTTTTATTATTTTCTGCAAAATTATACAATGTATAATACTTTTGCTTTCGTAGAGCCTCCTTCGGAAGAAGTACATCATGAAGACACAATTCAAAGGCCTTCGACAACTTCGGAGCCGCACCCGGAGGTCACTCAACAGGGGCCTGGAAGGGGTAAAAGACACATAGAGCCTCTCCCTACTCAAGGATCAACTTCGTCTGAGTCAACAGATGAAAGTGAATCAACTGAGGGGGGGCCATCTTCCGAAGTTCCAAGGACCTCAGGAGAACGCTCCGGACCTTCGTCAAGCAGGGATGACCAAAAGGCTTCGGCAATGCTCCCTCTTTTGACTCCTTTTTTGGAGCCAACTGGGCTTCGGACTCTGCTCAAACCTTTAGGTCGAGTGAGTCGCGAAGTCGGGGAGACAGAGCTGGTAGCAAAATTAAGCAGGGCGAAGAGTTCGGAGCTTAACGTTGCCCTGGAACGAGCGGCCTACCAGGTACGGAGCATCTTCGAGCCAATATCTTTAGCGAATTATATTGGGTTCGGAGTATATCTTCGAACCAGCAGCAAATTATACATGACTAATTTCTTACTTTAGTTTTTTCTTTTCTCAGCAAGCAGTCTTGGCCCGAGCTGCAACTTTATCAAGCGAGAATGAAATTGCTCAGCTTCGGGAAGAAAATGAAGCTCTTAAACGCAACTTATCTTTCTCCGAAGCTAGAGTACTTCAAATGGATAATGTGATTTCAACGGAGCGTAGGGCCAGACAGGGCTTGGAGGCTGCTAATAAGGAGCTCGAAGCAGAAAGAATCGTGCTTCGGGCTGAAATTGAAAAGGTGCGGTTGGAGCATGCTAGTGCTGGGTCCGAACTTGTAAGGCTCCAAGAGGAAGCTAGCCAACTCCTAAACCAGAAGAATATTTTAACTATGGAGAATGCTAGGATTTCTGGAGTTTTGGCAGAAACAACTTTGAACAAGGATGCACTAATTGAAGAAAAGATTAAGTCGGAGAAGGTAGCTACGAAGGTCATTGAACAGATGTTAGGTGTTCTAGAGTACTTCGGTACTACTGGATCACTTCCTTCGGATGATAACGTGACTCTGCTGCGCCGGTTAAAAAGGATCCAAGGAGCAGTGAAGCAAATGAAGACGGCAGGCATTCGTTATGGAGAACTCTCCGGACAAGTGTCTGCCCTCGGACTACTTCGTTACTACGAGGATTTGGGCCGAACAATCACTCCGAGCGCAGAGGGCTCCATTACCTTCGACGACGAGCGGCTTTTGAATCCTTCCGAAGGCGTGACTGCCGCCTGGCGAGCCTTTCAAACCTCATGGAGAGCCGAAGGTCGTTCCGCGATCAAGGCTTGGATCGATGAAGGCCAACGCCAGAAGCAAGTTCGGAACCAAGCTTCGAGCAGTCAGCCTCCTCCGAACCCGCAGGTTTAGGAATCATTTAGGATTTTTGATTATGTAAAGCTTTATGCTTGTAAACATTTTATCAATGAAAATCTTGTTTGTTATATTTTTAGGCTTTGCCTCTTATGGAAGATATCGAAGTGTTAGAACTTAACGACAAACTTCGTTCATTATGGAATACCTTCGAACTTCTAAAGACTTACAAGCGTCCTCGATTTCTAATTCCTCGAGATGAGTCCGGCGTAATTGCGCCCGAAGTAATCAAAGATGTGTTGTCTTATATTAAAGAGGAAGAGAAAGAGGTTGACACAAACACCTCGTCTTCTGAAGACACTATTTGGTCTGAAGACGAAAGTGAAGCTCGAAATAAAAGATCTGAAGATCTTAGAAGCTGGGAAAGAAGCCCCGAACGGCTTCGAACTTGGGCCGAGCTTCAACAAGAGCAGAAGGATTTTAGAGCTTCGAGGGGGAGGAAGAGAGTTAAACGTAAAGTTCTTAGAACTTCCGATGTTGGAACTAGTCGTTCCACCCCTAGCTCTCGGGACCGAAGAGGTCTCCGATTCCTTCTTGGTATAGATACCAATTTTTCATAGTGTAATCTGTAAACACATTTATTTCAATAATGAATGCCGATTTAAAATTGTCTCCATATTTACTAGCCCCTCTTTGGGTATAAGCAACTTCGAAATGTATTCAAAGATGGTTATGCGCAAAGAAAAAACTTCGGAGTACAATTTTTTGGGGGTTCGGAGCCCCTCTGTCATTTAAAGATCTTTTAAAATCTTATGAAATGTCTTCGACTATTTGTATTCAGAAGAATGGTAATTTAGTACCTTTGTTTTATGAAAGAAATCAGTTGAGATAACTTTCAGGACACTTTAGTGTCTTAAAAAATTTGTCACTTTGGACTATGTTAACAGACATTCGAAGCTCATGGTTCAAATGTTGTTTTGCTTTAGCCACCTTCGGCTTATTTTTGCGATCTCTGACGAACCAATGGTTCGGAGTTTGCAATGGTCTCTTTGGACTCTTTTTACGGATGTCTACCAGCCAATGGCTTGGACTCCGTATATTTTGGCCACCTTCGGCTCTTTTTGCAGAAGTCTACCAGCCAATGGCTTGGACTTCGCAGATTTTGGCCACCTTCGGCTCTTTTTGCAGAAGTCTACCAGCCAATGGCTTGGACTTCGCAGATTTTGGCCACCTTCGGCTCTTTTTACGGAAGTCTACCAGCCAATGGCTTGGACTCCGTAGGGTGTGGTTTTGGGCTCTTTTACGGATGCCTACAAGCCGGTGGCCTGGGCTCCGGATTATGCCAGCCCCACGTCGGAGGCTTCGAACTTTATGGGTTCGAAGTCCGAAAATACAACCCAGCTTAATGACACTTCCCTCTCGGTCGACCCCGTGGTTCCAGTGCGTCCACTCGGAAGCTGGAAGTCTATGAGGGGAAGGCAACTATCAGGGTCATATGCTTTATTAATTTAGGAGATGATTACAAGCGAATTACAAGGAGCCCTTATGCGAAGTATCGCTTTAGGTGCTCCGCATGCCAAGTATGTGCTAACTCTTCACCTTCTAAATTAGCTAATTTAAACGAACCAGGGCGCCCTGAACGGACAATTAGGTATGGACCTTCCCATTTATTGCCTAACTTCCCTGGTGCTATAATGCTTCGTAGAACAAGATTACCCGGTCTTAGTTCATTGAGCTTAACCTTCGGGTCATACCAATCCTTCGTCTGCTGATGATACTTTGATAAATTAGCTATAGCTCGAAGTCTTGTTTCTTCTGATAAGTCTAACGAAGCTTGTCTTTCTTCTTCAATGTCCGGTTCGGTGCTGCGAAATGATCCCCCTTTGAGCTCCGTTGGAGTCATAGCTTCATCTCCGAATAGTAGTCTGAACGGAGTAAAACCTGTGGACCTTGTTTGCGTAGTCCGAATGGACCACAGAATCTTCGGAAGCTCTTCGGTCCACAGTCCCTTTGCTAATCCTACTATTCTTCGATTTAGCCCTGATAAAATATTTCCATTGGCTCATTCTACGGCTCCATTCGACTGAGGATGCCTCACTGCAGCAAAACATAGCTGAATGCCTAGGTCTTCGCAAAACTTCCTGAAGGGTTCTGCGTCGAACTGTGTTCCATTATCAACTGTGAGGTATCTAGGCACTCCGAACCGGCAAATAATGTTCTTCCAGAAGAATTTCTGTACATTGTTCGAAGTGATAGCTGTTAAGGGTTCTGCTTCTACCCACTTAGAAAAATATTCAATAGCTACCACTGCGAACTTCAGATTTCCCTTTGCTAACGGAAAGGGACCAATTAAATCCATACCCCATCTGGCCATAGGCCATACCGGAGCAATGACTTGAAGAGCTGTTGGTGGGCGATGACTCCGTCGACCCATCCACTGGCATCCTTGACATGTGCGGACCAAGCTCTCCGCATCAGCTGTTATTGTGGGCCAATAAAGCCCCTGGCGAAGTGTTTTTCCTGCCAGAGTTCTAGGGGCTAAATGGCTTCCACAAAGGCCTTCGTGAATTTCTCGAAGAATTTCTTGGCCTTCGGCTTGAGATATGCATCGGAGTAGAGGGGAACATACTCCGGCCTTGTATAATATACCGTTGATTAACTGATAGTTTCTGGCTCTGAGCTTTAATCTTGACAACTGGGGCTCTTCGGGCAAATTTGTTCCTCCTTGCAAGAGTTCCATGATCGAATTTTTCCAATCTGCACTAGGAATGCAAAGAATCTCCGCAGAGGCAACTTGTGGCACCGAAGGTATATTGAGCTCCTCATAAAAAGCTTCTTCAGGCACATCCACAGCTCCGGCTGCAGCCTTCGCTAAAATGTCCGCTTGCACGTTTTCCGTTCTTGGTATACTACGAATGGAAATACCCTTGAAGTGTGCTTCGATTTTGCAGATTTCCTCTAAGTACTTTGCAAGCTGTGGATGCCGAACTTGAAAACTTTTGTCTACATGCCCTGCTACTATCTGAGAATCTGTCTTTATAATTATTCTTGTAGCCCCTAGAGCACGTGCTTTCCGGAGTCCCAATAAAATCCCTTCGTACTCCGCTATATTATTGGTAGACTTAAAGTTGAGTCTTGCGGAGTACATTGCTCTTTGCCCTGATGGTGAAATCAACACTGCCCCAATGCCTGCTCCGGATGCTTGGAAAGCCCCATCGGAGTAAACAGTCCAAACTCCGTCACTTGATTTCTCTGGAGTCAAATTCGCAGGTGGAGTCCACTCTGCTATGAAGTCTGCTAGGACTTGGGATTTGATAGCTGTCCTTGCCAAGAAAGATATGCCGAAGGGTGCTAGCTCGACTGCCCACTTTCCAATCCTTCCAGTGGAATCTTTGCTTCGGAGCATATCTCCTAAGGGATACGAAGTTGGTACAATTACATTATGAGCCAAAAAATAATGTCTTAGCTTCCTCGAAGCCATTATCAGAGCATAAACGAACTTCTCAAGTTCGGAGTATCTTGTCTTCGCTCCTGATAATGCTTCGGATACAAAATAAACAGG
The DNA here is from genome assembly GCA_019279435.1 of Zizania palustris. Lineage (NCBI taxonomy): Eukaryota > Viridiplantae > Streptophyta > Magnoliopsida > Poales > Poaceae > Zizania > Zizania palustris. The sequence continues at coordinate 75,008,324 of JAAALK010000080.1, forward strand.
ATTTTGGACCAACTTCCCATTGAAATCCAGTTCTCTGACAAGGACTGCGCTGACAGCTGAACCTGTAGCTGCAAGGTACAGGAGTAAGGTTTCGTCCGCAGTAGGCACCGTGAGTGTAGCAAGATTACTGAGATAATCTTTAATATCTTCGAAGCTTCTCTGACACTCCGGTGTCCAAGCAAAATCTTCGGACCCTTTCAAAGCTTTGAATATCGGCAAGCTCCTCTCCGCAGACCTTGATAAAAACCTGCTAAGTGCGGCTAGACGCCCAGTTAGCTTTTGCACTTGCTTTAAATTCTCCAGAGGAGCCATCTTCTGCAGCGCAGTTATTTGAGTAGGGCTAGCTTCAATTCCCCTGCTTGAAACTAAATACCCTAACAATTTTCCGGCCTTAGCTCCGAATATACATTTTTCGGGGTTAAGACGGATCCCACATGCCCGAAGGCTCTTGAATGTTTCTGCTAAGTCTAGGCTATGTTGGTGCTTTAAAGCACTCTTTATTACAATATCATCCATATAGGCCTCCACATTGCGACCTAGTTGATGACCTAGAGCCTTAGCAACTAATCTTGAAAAAGTAGCCCCGGCGTTTCTTAGGCCGAAGGGCATTCTTACATAGCAGAAGACTCCCGAAGGAGTTACGAAGCTTGTCTTGATTTCATCTTCGCGCTTAAACCATATTTGATGATAACTAGAATACGCGTCGAGGAAGCTTAGTAACTCCGAACCTGCGGTGGAGTCAACCAGTTGATCAATTCGGGGCATGGGGTAGGGGTCACGTGGGCATGCTTTATTCAAAGATGTGAAATCAATGCACATGCGCCACTTCCCAGAAGACTTCTTTCTGACGAAGACTGGGTTGGGTAACTATTCTGTGTGAGCCACTTCTCTGATAATCCCAGCCTTCAATAATTTTTCAACTTCGTCCTTAGCTAGAGCAGCTCTCTCTGCAGACATCTTCCGGAGTCCTTGTCGAACAGGCCGGGCCTTCGGGTTTACAAGTAAACTGTGCTCAATGATATCCCGATCGACTCCGGTGATATCTTCGTCAGACCAAGCGAAGACATCCAAATTTTCTTCCACCACCTTTTCCAAGGAGGTTGCAACTTCAGGAGGTAAATCTTTACCAAATTGAAAAGTGTACTTTTTACCATCTTTAACAATGACCTTCGTTGCAATCTCTCCTTCGGGACTTGGTCTCGGAAAAGACTTCTTCGAAGCTTCGGAGGAGGCTGAAAAAATTTTTTCATTATTTTGCACACTGTTTACTTGCCTCGGATCAAGAGGGGGACCATGACCATATTCCGCCCTCCGAGCAATGGCTTGATCTCCGAAGATTGTAAGGACTCCTGCTTGTGTGGGCATCTTCATGCACAAGTAATTGTGATGCGCCACAGCTCCGAACTGGTTCAGCATGCCCCTTCCGAAGATGACGTTGTAAGCATACGGGGCATCTATCACATCGAAGATTACTTCTTCAGTCCGGGCTAATAAACCTTCTCCGAAGGTAACTTCCAGGCCTATCTGACCAAGTGCATCAAGCGGGGGTCCTGCGAAGCCTTGCAGAGGACGAGTCGCTGGAAGAAGATGCTTCCTGGAAATGCATAACTGATCGAAAGCTTGAACAAAAATGATATCTGCCGAGCTACCTCCGTCAATTAACACCCTTCGGACTTCAGTGCCCGCAATATCAGCAGTGATAACCAATGGATCTGCGTGCGGGAACTTAATACCAGCTGCATCCTCCACAGAGAAAGATATCGGAACGTGAGACCACTCCGGCATTGCAGCTGCAGATGACGAAGTCCCAATATGACCTACTTCCCGAACGTACTCTCTTCGTTGTCTCTTGGACATGCTTCCGAGGGTACCTCCTCCGGAGATAGGGAGAACTACTCTTTTTCCTCTATCTTGCCCTTCTTCTTGCTTCGGAGGTGGCATAACATTGGCCACCGGAGGGTGCCTTGCAGCATCAAAATTTTCTATTCGCGCCACAGCGTGGACCGGCTCTGGGCGCGTTGTAGCTGGAACTCGGTCGGTACTGCCTCGACCCGAAGTTCTCTCTAAGTACTCTCCCCTTAGAGTAAGGATAGCCTTGCAAGTGTCAGTTGCATGGCTTCGATTTTCTCCGTGAATGCAGCAGAAAAGGCTCTGGCCCTTGCCAGCCGTTTTCCCTGGCGGCCTCCAGCCGCTGGCCTTGTTCCCCGTAGACTATGGAGCTCTTGGTGCAAACTTCTGTGGGGGTGCAATATTCATGACTTCAGAACGAGGGTGCTTTTGCCCTCTTCTCCGATCATGTTGCACTTCGAGGACTGGTTCCTGCGGCTGCGCCGAAGTCTTCACTTCTACTTTGACTTCTTGCAATATGGACGAAGTAGCAGCAGTCCTCCGAAGCCAACCCTCTTCTGACCTCGCATACTCCTCGAAGTATGACATTAACTGAGAGACTGAGGAGATGCTCTTCCGATGCAGTTTATCCAGAAGGCCTTGATGACTGACGCCTTCCCGAGCTGCATCAACCACTGAAGATGTGGACAGCCCCCGAATTTGCGACTTCGTATGAGCGAAGCGCTTAAAGTACTGCCTCAATGTTTCTCCGGGGAGCTGTTTCACCTGGAAAAGGCTTCCTGTTGACATAGGAGGCACGAAGGTGCCCTGAAAGTTGCTTATAAACTTCTTCTTCAGCTGCGACCATGAATTGATTGATCCTGGCTTCAAGGACCAGAACCATCTCAATGCCACTCCTTGAAGAGCCAAAGGGAAGCACTTCGCCATGGTGTCTCGAACACCTCCGCTAGCCTCAATTGCTAGGGCATAAGACCGAACGAACTCTCCGGGATCTTCATCTCCGGCATACTTACAGAGCTTCGAAGTTTTAAACTTTGGATCAAAGCGAACCTTCTGCAGCTCAGGATGCAGTGGAGACTCATTGTCGAAGGAGGCGTTCTCCGGGGCTTCGGGATAATCAAGATCATCGTCTTCGGGCACTTCTGGGATGGTTGGGGTGGCTTGAGAGCGAAGCCTGCTCGCAGCTTCCTGTCGCCACCTTGCCACTTCAGCTTGAAGGTTGGCCATTTGACTGGCCATATCTCCAAGATTATTTCCATTTCCTCCGGAAGGATCTTCCGGGTCTTGAGAACTGATAGGATCAGTTCGAATCGGGATGGAGGGTGGAGAAGGGACTCCGGGCTGTCGGAGTATGGAAGGGGTTGGCGGAGAAGCTTCGTATACTCGAGGGATAGAAGCCAACTTCAACTGTGTCGAAGGGTATCTCTCCGGAGATCCGAGAGGACCTCCGAGTGGGATTGCGGGGTGCGCTCCGATTAGGAGGCATGATGTAAAAGGTTGATAGAGAACGAAGTTTTTCGGACTAGGTTCCCCACGGACGGCGCCAACTGTTGGCGTAAAAGATTACGCTAACAGGTTTCTGTAGAAGAGAAACTAACAAACGAAATGTTTGTGAAGCAAACTGTTCTAAGCCTCCGAAAGGATAATAACTTAGAATAGTTCGAATGTGTGTATTGAATAACTTGTATTCGGTCCCTATTACAGGGTGAAATGGGGGGTATTTATAGGCTCAAACATTAAGGAAAAGACCTATTTACCCCTCTATTACAACCGACATAGTGGAAACTATTCGGTTTCCTTAATAGGGCTAAAATGGTAAAAGACTAATCTAATGAGAAAGAAGATAAGTCTTCCATCTTAGCTGGCAGAAAAGATCTTGGAGGGCCTTAGTTCGAAGATGTACTCCGAACCAATGCCTATCTTCGTACTTCGAACTTGGTTCCGGGTATCTTCGAAGATGATCGTCTGGGAACCTTCGAATCCGCTGTCTGCCTTTATGTTGCTTCGGCAATAACCCGAAGATGAGATATTTTCCTCCAACATTTAGCAAGCTGAAGGCCACTGAGGTAGATATCCAGTTGAGATCAAATCTCACTGGTTCTGGATCAAAATCCCTGGCCCTTGCTACACCTTCTGTTGATCCCTCTTCTGTGAGTTGTGTTGGGTTCTCTTTGATGTCTATCACTGAGGACCAGCTAGAGTTATTGGGAGATAATGATTTGTGTCTTTTTAACAACCGGGTGCGTCGTGTCTATGATAAGAGAATGTTCAAAAGACACGGCACAAAATCCGGATGTTTTGAGTGTGGTGATCCAGGACACTTCATCGCCGACTGCCCCAAGTGCAATGGATACAAGAAGGGCACCGGTGGCAGCTTCCATGACTCCGGCAAGCACGAGAGGTCATCCTTCAACAAGGGCAAGCCGAAGACTCGATTCTTCAAGAAGGCCCTGAAGGACTACCGGCGAGAGAACAAGAAGCGCGACAAGGCCTTCTTCGCCGAGATGGAGAAGAGCTACTCCAAGCAGTCCACGTCTTCTTCCTCTTCATCGAGCTCAAGCGATGAGGAGATCGCCATCAGGAAGGGGAAGGACAAGGACGATCCGGCGGGCCTCTGCTTCATGGCCTTCGGAGACAAGCGGAAGAGCTGCTCACACCAGCGTCGAAGATCCCGCAAGAGCTTCTGCTCAATGGCTCTTGGGGATAAGGAAGAAAAGAGCTCCTCCGACGACTCCGACGATCCCGCAAGCAGGAAGGTGGAGGTTCTAGCTTCCTTGAGAGAGGAGCTGGCAGATTCTCAGAATGAGAACTTTTACCTCCGTTCTATCCTGAGTTGGATCAGTGCCAGAGAGCCACAGCTTGGCATGATGATCCAGCAGTTCAAGAGGAAGGATGGGTTTGGGTAGGTTACACCTACACCAAGGCTGACTTCGAGAGTGCCATTAGCCGGGCAGTGGAGTGGAGTAAAATGACTCCAGAGCAGAGGTATCCCAAGACTCACTCCACTGAGACTTCCCAGGCTTGTCAGCCCAAGGATGGAGTGATCCATGAACCACCCAAAGCTCCACCCAAGAAGCCTATCTGGGTTCCTAAGCCCAAACACCTCCACTCTTCTCTAGACTCTCTTCCTGGACCCTCTCAACCCAAGAAGACCACACCGAACACTACCAAGCCCAAACATCCCAAGCCTCAACCACATCCCAAGAAGCCCACCTATCATTGTGAGTACTGTCAGAGAGACGGGTATCTTGCGGAGTTCTGCTTCAGGAGGAAGCGGGTTGAGAGAGCAGAGAGGGCTCGTAGTAATCAGGATCAGTTCTACCAGCAGGGTGGTAGACTGCGTATTCCTCGGCGCGGGGAGAGGCTGGAGGCCAGGCCGCGTCGTGTAGGTGGTGGTAGAGGAGACAGCTTTCTTGCCCGTGCTCCAGTTGGTGGTGTCCATTCCGGCAAAGTTCCAGACCGTGTTGGCTACGGTTCTGGACCTCGTGGCCGCAGGGTTAGGCAGAACCGAGGACCGTGCTTTGAGCCGCGTTTTGGTCCAAACTCTTTTGATGGTTTTCGCTTTCCATCTTTTGAGCAGATGGCTCGACACTGGTTTAGCTCTTTTGCTAAACCTGGTGCCGGACCATTTGCTCCCACTTATAGCCACTGATTGTGCAGGACCGAGGACTGGAGGATGTTTGGATCATGGACTCAGGATGCTCTCGCCACATGACGGGACATCGCAGATGGTTCTCCAGTCTCACTCCCCCGAGCTCCAAAGAATACATCACATTCGGGAACAGCGGTCAAGGGAAAGTAAGTGGCATAGGCTCAATTCGCATCTCAGATCATTTCTCTTTGAAGAATGTTGCTTTAGTTAAAAATTTGAACTTCAACTTGATTTCTGTTTCGCAACTTCTTGAGGATGGTTTGGAAGTGCGTTTTAAGAAGGGTAATTCTTCTGTGGTTGATTCTAGAGGGTCTTTGATTTGCCAGATTTTACCATTCGGCAAAGTTTTTCGAATTGACTTCTCTAGTTCTTTTGGCCCTTCTTGCTGTTTGATTGCTGGATCTTCTTCTGAGCTCTGGAAGTGGCATAGGAGGTTAGGTCACTTGAGTTTTGATCTGCTAGTCAGGTTAAGCTCTATGGACCTCATCCGAGGATTGCCCAAGCTTAAGTTGGAGAAGGATCTAGTCTGTCATCCCTGTCGTCATGGGAAAATGGTTGCCGCTTCTCACTCACCTGTGACTCAGGTGATGACTTCGTATCCGGGCGAGCTTTTACACCTGGACACTGTTGGTCCAGCTCGGGTACGTTCAGTCGGTGGGAAGTGGTACGCACTTGTCATAGTTGACAATTTTTCTCGTTTCTCGTGGGTTTTCTTTTTGGAGTATAAGGATGAAACTTTTCAATTTGTTCATGACCTGATTTTGAAGCTGAAGAATGAGAACAAAGGTCGGATGCGAGCAATTCGCTCCGACAACAGCTCTGAGTTCAAGAACTCTCAGTTCGTCAGCTTCTGTAGTGATCAGGGTCTGGACCATCAGTTTTCTTCTCCTTACACTCCCCCACAGAACGGCGTTGTGGAACGAAAGAACCGCACGCTAGTCGAGATGGCCAGGACGATGCTCGATGAGCACAGGACTCCTAGGCGTTTTTGGGCTGAAGCCATGAACACGGCTTGCTATCTGGCCAACCGCATTTTTCTTAGAGCTTACCTTGGTAAGACATCATATGAATTGCGGTTTGGCAGACAGCCCAAGGTGAGCCACTTGCGAGCGTTTGGCTGCAAGTGCTTTGTGCTCAAGAAGGGAGGGCACTTGGACAAGTTTGAGTCTCGTTGCTGGGATGGTGTTTTTCTTGGCTACGCTTTGCATTCTCGAGGTTTTCGTGTTTGGAACCTCGAATCCCAGCTGCTTGTCGAGACTTGTGAGGTTTCATTTGATGAGTCCTTGCCTTCTTTGACTCCTTCTTTTAAGCTTTCTGGTGATGATGAGCTCGGAGAGTCCATCTTCGAGGAAGATGAGGATACTCCAGCTGCTAATGAGGGTGGGTCTTCTGCATCCCCCGCAGAGCCCACACCTTCTGAGACTTCGACTGAGGATGAGGGCGGACCTCTGATCACTTCTTCCACTACGATCGAGCCCCCTCAGTCGAGTCCAGAGGTGCCAGCTGCTGACTCCGGTGAGGTCTTCGGATCACCAGGGAACCCGAGCAGTACAGCGTGATCACCCCTCAGAGCTCATCATTGGTGATTTGACTGAGAGAACTTTGCGTTCTTCTGCCTCTCTCGCTGTGTTTGCTGAATCTGCTTTTGTTGCATCTTTTGAGCCCAGAGATGTTTCTCATGCTCTTTCTGATTCTAATTGGATTAATGCTATGCAAGAAGAGCTAGAGAACTTTGTCTGCAATCGGGTTTGGACATTAGTTGAGCCGCCACCAGGATGCAACCCCATAGGCACCAAGTGGGTATTCAAGAACAAACAAGGTGAAGATGGGGTTGTGGTGCGCAACAAGGCTCGTCTAGTTGCCCAGGGTTATTGCCAGAAGGAAGGTATTGACTTTGAAGAAACCTTCGCTCCTGTTGCTCGTCTTGAGTCCATTTGTATTCTTCTAGCTTTTGCCGTTTCGAAGGGTTTTAAGCTTTTCAAATGGATGTTAAGAGTGCTTTTCTGAACGGGTACATAGAAGAGGAGGTTTATGTTAGGCAACCCCCCGGTTTTGAGAACCCTAAGTTTCCTCGACATGTTTTTAAATTGCAAAAAGCTTTATACGGGTTAAAGCAAGCCCCCAGGGCTTGGTATGACCGGTTGAAGTAGTTTTTGTTGGGGAAGGGCTTTGTGATGGGTTCTGTGGACAAAACTATCTTTTTGCTCAGAGTTGCTTCAGACTTCTTAGTTGCTCAGATTTACGTGGACGATATTATTTTGGGAAAATTACTCGCATGCCATTATAATTTTTAGAAATTGCCTATATGCCACTGTAAGTGACTGTGGCGGCCCCCATATGTCAGTGACACACCAATGGCATATTGGCAAACCGTAAAAATTGTAATGGCACAGAAAAAATTAACCCTATTTTTTTGGCGGTACTACTAATGATCTTGTGTCCAAGTTTTCTGAGCAGATGCACAGTGAGTTTGAGATGAGCCTCATGGGTGAGCTCAAGTACTTCTTAGGGCTCCAGATCAAGCATACCAAGGACGGCACCTTCATCCACCAAGGTAAGTACACTCGTGATATGTTAAAGAAATTTGACTTTGGTGGTGAATTAAAGCCGCAGATGACCCCGATGGGCACTTCTGGGGGTCTGGACAAGGATGAGAGCGGCTGTCAAGGTCAATGAAAGGGAGTTTCGAGGGATGATCGGTTCGCTGTTGTACTTAACGACGACCAGACCGGACATTCAGTTCGCCGTGGGACTGTGCGCGCGCTTCCAGTCTTCACCACGCGCGTCTCATCGGCAGGCTGTCAAGCGCATCTTTAGGTATCTCACTTATGTGCCTGATCTCGGTCTTTACTATTCAGCATCATCATCTCTTGATTTATCTGGCTTTTCGGATGCCGACTTTGGTGGGTGCCGGTTGGATCGCAAGTGGACTTCCGGTACTTGCCAGTTTCTTGGTTCTTCTCTTGTCTCTTGGTCTTCTCGAAAGCAATCTGGAGTTGCTCTTTCGACCACAGAGGCTAAGTACGTAGCTGCTGCTAGCTGCTGCTCACAGTTGGTTTGGATGATTTCCACTCTACGAGATTTTGGGTTGTTCTTTCCTACCAGAGTTCCTTTGTTTTGCGACAGCACCAGTGCAATTAGTGTAGGGAAAAACCCATGTCTCCATTCAAAAACCAAACACATTGATGTGCGCTTTCACTTCTTGCGGGATCAATATGAGAAAGGTGCCATTGACCTTGTTCATGTTGATAGCCATCATTAGTTGGCTGATATTTTCACCAAACCCCTCGATCAGTCTACATTTGAGCGTTTACGAGGGGATTTGGGTGTTGTGTATCCTTTTTAGGATATTTTGCGTCAGTTTTTCCTTCTTCTTTACTCTTTTCTTGAGTCTTTTTGTGTGTGTTCATACCTTGCATATTCACATATCACACTTTGGAGATGCTTCTGTTATATGATTGAACTGCTTTACTTATTCTAGCTGGTACATGCATTTGATTACTTGTCGATGATCATGCTTTGCTTCAGTTCAAATGTTATGTCTGATATCTATCATATGCATGGCTTTTATGCTTTAAAATTGAAAAATGATCACCATTGCTTCTAGTAACTAGCATGCGTAGGCTGAATGTTCTTGCTATCTGTTACATGCTTTGTAGCTAGTTTCTGACTTAGATGCAAATATGCAACTTGGACATTTGTATGCTTTAAACATGGAAATGTGCTATAAAAATGATGAAAATTCGAGAACAATGAAAATTCCATGCCTTTTTGTGCATAATTTGAAAAGATCCAGGTGGGTTTGCTTTGTCGCATTACATTTGTTCTGGACTGCATACCATAGCACTTTGGTATGAACTAGGACGGTGTAGTGTATGCCAAGACCAATGTCTTAAGCTTCTGATGGTCCAGATCTGGCCTAGGCTTGACTTGGTCGGTCAGCATAAGGTTTGACATGCAAATAACCCCTGGCAAAAATGCAAAAGGAAAAAGAAAAAGCTTGAAATGATAACACGTTTGCTGAAGCACTTTGTTTCTGAACAAAGCTTATCTTGGTAGATATCAGTTAGCTTTTGCATCTCATGATTTACCTTGCTTGTTTTTACTGGAAAATGTGGTGATGCTTTTGTTTGCAAAAAGTGAAAAATGCGTGCAAATGACTTTCTTTAGATATCATCTGTTGCACTGATCATGGCATGTATCGTTACAGTATGTCTTTTGCCGTATCTGTTAGATGTTGTAATTGCAGTCAATCATATCTGAGAAGCATGCTGTCTACACTCCTTCTGCACTCCAGTTGAATTCACTGCATATTTTGAGGGGGAGTTGCATTTCAGGGGGAGTCTGTGTCTCTATTGAGTGCTTGATGAGTTCACTTGTCAACAAGGGGGAGAAAATTTGGGATCAGAGTTTAAGGGAATTTGGGATCAGAGTTTAAGGGGGAGTTTTTACTCTGTTGATATCCTTGTTGTTCTGAAATATCACTGTTCTGAAATCGCACTCATTTTTGAGCTTTTACGTTTTGGTTAACCATAATGACCACTTCTTGTTTTTGTTTGGCTTTCGGTCATTAGGGTTAAACTTTTACCTTATTTTTTCTTCTTCTTTGTTTTCTTGTGTTTTGTTTTCGTGTTTCCATATTTGTTCGCAGGTGCTGAAGAGCTGAAGAAGAGGAATGTTGACAATGCACTCATCAAGGTGGAGATTGAGGAGCCATGCTGAATAGCGTGGGCCTCATGGCTCTAGAAGTGATGAGTCATTGTCAACGATAGTCAAAGAGGACAGAAGAAGAGAGGAGATCTGCTGTTTCATGGGCCGCGTGTGACTCAGGTACACGGGCAACAAGCGACTGTCGGGCAGAGGAGGCTGCGAAGTCGGGCTGGCCCAATCCGGGTACATGGACCAGAAGCAGTAGAAGACCCACTGGGCTGTTGACCAGGACTGACTCAGGTACACGGGCGGTGAGTGATTGCCGGGCTGAGAGAGCTACGGAGTCGGGCCGGCCCAATCCGGGTACCTGGTGCAAAGTCGGTGGAGGCTTTGTCAGTTTCAGCGCAAAACTGACAACCGTCGATCTTGTATCCAACTGTCCAGAAGAGAAGCCGTAGTCGCTACGAAAGCTTAGCTTCGGATAAGTCATATGTAACTCTAGGCCCACAGTCAGTCAGTCGTGTCTGTAAAATACCTAAGGGCAGTAGAGTCTTTTCCTTTATTCTTGCGTCTGTAAAAACCCTAAGGGGCAGGTGGAATGTTCCTAGTGTTGGGAGCCTATAAATAGGACCCCAATCCCTAGGGTTTGGACTACCCTTTTGGCTGAATTCAATACTACTCCTTTGGGTCACTTTTTGTCTCTTGCATTCTCCCCTCTCTCTCTCTTGTTGTGCGCAGCCAGGCTGCATGTTCATGAGATTTTGCCTTGCATTTATTTCTCTCCTACAATGCTTTGAAGCTTCGATTCTCCATCTGTGCACAAGCATCATTTTGTTGTTTCGATTCACGTGCACAAGCAATTTCTGATGAGTTTTTGGGCTTCGGCAGGCGTGGGGAAGCTTCTGTTCTTCACAAGCAGAGTACTAGTTCTTGCTGTTTGCAAGTAGTACTCCACTGTAGCTACAGTACTACTGTGCCAGCTTTTTGCTTTTACTGCTCAACTTTTCGATCGGGTTGACAGGGCTGAAATCACTTTCCTGGCTGCTTTCAGGCGAAGCCATCCTCTCTGTTCGAAGCCCCTCAGCTCCATGAGGCAGGCTTCGATCCGACCATACTCGAAGGCTTCGTTTCGATCTTCGAACTTTGTTTTGTGTTCTGTGTTGCTAGCTTCGAAGTACTCTTTGAACGGACAGCATTACATACTTCGAACGACAGTGCGAAGGTACTTCGGCTCTAGCTGTTCGAAGTCCACACTTCGATAGGTTTCGAAGTTGGCTTCGAAGCTTGTCGTTCTGCTAGGCTTCGCTTTGGGTTCTTTGTGGCTGTCAACCTTCGCTTCTCTTTTCGAAGCTTGTTCTTTTCGAAGGTAGAGTATAGGCTTTGAATTTGGTGCCTCTATCGTGTGACAGGCTTCGCTTCTTTGTTTCGAAGGTAGTCCGTCTGTGTGTTGCTTTCGAAGTTTTCTGTTCGAAGGTTTAGGTTCGAAGCACTCGTTTCGGAGCTGTGTCCGAAGCCTTGCCTTCGAAGCTTCGCAACTGACCTCCGAAGCAGGCTCCGTCATCATCCTTCGAAGCAGGCTTCGTCACTATCCTCCGAAGCAGGCTTCGACGGGCGAAGCAGGCTTCGCCAAGTTCTGAACAGGAGACAAATCTGAACAGTAACTTCTCATTTCACTTTACATATACTTAGATCATTTCATTGGGAAGTTTAGGCCTGACATACTCTGTTTATCTACCTAGTTGCACCTTTTTGATAGTTCTCTGTTTGACATCAGTTGCTTCTAGGTTAGATACCTTTAGACTTAGGCCTTCTGTTTATTTTCTGCTGCTTAGTCTTTTGAGGTGCGTTGGGTATTGGGAATAGGCCATTTGATTCGAAAGAATTTTTAAGGCGCCCATTCACCCCCCCTCTGGTCGCTACTTTCGGTCCTACACCGCACTCTAGGGTACCTTCGAGCAGACTTCGCACTTCACCCTTCGCAAGAGCAGACTTCCCTCTAAGGATTTAGACCAAACACTCACTTCTAGCAACTGGTACTAGGCTTTGTACTTCGAAGGTCTAAATGCACACAGAACACACTTCGCCGAGGACTCCGACACGGGAAGAAAATGGGCTTCGATTCAACCCAAGGACAGTGCTTCACTAGTAATCAGAGAGGTCAAGCCTCTAGTTCACACAGAGTGAACAGACACTGAAAAACACATACTTCACACGAACAGACCTCTCACACTCTTCTCCAGAAGAGATCTAGTGCACAAACTCAAACCAGAAGAAGATGGTGCATAGAGAAATCAAAATATGCAGTGCAAAGTAGGCATACAAGTTCAAACAATAAATGAAAACAGAATCAAAGTTTCATTGCTTGAACAGGGAACACAAAATGAACTCACAGACTGAATACAAAGTGTGGCGGCTAGCATAGGAGCTCAAAATGGCTACTCAAAGTGTTGCAGTGGCCTAGGCTAGCCTCCACTATTTATAGGCACTATTCAGCCCTGTGAATAGACTACTTTACCCCTAGGGTTTACACTGTTGTTCTCTCATCAGAACAGGGGGTATAGCCGGTAGTCTACTTTATTTAGAAACTTCTTTTGTTAGCTTCGCAGAGGAGATAACATCAGCTTTTGTAGAGCAGACACAGTCAGCCTTTGCAATCTTGGATTCTTCTGAAGCCCCCCTTCGCACGCGAGGGGTGCCGTAGCTTCGGTGAGAAGCCTTGAGCCTGACGGTCCTTCGCTTCACCGAAGTCAGCCTTCGATACTGTGATGGTTTTGAGCCGAAGCCGTCAAAGCCCTTGAGCCTACGCACCAACACCCCCTGGAGTGGACCACCATGGCTTCGCAGCTTCTCCCATCTTGAGCTCCGTCAATCCTTGTACCGAAGCCATGCATGGTCGAAGTACTTCAAGACAACCACACTCCGAAGCCCCACCTTCAGGAGTACCACCCTTCGAAGTCCCTCTTTCGTCCAAGGACTCCGCATGAAGCATTCCATGAGCACTTCGTCGCAGTGTCTCTCCCCGAGCACACTCCTCAACGAACCTCACTCAAACCATGCCTTCGATGCACCTCGACTTCTGAGACCTCCGTCGGGTATACCTTCGAGTGACTCCCTCCAGAGCACACTTCGAACGTCTTGCCTCATTGCTGAGGACTTTATCCACCATACTCCGAAGTCACTCCATTCGGAGTACCCTTCGAAGTGCCTCACCTCCGAGGACTTCGTCTCGGAGTACCTTCAGCTGGAGCCATACTCCGCACTCTTTGCCAATGCCTAGCGCACCTGGACCTAGGGTCCGACCTCGACCCCTTCGGAGCCTTCATGACCGAGCTCCCCGCTAGCCTAGCATCAAGCCTCCCGCTTGACCCAGGTTCACTTGCTGCGAACCGTCCATCGCCTCTGAAGTCACCTGCGCACCACAGACAGATAGACAAGTGTATCCAGTACTCCGGAGACCTCTCCGGGTAAGCAACCTTCTGCACACACTCCGGTGTACCGCCCAAAATTCCGAAACCTTCGGTACGACCTAGGTCAACTTGTACTATCAGACCCCTCCGACAGGCATACTCCGCTGCAACATCCACAGCAAACAGACCAACCGAACCCGTGTACCTGAGTCAATCCCGGTCAACCCACCAGTAGATACTCTGTAGCTCCTAGCCCATGTACTCGGATTGGGCTTGCCTGACTCCGCGGCTCCTCTTCCCGGTTGTCACTCGTTGCTTGTGTACCTGAGTCACACGCGCCCCAGACACGGTAGGTCTCAACTTCTCTTCACGTCTCCTCTTTGACTTCCGTTGACAATCACTCATCACATCTGGAGCCATAAGACCCATGCTCTTCAACATGGTTCCTCAAAGGAGGAAAAAGGCTAAGACTACAGATTCGATCTCTAGTACGAAGTCTAAACCGACTAGAAAGTCCAGGTCTGGTCCTACCAACTCTGATGTGTGCCACCATTGCCACAAGCATGGGCATTTGATCCACAACTACAAGGTGTACCTGGAATAGCAGAAGAACAAGAAGGGAAGTGAGACTTCTGCTTCAGGTATTAATGTTATTGAAATAAATCTTCCTACTCATCCAAATGATTCATGGGTATTTGATACCGGATCGATGATTCATACCTCAAATCGTTGTAGGGGCTGAGTACATAGTATGCAAGTGGCGAACTAGATACCTGCGTCGGGAATGGTGCAAATGTTGTACCGTTGGCTGTCGTCGTTTATTCACAGTCGCTACTGTCAGGACTAGTTTTGGAGTTAAATAATTGTTATTTCATTCCCGCCTTAGGTAGAAACATTCTCTCTTCTTCATGTTTAGAGGAATATGGTTTTGAATTCGTAATAAAGAACAAGAGTTGTTCAATATTTTCGAATTAGTACTAAGAAACAATGACTCAATGATTTGAATCATACCTACGTCTAACATTATCAGTTTAGGTCATATAAATGAGAAGTGTGTGCAGAAGCTCCATAGTGATGGTCTTTTGGAGTCATTTGATTTTATATCATATGACACATGCGAATCTTGCTTACGTGGCAAAATGACAAAGGAGCCTTTCATTAGACAAAGTGAGAGGGCGACTGAGCTATTGGCCATGATACATACTGATGTGTGTGGACCAATAAGTCACACGCATAGGAAAGGATTTCTATACTTTATCTCTTTTATCGACAACTTTAGTAGATATGGCTATGTCTACATGATGATGCATAAGTGGGAATACTTCGAAAAGTTGAAGGAGTTATAGAATGAGGTACAAAATCATATGGACAAGACAATTAAATTTCTACGATCTGATCATGGGGATGAATATTTGAGCCATCAATTTAGTGATCATCCTAAGCAGTGTGGAATTGTTTAACAACTGACTCCACCAGGCACGCCTCAATGGAATGGGGTTTCTGAGCAGGAAAAACCGCACTTTCTCAGACATGGTGCAGTCCATGATGTGTCAAACTGATCTTCCATTATCCTTTTGGGGTCATTACTCAAGAAACTGCAGCTTTCATGATTAATAGAGATCCATCTAAGTCAGTAGAGAAGACGCCATATGAGATGTGTTCTAGGAGGCATCCCAGTTTTTCTTTTCTAATGATTTGGGGATGTGAGTCGTATGTCAAACATATGACGTCTGCCAAACTCAGTCCTAAGTCTGACAAATGCTTCTTTGTGGGATATCCAAGGGAAACCAAAGGATACTATTTCTATAATAGAGAAGAGGACAAAGTTTTTGTCGCTCGGAATGGTGTATTCCTTGAGAAAGAGTTTCTCTCAGAAGAAGTCAGTGGGAGGACGGTGCATCTTGAAGAGGTTCGAGAGCCACTAGAAAGTGTTCCAGATCTCACTGAACAACAACAGGATGAGCAAAGTGTTGTGGAACCTGTTGTACATGCGCCATCCCCACGGAGCCATTGTGATAATAATGGTGTCATTGCGCAAGACAAGGAGCCTAGATCGCACCATAAATCCAAACATATACTTCGATGATATCACTTGATCCGCAAGATCATTGAGAGAGGTGATGTGAAGATTTGAATGGTGCCCACGGATTTGAACATGGCGAATCCATTGATGAAGCCTCTTCCACAACCCAAGCATGAGGCGCATATGAGCTCCATGGTTATTAGATACTTGCTTGACTGTGTCATGTATTTGTGGAAGATGCTAGTAGAGTATATGCTAATATGTGAGGATAATTGTTATCTCAGTCCTTGAATAAATATCGTTTGCATTTAATTAATTTGTATGACTTGTTATGTGAAACTATTTGCTTTATGATGATGTTATTCAAAAGGGTCCCTAATCTTGTCACCATATGTGACTGTGATGATACATGGATTAGCACATCCGACTGATTGATGATTTTTTTTCACAGATCATAGACATAAAGATGTCAAATCAGTGGTGTGGCACACATGTTAGTGAACATGGTGTTGGACACACCCACTTGAGATACTACTGGGATTGATATTGTATGTGCTAATAGTTGTCATCTCAAATGGTGTACCTACAAAGTCCTTGGACCTGAGATTGTCATTTGATTCCATAATGCGTAGTGACACACTTAGATGCTTCCTAACGCTATTCCGTAACAGGGTAGTAATAAGGGTTTTTTTCAGGTATGTTGTGAAACTTGTCTTGGGATGTGAGCGGTCAAGATGGAATTTACCCCTCCTAATAATGGGAGAGTCATCTCTGGGCCCTTCGAGATATTCGATTGGAAAAGTGCATGGCCATGCCATATGACTAAGAAGTTACTCATCATTTGAATCCGATACTTGATCAAGTTAAATGTCATGTTAACCAACAAGGGTGGCACGTATCTCGCCTTGAGTTTGATTGACAACACATGGTAAAGGGACTAGTGCTTGCGTATATCAAGGTTCATGAAAATTTGATTTTGTACACTTTCAGGGGTCAATATGTGCAGCCAAGTACCGCTATTGATCAGTCAGTCGGAAACTATTTCCGGTGAAAAGTCATTATTGTATGAGCCTATTGGGTCACACACTTAAGGGGATGGATTAAAAACATGCAAAGAATTGGTTATTGTACAAGTGGGAGATTGAAGGATATGCCCAAGAAAATTTCGTGTATCGGAAGTTCCGATAGGCAGTATCGGAAGTTCTGATTATTATCTGGTCTCGATAAAGAGAGCAAATGTTGCTTCAGAAGTTCTGATATCATATCGGAGGTTTCGACGAGCCAGAAGTTCTAATTAGGAATTGGGGAATTTTTGTAAGGATCGGAAGTTCTGTTATGGTAACGGAAGTTCCGAGGTGGGCGATAATAGATTGGATCTGTTGCGTGCCGTACTGTATCAAGAGACCTAAAATACACTATTGGAAGTTCTGATGTAGGTGAACAGATTGGATCTGTTACGGTTTTGAGGGTTCCGACATAAGAACGACCAAGGGGATCTCAGTCCTATAAAAGGAGAGGAGGCAGACGTCTTGGAACCAAGCAATAAGCCTAGATTAGATATAACCACCAAAGAGTTCTCTCCTCCCTTTCTTGATCTCAATCGTTGAGGTCAAGGATCCCCGTCTCTCACGTGTGGTGCTAGCACACTACTGTGGGAGGTTCTCCATCCCTGTACGTGTGGACTCCATGGAGGCATTGCTCCAATAGCGATGCTCGTGGACATCTACATACGGACAATTATGTTGTCTTCATTGATCGGATCGGCGAAGGACGACAAGGACGAAGCGAGGATAGGATTGACGCGCTACTCCGACATCTTATTCCGCTGAACCTAGTACGTCTCGTGCTAGAAGGTACTGATCCATTATCTTGCACATGCACGAGTCTTGGGATTAGGGCGTAAATTTTAAATTTGTCGGCTAGCGTAGCTCTCCTATTCCCCAACAAAAGGTGGTAGGGGCTGTCTGAATAGCCATAGGGTCAGTCTGACCGAGGGTGTTATAGCCGGTCAGACCGGCCATCAGGCTGGTCTGACCAACTGTTGTCGGCTACTAAGGTTGGCATATGTAGGTCTGACCGGCCCAATGGCCGGTCTGACTGACAAGGCCAGTGCGCGGTCTCTGCAAGGGATGATGAGGCTAGAGGCACGATGGCTTTCCCTGTACTCCTGTCGGTTCTATTGTGTATGTGATGGATAGGGGGTACACTAGCAATCAGAGTGTGATAAGCAGCCTCGGCAAAGCCAAATATCGTAAACATTGCCTCCATTTTAGAGTAGACCGTGACCTCTAGATGATTTGCAAAAGTGGCGCTAACTGCTTGGTGTACTGTGGCGTCCATCTTTTGCTCGATGTCCTAGGAGGATAGACGAGGGGATGATGGTGTTACCTTGCTCTCAGAGAGGCCGGGGATGCCAATGCCGCACTTGACGAAGCCCCCGTGGGTCTTGGTGAAGCGCCCAAGTAGGAGGGCGTGCAACTCCTTTGTCTTGGCCTCGATCTCTGCCTTATCTTCCTCGGAGAGGTCATCGAGGGTGGGTTGGATGATGTTGTTGTCATTGATCTCCATCCTCCGCATCGGTTCCATCGGTGTTGAGGGTCCCGTTGATGTATATCGTAGTAGATGTACCCATCGCCGATGTAGTTGTCGGCATGTTTCCATCCCAGCGGAGTCGCCAAAAAGTGTGTTGACACTAAAACCTTTCGATCAAAATGCCAATACACTGACGCCGATTCGATTGTCCAAAAGCACGTGGGTACTTAGAGATAACGCTAAGTGTGACACGATACCAACATCGTGTTCCGATGACCCTTGAAAGTGACAAGGGAGAGTGGAGTCGCTAGGAAATTAAACAATATAAAAATATTATTTAACTAAGCGAGTAGTAGATAAAAATACCAAATTGGACAATTTAGGGCTAGTGTGACCGAAGCTAAGTTTGCGGTCAAACTGGCCAAGACGGGTCGGTCACACTGACGCTATACCATTGATTGGACCGGTGGTGCCGAGGGTTTAGCCGAAGGGGGCTTCAACCTACGCTATGAAGGGGTGGCCTAAGGGGTCCCTCTGGCCTTCGGTCAATCGGACCGAGAGAAGGCCTTCGGTCAGACCGGACAGGTGTGAGGGCTCTAGGTACTTCAGTGTCCAGTGCGAGGGGGTCCCGAGGCCTCAATGCAAAGCCCGGTCAGACCAGCCTTGTGCCACTGGCCAGACCGTTGCATGCCAGGCGAGTTAGATGAGGCCACGGCAGGAGCCGGTAAGACCAGGGTAGTGCCTCCGGTTACACCGACGGCCACTGGAATTTGGTCTCCAGGGTTCTGATGACCACCTTGCCTTGGACAACTTGCAAAAACAGTTCTTAGCGAAGCAGATGAGATGAAAACACCGTAAAAACTCCAAAAGATTAGAGGCAATTTGGCCAAGAGACCGAATTACCTATAAAAACCAATAAAACAATAAAAATCCATTACGTGGATTAAACGGGTGATTCACGGGCAAATCAACAAGGATTACCATGATTATGACGTGGTAGACGGAGATTTTACTACGCAAAATCAGAAAGTTGGATGTGCCAAACTAATCCTATTGCAAGGAAGTATATTGAAAAGTAAAGGTACGATTCAAGGTAATAATACATTGGATCTATTAGGGTTTCAGGGGGTCCCTTGAATCGGCCTTGCCCCTATATTTTATAGCGGTAGGACATGATGTTCCTAGGCTCTAATTTGACTTAGATACTAGTCCAAGTCATTAGAAATTAATTATAGATAAAATTTTCCCGAATTCAACTAATTTGAATCAGATTCAGAGTGGGCAGGTCAGACCGGTCCTACATGGACGGTCTAACCAGTCCTACACGACTGGTCTGACCAGGCCTACATGGCCGGTTGGACTAGCCCGTGCCAGGTCTTGGCATATTTTCAATCGAAATTACCAATTTTGACCTTTTGACAATTTTGACCATTAATGCCATTTTTGCTATCAACATAACTATTTTTTCGATGAAGTCTTGATAGCATTCATCAAAGAAATGTCATTTCCGATCAATAATATGTCATCCTCATACAAGACTAGAAACACAAGGTGAGCTCCCACTAGCCTTCCTATAAACACAAGGCTCTTCTATGTTCTTGACGAAGCCTAAACCCTTTGACTACCTCATCAAAATGAAGATTCCAACTCCGAGAAGCTTTCTTCAGTCCATAAATGAACTTCTGCAACCTATAAACTTTCCAAGCATTTTCCGGATTGTCAATACATTCAGGCTGCATCATGTACACATCCTCACTTAGGTTTCCATTCAGAAAAGCTGTCTTGACATCCATTTGGCATATCTCATAATCATAAAATACGACAATTGCTAGGATGATCCGAATAGACTTAAGCATTGCAATGGATGAAAACGTTTCATCATAATCAACACCTTGATTGTATCTAAAATCTTTCACCACCAATCATGCCTTGTAGATGTGAACATTTCCATCAACGTCTATCTCGAAAATCCATCTACACTAAATAGTTTTTACACCATCGGGTGGATCGACTATTGGTGCAAAATATTACGCTAACAGGTTTCAGTAAACTCGAAGGATTGACAAACGAAGTGTTTATTAATGTGGACTATTCCAAGCCTCCGAATTGGATAATATCTTGAGATAGTTCGAAGTGTATATTGAATACTTGAATATTCGATGCCCCTTACATAACGAAGAGGGTATTTATAGACAAAATACATTAGGAAAAGACCTCTTTAACCTCTAATTACAACCGACCTTGTAGATACTATTTAGTATTCTTTGTAGGGTTAAAAGGGTAAAAGAACAAGTCAACAATGAGAAAGTAATTCTTCATCCTTGCTGGCAGTGCCCCTTCGGGTGAAAATGCTCCGAGATTCTTTGTCATGTCGAAGCCTTAGTGGAAACCTCCCTCTCAGAATGCTCCAGAGGTAAAGGAACCTTGATGGCGACTAGAGGGGGTGAATAGGCGCCTCGACAAATTCTCGTGAATAAGATGGCATGTACAAATCACCCAACACACCTCTAAACAACTGCAGAATTGATATCAATAAACACAGTACAAAACCAAAACAAAAATCTCTCCAATTTGAATTTTCCTCTAGATTGGAGTTTGATGTGCCGAAATAGCTATCGATAAATGGATTGCCGATTTAGATAGTTTAGATCCAAGTTTCAAACTCCGACAAAGAGGTATCAGTCGTTGAGTTGCTAACAGGGTTTAGAAATTCAGAAAATAGATCAAAAGCAAGGATTGCAGTACTCAATCACTTCAGCACTAATTAATCAACACTTTTTAAGACTCCCAGAATTATAGCAGATCTAGACAAGAAAAATCTGAGAAGTGTTCTGCAATCTGACACAAATGAAATCAGATCTGAATATAGAACTGTAACACCAGCAAAGTGAACTCTAAAACTGAAATCAGAAACAAGCTTCCCTTGAGTATCAGTAAAGAAAATCAATATGGCAATAGACAAGATTGAAACTAATTCAAACTCAGAGTGAAACTGATAATCAGAAGATTGAATGCTTTCAGAACAATGCAAATAGGCAGATTTTTAGTGCTCAACTGAACCAATCAATCAGTAAAGACAGTATTGTTTGGATATGGCTTGTGCACTGTAGCAAAACAGATCTAATAGCTTCACCACAAGAACTTTTCAGCGTAAGCAGTAATCAGAACCTTTCTTTAGTTTGCAAGGCTACTTATCAAAGGCTTTGCTTCTGATGCAGTGATCAAATACAGATAACTCAGATGGACTAGCGAATTTCACTCACACACTTCTCAGATTGAACAAGGATTGCTATGGTCCTTGATATAAACAGTGAACAACAATTTTCATAGCATAACAGAATAAAGTCAATCAGCGTATCATAAATGACTTAATCCTCAATTAAACTAACAACATTTACTACTTGACAAAATATTCAGAATAACTACTGCAGCGTTTTCCAACTGCAGTTAATGACTGACAAGCATGATGAGCAATAGTTTAGACCATGTTTTCATACTGAAGTTAATGACTGACAAGCATGATGAGCAACAGTTTAGACCAGATTGACATTCTTGACAAATAGCTCCTAGAGGCTCATGCAAGGATAAATCACAAAACATAAGCACATTACTCTTGACTAAAACAAATTCAGTACTCTGAAGATCCACATTCTAGCAACTGTTCAGAGCACAAATTTAGTACTTGAAACACAGATGAAATCAGATCTGAATATAGAACTGTAACAACAACAAAGTGAACTCTAAAACTGAAATCAGAAAATAGCTTCCCTTGAGTATCAATAAATACAATAAATATGGCAATAGACAAGATTGAAACTGATTCAAACTCAGAGTGAAACTAATAATCAGAAGATTGAATGCTTTCAGAACAATGCAAATAGGCAGATTTTCAGTGCTCAACTAAACCAATCAATCAGTAAAGACAATACTGTTTGGATATGGCTTGTGCACTGTAGCAAAATAGATCTAATAGCTTCACCACAAGAACTTTTCAGCATAAGCAGTAATCAGAACCTTTCTTTAGTTTGCAAGGCTACTTATCAAAGGCTTTGCTTCTGATGCACTGATCAAATACAGAAAATTCAGATGGACTAGCAAATTTCACTCACACACTGCTCAGATTGAACAAGGATTGCTATGGTTCTTGATATAAAATAGTGAACATGAATTTTCATAGCATAACAGAGTATAGTATATCAGTGTATCACAAATTACTTAATCCTCAATTAAACTCACAACATTTACTACTTGACAAAATATTCAAAATAACTATTGCAGTGTTTTTAAACTACAGTTAATGACTGACAAGCATGATGAGCAATAGTTTAGACTAGATTGACATTCTTGACAGATAGCTCCTAGCGGCTCATGCGAGGATAAATCACAAAACAGAAGCACATTACTCTTGACTAACAAATTAAGTACTCTGAAGATCCAGATTCAAGCAGAAATTCAAGCAACTGTTCAGAGCACAAATTTAGTACTTGAAACACAGCTGAGCACTTCTTGATCTTCACTGATCCTAGCAGAAGATGAAACAACAGCAAAACAGTAGATAGATCAACCAAAAATTGGTTCAAAACATCAAGAACCTGATGCTAAACTGCAATGTGTTTTGTATTATCAATTTGACAAACACAACCTCTGTTGTAGCATATCAGACATAATTCAGTACTCTAGCAGAAAAAGGGACTCAGATATTGAGAGTTTCAGACAAACTAATTGTACATATCTTGTTGCTGAATAGTGTTCAGTACAAGATACAATACATGGGAAATATCAAGATAAACCTCAAAAGTTCCTAAACAATCAGATTAAAGTTTTTGTACCCAACTTTGTCTCTAGAACAGTTTCTATTCAGTTTCAGCCTGTGGCTAACAAACCTGCTTCAGATTATGTTCTATGTTGAGACTGCACAAGATCAGACCAAAAACTAGCAACAAAAGTTGAGTATTGTGTTGGATCACAAGGAGATTTCAAGGAACTTGAGCAATTACAAGAGGCAAACACAACACACACATGAGTATCATTAAGTGGTGAACTAGATTCAGATTTCAGCCATCTGTACTGCTGTAATAGTAGATACAATATTATCAAAAGTATTTACTGCAGTAAGAACATGCTCAAGTAAGAACAAAAGAACACATAATCAATATTGAATTAAATGAATCATCTAGAAGATGAACAAAAGAGCCAAGAACAAAAACCTAAAAACACTGTCTGTTTTTCTAGCAGAGAACTAAATTTCTTCAATCACAGCAATCAGAGTTAATTTCATCTTAATCTAAACAAACAGTCTCAAAGAACAATAGCCAAATGTTCCATTTTCAACAAAAAACAAAGCACTAACTCAGGAAACTAATCATCAATTCACTACCTGAAATCAGGAGTGCTTCTTGCACCAAAACAGAGCAACAAACTGCTATCAATGTTCACTGTACCAGAACTGGGATGCCAGAAGATTTTCAATATGATGAACAGTGCTTGGACAAAAGCAAGAGCAACAAAAAGTCTAGAACAAAATAGTATTTGTGGTTGGTAGCCCCGAAAAATGATAGCCAAAAAATCGACTAACCCTTGGGCATAGAGTCCTTTATATACGCAAGCCCACTAAGGTATTCCCCAAAAGTCCATTAGGGTTAAAGTTCTAAGTATTTACGTAATTGCCATTATGCATTTTCAGAATTATAAATTCCGAAAAATACACAAAGGTATACTCCTAATTTATTACATCATTGGCCCTATTATTTTAATATTTTTTCAGAATTAAGAATTCGGAAAAATACTAAAATATTATACTTAATCTAGATGACAAAACAAAAAATAAACACCTATTTATTGGAATTTAAAAATACTTTATGATACGACGGTGTTGGGGGGAAAATATTTCATCCTCCAAAAGACAAGGACATTTTCATGTTAACACAAACTGAAGAAATGAAGCCAGGAACCTTGATCTCCAATGATTCTAAAAGCAATAAGGCTCCGTCTGTTCGGAGCCTAAAACAGTGGAAACCTTCGTCAATGCTTCGACACAACGAAGTCTCTCGGAGACTCTTCACCCGAAGGGGGGTTGCCAACAAGGACAGAAGATTTATCTTCTCACTAATTAGATTAGCTTTTTACTCTTTTACCCTATGAATAATACTAAACAATATCTTCTTAGTCGGTTGTAATTAGAGCATAATGAAGTCTGTTCCCTTGTATTCGGTCTATAAATACCCCTCTTCACTTTGTAAAGGTCATTGAATACTTAGATATTCAATACACACTTCAAACTATCTCAGGCTATTATCCATCTCGGAGGCTTGGAATAGTTTACTTAAACAAGCAGTTTGTTTGTTACACACTTAGTTTCCTAAACCTGTTAGTGTAATCTTTTATGCCAACAGTTGGCGCCGTCCATGGGGAACCTAGTACAAAAACTTCATTCTCTACCAATCACTTTCTAGAGCCATGCCTCCTAAGAGGAGCCTAGACACCAGTCCCCTCCGAAGGTCTTCTCAGACCTCTAGGATTGAAATCTTCAAACACCGTCGAGGTCAGAGGACCTTCCGTGGTCCCCCACCTCAGACTCCTTAAACAAATACTCTTCCTCAAACATACGAAGCCCCTCTCGGGACTCCGTCTATGCTTCGAACCAACGGAGCCTCTCTTCTAGCTCTGGCTGTGCTCCGAACAGACTTCATCCTCAACCTACCCCCATCATTCCAGAGGTTCCTCAAGATGATGACCTTGCCGTTTATCCCGAAGCCTCTGAGATTCTAAGAAGAACTGAGAATGCTTCTTTTGATGATGAATCTCCGTTACACCCCAACTTGCAGAAGGTGTGCTTCGACCCAAAGTTCAGAACTTCGAAGCTCTGTAAGTACTCCGGAGAGGAAGATCTAGGAGAATTTTTTGGTTCATATGCTTTAGCAATCGAAGCTAGCGGAGGGGTTCGAGATACAATGGTGAAATGCTTCCCCCTTGCACTCGAAGGTGTCGCCCTGCGTTGGTTCTGGTCTTTGAAACTAGGATCAATTAAATCTTGGGAGCAGTTGAGAATGAAGATTGTCAATAACTTCCAAGAGACCTTCATGCCCCCTATGTCCACCGGTAGTCTTTTTTAGGTAAAGCAGCAACCTAGAGAATCTTTACGGCAATTTTTCAAGCACTTCGCTCACACGAAGTCGTAGATAAAGGGGTTGTCCACATCATCCATCATCGATGCAGCGCGTGAAGGAGTTACGAATGCAGGCCTCCTCAACAAACTTCATCAGAAGCATATATCTTCAATAGCACAAATGATGGCATATTTTGAATATTATGCTAGGTCTGAAGAAGGAAGTCTTCGAAAAAATACTACTTCGCTTCCATCAACTTTCCTCCAAGAATTCAAGGTTGAGCCGAAGTCCCCAAATTCTTCACAAGTATCCTTCTTCAAGAATAACCGCAATGATAGCCGGAGGGGGAGAAACATCCTCGCTACGAAGTATTGAACATTGATTCCTCTTCGTCGAAATTCCCCCCAAGATTGCACAAGCTTGCAGAAGCAAGGTCAGCGGCTGGAGGCCGCCAGGGAAGCCGGCTGGCAAAGGCCAAGCCTTCTTCTGCTGTGTCCACAGCGAGAACAGAAGCCATGCTACATATGCATGTTAATCTATACTAGCCCTGAGGAGCGAGCACCTTGAGAGGAGTTCGGGTTGAGGCAAAACTGACCGAACCCCTCCCGAGGCATGTTCGGAGCCGATACAAACCGTCGGACGTGTAGACAGCTTCGAAGCCCCAAGACAACCTTCGATGGTCAGTGTTATGCCACCTCTGAAGCAAGAAGATACATAGGACCATGACAAAAGAGTGGTTCTTCCCATCTCTAGAGGAGGAACCTTGGGGAGCATGTCAAAAAGGCAAAGAAGGGAATATGTTCACGAAGTAGGGCATATTGGGACCTCTTCGTCGGCTGCTGAAATGCCCTAATGGTCCCATGTGCCTATATCTTTCTCTTCAGCTGATGCAGCGGGCATAAAATTTCCTCATGAAGAACCCCTTATTATCACTGCTAATATTACAGGAACGGAAGTCCGAAGAGTACTAGTCGATGGCGGAAGCTCCGTAGATATTATCTTAGTTCAAGCCTTTCACCAGCTTTGCATTCCACGAAAACATCTCCTCCCATTAGCTCGACCACTTCAA
The DNA here is from genome assembly GCA_019279435.1 of Zizania palustris. Lineage (NCBI taxonomy): Eukaryota > Viridiplantae > Streptophyta > Magnoliopsida > Poales > Poaceae > Zizania > Zizania palustris. Next base: position 75,034,611 of record JAAALK010000080.1, read on the forward strand.
GGCTTCGCATGACCTCTTCTCGATGCCCTCGGCCAAATAGGCCTCGAGGTTTCCTTCAGAGAGGGGCTCCTAGCTAGATCGGAGGAGGTGATCTTCGATGTAGTTGATGCCCCTTATGCTTATAACATCATCTTCGGAAGAGGCATGCTAAATCAATTCGGAGCCGTAGAACATCATAATTATCTCTGTCTCAAGATGCTGACGCAAGGAGGAGTGATCACGGCTTTCGGTGACCAAGCAGCAGCAAGAAGGGCAGAATATGGCCATGGTCCACCTCTTGACCCTCGGCAGATAAATAATGTGCAAGACCATTCGGAGGATATTCCCGTGTGAGGTGAATTCTCCTAGATGTCCTCCCCTAGGCCAAGCCCCGAAGGAGAAATCGTAAAAAATCATTGTAAAGGACAACAAAAATTATCCTATCGAGTTTGGCAAAGTATTGCCTCCGGAAATTGCTACTTAATTAGAAGAAGTAATTAGAGAAAAATTAGATGTTTTTGCTTAGTCCGATGAAGACAATCCTGGAGTTGACCGAAGCATCATTGACCACAGCTTACTCGTCAACCAAAGAGTTTGACCTGTTCGCCAGGGGCTCCGCAAATTGTCAACGGAGAGGAAAACCTTGTTAAAGCAGAAGTAGAAAAGTTATTGAAGCCTAGAATCATTAGAGAAGTGGATCATATGGAGTGGTTAGCCAACCCAATCTTCGTCAAGAAGAAGGCCTCCGACAAGTGGTGCATGTGTATTGACTTCACAACTTTGAATAAAGCATGCCCGCGTGACCCCTACCCCATGCCCGCATTGATCAATTAATCGACTCCACTGCTGGCTCGGAGCTCTTGAGCTTCCTCGACGCATACTCTGGATATCATCAAATATGGTTAAAACACGAAGATGAAACCAAGACAAGTTTTGTAACTCCTTTAGGAGTCTTTTGCTATGTAAGAATGCCGTTCGGCTTGAGAAATGCCGGGGCAACTTTTTCAAAATTAATCGCTAAAGCTTTAGGTCACCAAATAGGCCGTAATGTCGAAGCCTATATGTATGACATTGTAATAAAGAGTGCTTTAAAGCACCAACATAGCCTAGACTTAGCAGAAACTTTTGAGAGCCTCCGAACATGTGGAGTTCGCCTCAACCCCGAAAAATGTATTTTTGGAGCTCAAGCTGGGAAATTGTTAGGGTATTTAGTTTTGAGCAGGGGGATCGCAGCCAACCCAACCCAGATAAGTGCGCTGCAAAGAATGGCTCCGCCGAAAAATTTGAAGCAAGCTTAGAAGCTTGCCGGATGCCTTGTAGCTCTTAGTAGATTCTTGACAAGGTCCGTAGAGCGAAGCCTCCCAATATTCAATGCTTTGAAGGGGTCCGAAGATTTTGCATGGACACTGGAGTGGCAGAAGAGTTTTGATGATATTAAAGATTATCTCGGCAACCTTGCAACACTCACTGTGCCCATCACATATGAAACTCTTCTTTTATTTTTCAACTACAGGCTCCGCTGTTAGTGCAGTCCTTGTTCGAGAAATGGATTTCAATGGGAAGTTGGTATAAAATCCAGTATATTTTCTATCAGAAGCCCTATCTAGAGCAAAAACCAGATACTCCGAGTTGGAAATTTTCACTTATGCTCTAGTGATGGCTTCGAGGAAATTACGACATTATTTTCTAGCACATAATGTAATTGTACCAACTTCTTATCCCCTGGGAGATAAGCTCTGAAGCATCCTTCGGCATCTCCTTCATAGCAAGAACAACAATCAAGTCACAGGTGGTGGCTGATTTTGTAGCAGAATGGACTCCGTCTGTAGTATGGGCTCCGGAAGAATCAAGTGAAGGAATATGGACCATATACTCCGATGGAGCTTTTCAAGCATCTGGAGCAGGTGTCGGAGCGGTAATAATTTCACCTTCAGGACAGAAAGCAATGTACTCCACAAGACTCAAATTTAAGTCCACCAATAATATTGCGGAATATGAAGGAATTTTGCTAGGTTTCGCAAGGCATGTGCCCTTGGTGCTACAAGAGTTGTTATAAAAACGGATTCCCAGATTGTAGTAGGGCACGTTGATAAAAGTTTCCATGTTCGGCATCCGCAACTTGCTAAATATCTAGAAGAAATCTACAAGATCGATACAACATTTAAAGGGATTTCTATTCAATGCATTCCAAGAGCCGACAATGCGCAAGCCAATATCTTGGCAAAGGCTGCAGCAAGAGCCATAGATATTCCGAAAGGGGATTTTTATGAAGAGCTTGCCTCTCCTTCAGTGCCCCAACTCCCTCCTTCATTGGTCCTTTGCATACCGAGCACCGACTAGTGGAGTTCAGTTATGAAATTATTGCAGGGTGGGGCTAATTTACCCGAAGGCCCGAAGCTATCAAGATTGCAATTAAGAATCCAGAATTATCATATTATCAATGGTATTTTATACAAGGCCGGAGTATGTTCTCCCCTACTCCGATGTATTTCCCAAGCCGAAGGCCAAGATATACTCTGAGAAATTCATGAAGGCCTTTGTGGTAGCCATCTAGCACCTCAAGCCTTAGTAGGAAAAAAACTTCGGTAGGGGCCTTATTGGCCGACAATAGTAGTTGATGCGGAAGCTTTGGTCTGCACCTGCCAAGGTTGTCAATGGATGGGAAGATGAAGTCATCGTCCACCAACACCTCTTCAAGTTATTGCTCCGGTGTGGCCCATGGCCAGGTGGGGTATGGATCTCATTGGCCCCTTCCCAATGGTAAAAGGAAGTTTAAAAGTTGCAGTTGTAGCAATTGAATATTTTTCTAAGTGGGTCGAAGCAGATCCCCTCACATCTATCACTTTAAAAAATGTACAAAATTTTTTTGGCAGAATATTATATGCAGGTTCAGAGTGCTTTGATAGCTGACAATCGACAATGGCACCCAATTCAATGCCGAACCCTTTAGAGAGCTTTATGAAGGTCTTGGCATAGAAATGTGTTTTGTAGCTGTCTATCACCCTCAATCTTACGAAGCCCTCGAGCGAGCTGACGATAATATTTTATTAGACCTGAATTGAAGGATAGTAGGATTAGCGAAGGGGTTGTGGACCTAAGAGCTCCCGAAGATTTTATGGTCCATTCGGACCACTCCAGCAAAGTCCACAGGTTTTACCCCTTTCAGGTTACTATTCGGATATGAGGCCATGACACCAACCGAACTTAAAGGAGGATATCTTCGCACTATCGAACCTGAAACGGAAGATGAAAGACAAGCTTCGCTGGACTTAACGGAAGAAACAAGGCTTCGAGCTGTTGCAAACCTAACGAAGTATAAACATCAGACGAAGACTTGGTATGATCTGAAGATTAAACTTAATGAACTTAAATCAGGTCATTTAGTTTTGCGAAGCATTATCGCAACGGGAAAATTAGGAAATAAATGGGAAGGTCCATATATCATCCTTCGTTCAAGACGCCTTGGATCTTTTAAATTAGCTAATTTAGAAGGTGAAGAATTAAAGCATGCACGGCATGCAGAGCACCTTAAGCGATATTTCGCATAGGGGCTACTTGTAATCATTTGTAAACACTTTCTAAATGAATAAAGCTCATGGTTCGAGTAATGCATACTTCTCAAAACAATTCCTACTTCTAGTGGACGCACTAGGAGAACAAAGCTGATTGCGGAGGTATGTATTATTCATTCGAACTGAATTTATAGACTTCGAGCCATCGGCTCAAAGCATCCGTCAAGGTGGGAAAGTCACATAAAACGGATTCCAAGCCACCGGCTTGATAGCATATGTAAAAAGAGTCTAAAGAGACCAAATGCTATGGATTTCAAGTAATTAGCTTGAAAGCATCTATAAAAAGAGTCGAAGGAGACCACAAAAAGCGGATTCCATGCCACCAGCTTGATAACATCCGTAAGAAGAGTCTAAAGAGACCAATTGATACGGACTTAGTGCAACTAGCTTGGAAATGTCCGTGAAAAGAGTCCAAAGCGACCGTTATAATTAGATTCTAATACATCTAAAAAACAGTCTAATGCGACCACATTCGAAAAAGAGTACTAAGTTACCATTTTTGGACTCCGAAACAATAAGATCGAAGGAATTTTTGAGGTCCCTAAACACCATCTATTCGAATTTTGGACTAAGAATCCTTAGTTCTTTCTTAACATATAAGGGGATCCATGCCACCAAAAATAAAATTATTGAAATTGTACTCCTAACTAATGTCATGATTGTTGTGCGTAACCACCTTCGATCAATGTTCGAAGGTGCTTACCCCCAAAGAGGGGCTGGTAAGTAACGGGACAATTTCGAAGCATTCTAGTTTATATTATTCAACATATTATATTACATTATGAAAAATCTGTGTCCAAGCCAAGGAGAAAGTGGAGACCCCTTCGATCCCCAGAGTTGTTTTCAGAATTAGCCTGGCTTCGAAGACGACTTGTCCCGGAGCCTGGGGTCTTCAAAACCTTACGGTTAACTCTTTTCCCTTCCTTTGAACCCAAGAAATCCTTTTGCTCTTGCTGAAGCTCGGCCCAGGTCTGAAGTCATTAGGGACGTCTCTCCCAGGTTCGAAGTCATTCGAGGCTTCTCTCCGCTTGCTCCTCATCAGTACACTATTCTTCAGAGCAATCAATGTCCTCCGAAGATGAAGATGCTATACTAACGACTTCTTTTTCCTCCTCTTTAATATAAGTTAACACTTCCTTACATATATCGGGTATAACCTCTCCGTAACTTCCCCGGGGAATTGAAAATCAAGGACGCCTATAAGGCTTTAAATGTTCGAAGTTGGCCCATTGTAGGCGGAGTTCTTCGTTAACCTCTAATACTTTGAGCTCATCCAAAAAAGATTGAGAAGCCTAAAAACATTTCCAAACAAGTCTTTTTATTCAAAGGAGAACAAAATATAAGTTTTTTTACAATAGGAGGAGCCCTAAAGGAAACTAAACCTTTGGGTCTCAAGGAGGTTTACTGCTTGAAGGTTGTGCTCGCACTTGTTTTTTCGAAGACCTTCATCGATCCACGCTTTTATAGCTGATCGGCCTTCAGCTCTCCAGGATGGATGAAAAGCCTCCCAAGCTATGGCCACATCAAGCGAAGGGGTCAGAAGTCGGTCGTCGCCAAAGTTAGCGGGGGCTGCTCTAGGCTCCGACGAAACAGATAATCCAATGTCTTCATAGTAACGAAGCACTCCGAAAGCAGCTACTTGGCCGAAGATCTCTCCATACCGAGTACTTGTAGCCTTAATACTCTTCACTGCTGCTTGGATCAACTTCATCTTTCATAGTAGGGAGTTGTTGGCAGTTGACGAAGAGGTGTAAGAAGTGCCGAAGTATTCCAGGACACCCTGAAGGGCGTCCATGGTCTCAAAAGCCACACTCTTGCACTTTATCTTTTCTACAGCCATGGCCTTGATTGACTTAGTCAGCTCATCTATCAAATATGAAAGTCTAGTTGTCTCCGTCATTAAAGCTCTTTTTTGTCCGAGCAGTTTCTTGACCTCCTTCGTCAAACTTAGCTGCTCCACCCAAAGCTTGACCAGTTCAGCTCCTGCATCCGCCTACTCTTCCCGCATTTTTTCCACCTGAGCCCGGAGCACAACTTGCTCAGCTTCAAGTTCATCCTTCATAGCCTCCAGTCTAGTTCTAGCATTCCGCTCTGCAGCCACCATTTCTTCCAAGTTTGAAGTTCGAGTCTCAAAGCTGACAATGCTCCCCTAAAGGGCCGCCACCTTCTCTTTGAGTCGGTTACATTCTCGCTCGTTTGACATATCTGCAGCTCAAGATAGAAATATTCACAGCACTTCACAACGCCTCCTGCCAGCCGAAGACTTACCAGGGCTCCGGAGGAGAAAAGATTGTAGTGGCCTTCGGCAGCATCAACTTCAGACTCCGGGACGAATTCCAACTGCCATTTCCAGCGAAGGCCATCAATGCTAGATGGTACACAGATTGGATTCTTTGATGGTTCTACGCCGAAGCTGGAGCAGACAACCGTTTGGCCGGGCCTCTGCAAGATATATATTTCCGAAGGGAAGTCGAAGTCCATTCAGACCTCGGCCAGCTCGAAGCCCATCTTAATCTGCTTCAAAGGATTAGTCGCTGCATGAGCATCACTACAACAAAACAGGCAACTTCCGTCGGCCAAAGCCGACGGAAGTTAGCCCTTTCCCGACGGAAGAAGCTAACTTCCATCGGCAAAATGCTAACTTCCATCGGCCTTTGGCCGACGGAAGTGAGGCGATGGAAGTTAGCTAACTTCCGTCGGCTTGACGTGGCCGACGGAAGTTAGCCCCGGACTCTGCCACGTCAGCAGGGGGGCGCTAACTTCCGTCGGCCAGGCTTTGGCCCTAGCCGACAGAAGTTAGCCTTTCTGCCCACGTGGCCGAAACCAGCTAACTTCCGTCGGCTATGGTAAAAGCCGACGGAAGTTAGCTGGTATTTTTTTTGTTTTTCCTGGTTCCCCTACTCACACTCACATCCAACCACAATTTGACATACATTCACAATACACATCCAAATTCACATTTCACATCCAAAATCACATTCAAACTTCACATATAACATCCAAAATCACATCTCACATCTAAAATCACATTTCACATCCAAAATCACATTCAAACTTCACATATAACATCCAAAATCACATCTCACATCCAAAATCACATCTCACATCCAAATTCACATCCACACTTCACACATCACATCCAAAATCACATAATATAACTAAATTCACATCCAAAGTCACAGTACACATCTGAATTCACATATAACATCCAAATTCACAAAACACAGCGAGAGCCACATACAAAGTCATATTTGTCTATATACTCACTGATCGCCCACATTTGGGTCGTGGGTGCCGCCGCTGCCTCCCGCTTCACCCACATTTGGGTCGTGGGTGCCGCCGCTGCCTCCCGCTTCATCCACATTTGCCCGAGAGGCACCATCCTGGCCAGGCGTACGGAAAGTCTGAAGAAATAGACAAAATTAGAGAACGAATTAACTCAACTACTCTTCTAAACACTAACTTAAGTATCTGAAGTAACGATATGTCAGGAGGTACCTCAGGTGATGTAAAATATAATGGTGGTGGCGGGGGAGGTAGTGGTTGGAAATTGGACATGTCCAATCCACCATGCTGCTGGGCTAGTTGCTACACATGTTGTAATGTAATCAGTTAGTTCTAAACCTATTTCTGAATACTTTTTAACTACAACACTCCAAACTAAACTTACTTGGATCATCGCCTGCTGTTGTGCTAAGCAGGTGGTATAGTACTCGTCGCGCCGCCTCATTTCCTCCCACACCCGATCCAGCTCCGGGGTTTCTGAAGAGCGACGACGGCTGGAGCCAACTCTGACGGAGCTCTGCGACGACTGAGCTGACTTCTGAGCTCTCACCGCTCTCGAGTCAATAACTCCATTGAACATGGAGTACCTGCAACATTGAATGAGTTAGTTACCATCACAATACCATACACAAAACATTAATAAAAACACTGTCTCACCGTCCATGGCTTTTGCCACCTCCGCTCGAGTACACGGCCATTTGGTCGATAGGTTCTCTCCGCCAATCATAGTCCTCTCCATGGAGTCGAACCATGTGTTCACCATACTGCGTCTGCAAAAAACATGTCCGATTAGCTAGACGCAGAAAAATGAAATTACGTAAACTAGCCTCTGATGTCCAACTAGCCTGTTAATTTTGAAGATGATCCGGAGGGTGGACTCTGAAAAATTTCTTCGAGTTCGAGCTCTGCAGGTAACTTCGAAAACTACAACATGTTTCATATATGATTATTTCATAAAAGATGACTAATAAAAACTTATATTTCAGCTCCACAAGTCTCTTTGACTTCTGAGCAAGTCATTCGGACTTCGGAAAAGATTCTCGGGGCTCCTACCCCCGCTGAAACTAGTAGGCAGCTAGGAGCGATTCAACCGGGTGTGGGGCGTACTCGGACTCGTAGCCCCTTCTCTTTCAGACTGGGTTCCTTCCGAGACTGGTCCGAAGAAGAGAAAAGCCGATGCTGGGACTTCGGCACCAGCCAAGACCCCAGTGAAGAAGTTAGCCAGTAAAGCTAAGAACGTGGCTCCTTCCAAGTCCACCGCTTCGTCCTCGGGTTCATATGAGGATGAAGGAGAAAGAGAAATGGAAAGGGTCTTTATAGACCTTGTTACCAGGGATGAAGAGGCGCGAGCGGATGTCGAAGTCGTGGCCACTAATAATGCAACGGCTATGCCGGCTGCGCCAGACAACTCCGAATAGGGCGGGACTTCAAATGTCCTGCCAGACCTGCCAAGCCAAGAAGCCCCTACTGCTGAAGGCGGAGTCAAAGTAGCAGCTGATCAAGCTTCAATTCTGGACAAAGTGGTAAATATTGCTCCATGAGAGGTTCCAACAGCTAACCCTTCGGTTCATGATCCCGAATCTGACGAAGATTTTGAGGTGGCATTCGACCCTCCAAGTAGCCCCATCCTCATTCGCCGATAGGGTTTCGAAGGTAAACTTCATTAAAGCACCTTTTTCTTCATGTCCTGCAAGACTATGCAATATATAATACCTTTGGTTTTGTAGGGTCTACCCTATGGAGACAACTCCTCTTGCGAAGACTGTGCTTGAAACTTCGACATCTCCGAAGTCGGTTCCGGAGGAAGTTATAAAGTTGGGGCCCGAAAAAGGTAAAGGGAAAATGGATCCTTTTCAGGCTCCGAACTCTGGATTAACAACATCGGAATCGTCAGACGGAGGTCAATCTGTGGAGGGGCCAATCCACCGAAGCTTCTGGGGATGCGGCGCAGCGCTCCGACCCTTCACCCAACGAAGATGACCAAAGAGCCTTGTCAATGCTCCCCCTCCTAGCTCCTTTTATGGAGCAAAGGACCGGACTTCAGACTCAGCTAGAGCCTTTAGCTCGGGATAATCGCGAAGTTGGGGAGACTGACTTGGTGACTATACTTGGGGAGACTGAGGGATCAGAGATGGATGCAGCCTTGGAGCTGGCAGCATACCAGGTACGAAGTATCTCAATAACAGGGTTAGTTTCAGATTATAAATAGTTTCTCACATTGCTTTTTCCTTCACAGCAAATAGTCTTGGCTCGAGCTGCGGCTGTTTCGAACGAGCGGGAATGCATTCATCTTAAGGAGAAGATTTCTGCCCTCCAAGGTAGTCTTGACAGCTCCGAAATTCGAACTTCCAGCTTGGATGAGATGGTAGCAGTGGAGAGGAAAGCTAGACTTGGTCTGGAGGCTGCTAATCAAAAGCTCGAAGCCGAACAAATCGTGCTCCGGGCTGAAATAGAAAGAATGCGGATGGAGCAAGCAACCGCGGGGGCTGAGTTGGTCAAGCTCCGAGAAGACCAAATGAAGTCAATGGAAGAGGCCGACAACTTGCTTAGCCAGAAGAACTCCTTGGTCACGAAGGCAGCCAAGCTATCTTCTTTGATAGACGAGCTGTCTTCATCAAGGGATATTTTGGTCAAAGACAAGGTGAAGTCAGAGAAGGTAGCTGCGAAGACCATGGACAACCTTCTGGGTGTCTTAGAATACTTCGGTACTTCTTGGACATTACCTTCGACTGGCGATGTCCCCTTGTTGCGATGATTGAAGATGATCCAAGGAGTGGCGAAGATGATGAAGACAGTGGGTATTCGGTATGGAGAAATCTCCGGCCAAGTATCCGCTCTCGGAATACTTCGCTACTACGAAGATCTAGGGCTATCAGTAGCACCAGACTCGGGGTCGGCTCCCATTACCTTCGATGACAACAGACTACTAAACCCTTTTGAAGACGTGGCTGCAGCCTGGCAAGCCTTCCAAGCATCTTGGAGAGCCGAAGGTCGATCAACGATCATCAAGGATGGATTGATGAAGGACTTCGCTAGAAACAAGATCGGTCGTAGGTTTCGAGCAGCCAGCCTCCACCAGACCCGAAGGTCTAGTTTTGTTTAGGGCTCCGAACATGTAAAAATTTATGATTTCATCTGTTATGAATGAAGACTTATTTGGAAATGTTTTTAGGCTCTCCGACCTGTTATGGATGATCTCAAAGGGTTAGAAGTTACCGAAGAGCTTCGCCTGCTATGGGCTACCTTCGAAATTCTAAGACCTCACAAACGACCTCAATTTTTGATTCCTCGAGAATGCTACGGTGCGATTGCGCCCACAATATACAAAGATATATTATCTTACATTAAAGAGGAGGAAAAATAAGTTAATTTGGAAACTTCATCTTTTGAAGACGTTGAATGGTCCGAAGAAGAGAATACTACTAAAGAACAAAAGAAGAAACCTGAACAACTTCGAAGCTGGGAGAGAAGCCCCGAGCGGCTTTGAACTTGGGCTGAACTCCAACAGGAACAAAAAGATTTTCGAGCTTCGAAAGGAGGGAGAAGAGTTAAACGTAAAGTTACTAAGACTCCTGGCTCCGGAACTAGTCGTTCTGGCCTTAGCGGTAGCTCTAGGGATCAAAGGGGTCTTCATTTCCTTCTTGGTATAGATATAGACTTTTCGTAATGTAATGTAATCTGTTCGAATGATAAAGATTAAAGTTTTAAAATTGTCTCCCTACTTCCCAGCCCCTCTTTGGGTGTAAGAAACTTCGAAATTTGGTCGAAGATGGTTACGCGCAACGAAAATAACTTTAATTAGGGGTACAATTTTGGATCCTCAGAGCCCCTTAACAACTTAGAGATTGATTAGAATCTCAAAAAATGTCTTCGACTACTTGGAGTCTGAAAACTGGTAACTTAGTACCTTTTGTTTGAATGTAGTAACTTCGGACTAGTTTTTCGGATACCATAGCATAAAAAACAATTGGTCGCTCTGGACTCTTTTTACAGACTTTCTAAGCTATTAGCTCGAATTCTGTTTTGATTGGCCTCCTTCGGCTCTTTTTGTGAATGCTATCAATCCAGTTGTTCGGAAATTGCATAGTGGTCTCCTTGGACTCTTTTTATGGATGCTTTCAAGCCGGAGCTTGGAATCCGTATCATTTGGTCTCCTTGGACTCTTTTTATGGATTCTATCAAGCCGGTGGCTTGGAATCCGTTTTTCTGTGACTTTCCACCTTGTCGGAAGCTTTGAACCAGTGGTTTAAAGTCCGCAAAATTGGTTCAAATGAATGACACTTCCCTCACAGCCAACTTCGTTCCTCCAATGCGTCCACTAGAAGTAGGAAGTTTTTGAGAGGTAGGCATTATCTGAACCATGAACTTTATTAATTCAGAAGGTGTTTACAGATGATTACAAGGAGCCCCTATGTGAAATATTGCTTTAAGTGCTCCGCATGCCAGGCATGCTTTAACTCTTCGCCTTCTAAATTAGCTAGCTTAAAATAACGAGGGCGTCCTGAACGGAAAATAATGTATGGACCTTCCCACTTATTTCCTAATTTCTCTGGTGCTATAATGCTTCACAAAACTAGATGACCTGGTTTAAGTTCGTTAAGCTTAACCTTCGGGTCAAACCAAGTCTTCGTTTGCTGTTGATATTTCGACAAATTAGACACAGCTCGAAGCCTTGTTTCTTCTATTAAATCAAGTGAAGCTTGCCTTTCTCCTTCTATTTCAGGTTCTGTGGTGCGAAGAGATCCTGCTTTAAGCTCTGCCGGTGTCATAGATTCATCTCCGAATAATAATCTAAAATGAGTGAAACCTGTGGACCTTGTTTGAGTGGTCTGAATGGACCATAAAATCTTCGGGAGCTCTTCGGTCCACAACCCTTTTGCGAACCGTACTATTCTTCGATTCAGCCCTGACAAGATATTACCATTGGCCCTTTCGAGAGCTCCGTTAGACTGGGGATGGCGCACAACAGCAAAGCATATTTGTATGCCAAGATCTTTGCAAAACTTCCTGAAGGGCTCTGCATCAAACTGTTTCCCATTGTCAACTGTGAGCTGTCGAGGCACTCCGAACCTGCATATAATATTTTTCTAGAAATTTTTTTGTACATTGTTCGAAGTGATAGCTGTGAGGGGTTATGCTTCGACCCACTTAGAAAAATACTCAATTGCTACCACTGTGAATTTGAGATTTCCTTTTGCTACTAGAAAGGGGCCAATAAGGTCCATGCCCCATCTGGCCATGGCCAAACTGGAGCAATGACTTGAAGAGTTGTTGGCGGACGATGGCTTCATCTTCCCATCCATTGACAACCTTGGCACGTGCGGACTAAGCTCTCCGCATCAGCTACTATTGTAGGCAAATAAAGCCCCTGGCGAAGTGTTATTCCTGCCAAGCCCGAGGGGCCAGATGGCTGCCACAAAGGCCTTCATGAATTTCTCGGAGCATCTCTTGACCTTCGTCTTGAGATATACATCAGAGCAGAGGGGAACATACTCCGGCCTTGTAAAGAATACCGTTGATTATATGATAATTTTGAAATCTTAACTTCAACCTCGAAAGTTGTGGCCATTCAGGCAAATTTGCTTCACCTTGCAACAATTCCATAATTGAGCTCCGCCAATCAGTGTTTGGAATGCAAAGAACTTCCGCAGAAGGGATCTGTGGCACCGAAGGCGAAGTAAGCTCTTCGTAAAAAGCTCCTTCCGGAATGTCCATAGCTCTGGCTATAGCTTTCGCTAAGGTATCAGCTTGCATATTTTCAGCTCTTGGAAAACTTCGGATGGAAATCCCTTTAAATGCTGCTTCGATCATACGGATCTCTTCCAAATATTTTGTAAGCTGTGGGTGACGAACTTGAAAACTTTTATCGACGTGCCTTGCTACAATTTTAGAATCTGTTTTAATAACAACTCTTGTAGCACCCAAAGCACGCACCTTTCGAAGTCCTTACAAAATTCCTTCATACTCCGCTGTATTATTGGTGGACTTAAAGTTAAGCCTTGTGGAGTACATTGCTCTTTGCCCTAAAGGCGAAATTATTACTGCTCCGATGCCTTCTCCAGATGCTTGGAAAGCTCCGTCGGAGTATATAGTCCAAATTCCTTCATTTGATTTATCCGGAGCCCATACTGTGGATGGAGTCCATTCTGCCACAAAATCTGCCACTACTTGTGACTTGATTGTTGTCCTTGCCACGATGGAGATACCGAAGGGTGCTAGTTCAACAGCCCATTTTCCAATTCTTCCCGTAGGATCTTTGCTTCGGAGCATATCTCCCATGGGATACAAAGTTGGTACAATCACATTATGTGCTAGAAAATATTGTCAGAATTTCCTCTAAGCCATTATCAGAGCATATGTGAACTTCTCAAGCTCGGAATATCTTGTTTTTGCTCCAGACAATGCTTCAGATACAAAATAGACTGGATTCTTTACCAACTTCCCATTGAAATCAACTTCTCTACCAAGGACTGCACTAACAGCGGAGCCAGTAGCTGCAAGGTAGAGGAGTAGGGTTTCATCCGCAACGGGCACAGTGAGTGTAGCGAGGTTACTGAGATAATTTTTAATATCATCAAAACTCTTTTGACACTCCGGTGTCCATGCAAAATCTTCGGACCCTTTCAATGCTTTGAAAATGGGCAAACTTCTCTCCGTAGACCTGGCTATAAATCTGCTAAGTGCTGCTAGACGGCCAGATAGCTTTTGCACCTGCTTCAAATTTTCTGGAGGAGCCATCCTTTGTAACGCAGTTATTTGAGTAGGGCTAGCTTCGATCCCTCTACTCAAAACTAGATACCTTAACAACTTTCTAGCCTGAGCCCCGAAGATACATTTTTTGGGGTTGAGATGGACTCCACATGCCCGAAGGCTATCGAACGTTTCTGCTAAGTCTAGGCTATGTTGGTGCTTTAAAGCACTCTTTATTATAATATCATCCATGTAGGCTTCTACATTGCGGCCTATTTGATGACCTAGAGGTTTAGCAATTAATCTCGAAAAAGTTGCCCCGACATTTCTTAAACTGAAAGGCATTCTTACATAGCAGAAGATTCCTGAAGGAGTTACAAAGCTTGTTTTGATTTCATTTTCGCGCTTTAACCAGATTTGATGATAGCCAGAATATGCGTTGAGGAAGCTTAATAACTTCGAACCAGCAGTGGAGTCAACTAATTGATCAATTCGGGGCATGGGATAGGGGTCACAGGGGCATGCTTTATTCAAGGATGTAAAATCAATACACATGCGCCACTTCCCGGAGGATTTCTTTCTGACGAAGACTGGGTTGGCTAACCACTCCGTATGAGCTACTTCTCTGATAATCCCAGCCTTTAGTAATTTTTCCACTTCTGCTTTAGCAAGGATGACCCTCTCCACGGAATAACTTCCGAAGTCCTTGTCGGACAGGTCGAACCCTCGGGTTCACAAGCAAGCTATGCTCAATGATATCTCGACTGACTCCGGGAATGTCTTCATCAGACCAGGCAAAGACATCCAAATTTTCTTTAACTACCTTTTCTAACAAAGTAGCGATTTCTGGAGGCAAATCTTTGCCGAACTGAAAAGAATAGTCTTTGTCATCTTTGACAATAACCTTCGTTATAATTTCTCCGTCGGGCTTGGTCTTGGGAAGGACTTCTTCGAAGGTTCACCTGGAGCGGAGATATCCTTCAGATTACCTTGTACATTGTTCACTTGTCTCGGGTCGAGAAGGAGGCCATGACCATATTCTGCTCTTCGCGCAGTGGCTTGATCTCCGAGGACAGTGAGTACTCCCGCTTGCGTGGGCATCTTCATACATAAATAGTTATGGTGCACCATGGCTCCTACTGATTTAACATGCCTCTCCTGAAGATAACATTATATGTATAAGGAGCATCTACAACATCGAAAATCACCTCCTCCGTCCTTGCCAGTAGCCCCTCTCCGAAAGAAACCTCCAGACCTATCTGGCCGAGGGCATCAAGAGGGGGTCCTGCGAAGCCTTGAAAGGGACGAGTTGTAGGGAGGAGATGTTTCCTAGAGATATAGAGCTGATTGAAGGCTTGAACGAAGATGATATCTGCTGAACTCCCTCCATCAATAAGCACTCTCCGAACTTCAGTCCCTGCTATATCGGCAGTAATAACAAGGGGATCTGCATGCGGAAACTTTATGCCAGCTACATCATCTGCAGAGAAAGATATCGACAGATGGGACCACTCGGGCATGGTAGCTGCGGATGAAGAAGTTTCGATATGGCCCACTTCCTGGACATATTCTCTTCGCTATCTCTTCGACATACTACCGAGGGTCCCTCCTCTGGAAATGGGGAGGACTACTCTTTTACCCCGATCTTGGCCATCTTCCTGCTTCGGAGGTGGCATAATATTGACTACCGGAGGTTGTCTTGCATGGTCGAAGTTGTCTATACGTGCCACAGCCTAGATAGGCTCCGGACGTGCCTCGGAAGGAACTCGGTCAGTAGTGCCTCGACCAGAGGTCCTTTCAAGGTACTCACCTCTTAAAGCGAGTATAGACTTGCACGGATAAGTAGCGTGACTCCGATTCTCACCATGGACGTAGTAGAAGAAGGCTTGGGCTTTGCTACCGGCTTCCTGGGCGGCCTCCAGCCGCTGGTCTTTCTTCCCGAGTCTTGTGAAGTTTTAGGGGCAAATTTCTGCAGAGGAGCAATGTTCAGGACTTCTGAACGAGGATGCTTTTGCCCCCGATGTCTGTCATGCTGGACTTCAATGCTAGGCCCCTGCGAAGGTGTTGACGTCTTTACTTCGAGCTTGACTTATTGCAGGATTGACGGAGTTGAAGCTGTTCTTCGGAGCCACCCTTCTTCTGACCTAGCATATTCTTCAAAATAAGCCATTAGCTGAGCTACAGAGGATATTTGTTTCTGATGGAGTTTATCAAGGAGGCCCGCATGGGTAACTCCCTATCGAGCTGCATCAACCACGGAGGATGTAGACAGCCCCTGTATTTGCTACTTTGTATGGCCGAAGTGCCTAGAAGAATTGTCTTAAAGTTTCTCCAGCAACTGCTTCACCTGGAAAAGACTTCCCGTAGACATTGGGGGTATGAAGGTACCCTAAAAGTTACTTATGATCTTCTTCCTTAATTGCTCCCAAATTCTAATTGATCCCGACTTCAGCGATCAAAACCAACGCAAAGCCACCCCTTCGAGAGCAAGAGGGAAACACTTGGCCATGGTGTCTCGCACTCCTCCATTGGCCTCAATTACCAAAGCATAAGAACAGCAGAACTCCCCGGGATCCTCTCCAGACTACTTATAGAGCTTCGAAGTTTTAAACTTAGGGTCGAAGCGCACTTTCTGTAACTCGGGATGCAGCGGAGACTCGCTATCGAAGAAGCATTCTCTGGGGCTTCGGGATTAGGAAGATCGTCATCTTGAAGGCACTTCGGAAATGACCGGGGTGGCCTGAGAATGAAGCCTATCTGTGGCTTCTTGTCTCCACCTCGCCACTTCAGCTTGGAGATTGGCCATCTGGGTTGCCATGTCACGAAGACCGACTTCATTTCTTCCGAAGGATCTTCCGGGTCTTGAGAAATGTACGTGTCAGTTCGAAGCGAAATCAGAGCTGGAGAAGGGACTCCGGGTGGCCGAAGCATAGATGGAGTTGGAGGAACTCCGTATGCTCGAGGAAGGGAATTCCCTTCGGGAGTGTGAGGTGGAGGAATTAACGAAGGTCCTCCGACCTCAATTGTGTTCGGAGATCTTTCTCCGGAGGTCCGAGGGGACCTCCGAGTAGGACTACCACCTGAACTCCGCTTAGGAGGCATGGTTTGGAGAACTTGGTAGAGAACGAAGTTTTTTCGACTAGGTTCCCCACGGACGGCGCCAACTGTTGGCGTAAAAGATTACGCTAACAGGTTTTCAGAGATTAGAAACTAACAAACGAAGTGTTTGTGAAGTGAACTATTTCAAGCCTCCGAATTGGATAATAGCTCTAAGCAATTTGAAGTTGTGTATTGAATAACTGAGTATTCGATCCTCATTACAAGGTAAAATGGGGGGTATTTATAGGTAAAATCTTAAGGAAAAGACCTTTTACCCCTCAATTACAACCGACATAGTGGAAACTATTCGGTACCCCTATAGGGTTAAAATGGTAAAAGACTAATCTAATCAGAAAGAAGATAAGTCTTCCATCCTTTCTGGCAGATCAACTGTCTTAAGATTCAACCTTCAAAGTCATACTCCGAACAGAAGTCTACATTGATTCTTCGAACTTGATCACGTACTAAACCAGAGTTAATACTAGAACTTCGGTTTAGTAGATTGCCTTTGTCTTGTTACTGTAGATACCCTAAGGATAAAGTATTTTCCCCCGACAAAGACCAAGTCAGTCTCCCCAACCTCGCGACTAGCCCGAGCTAAAGGCTCCTGCAAAATATGAAACCATGTCCTCCGATCGAGGAATGGAGCCAGTAGAGGGACCCTTAACAAGGCCTCCGTAGATTGGCCTCCATCCGTGGATCTCGATGGAGTCCACCCTGGAATAGATGCAGGCAAAGGCCAACCTTTACCTTTACCTTTTCCAAGGCTTGTCACCTTCTTCAAGGTTGTCTCCAAAGTTAGAGCCACCTATTCTACAGCTAGAGTTGACATCAAAGCCGCAGCAGGCTCCGGTGCAACCTCTATAGCAGGAGCTACCTCCTTCGGAGCCGATCCTATACGAAGCAAAGGTAAATGGTGTTATTTCAATTGTACAGGTAGATGGTGAAGAAAAGATCTCTAGCGGAGGCTTACCTCCGACATCTTGTTGCCTGATGAGTATCGGACTGCTTGGGGGCTCAAACTTTTGCCCAAAGTCTTCTTCAGACTCCGGACTTCGAACCGAAGGAATAGTCACGAAGACATCTTCAACTACTACAACTATCACTTCAGTCCGGATCGACCTCGCCTTCTTCTGTAGCAGGATCATTCACCTAACCAAATGGGATATTCATGGTCTCCACCTGCTGAGGGTCACTGTTGGCGCAAATGTTACGCCAACAGGTTCTCGGTAATCAAGAACGGACAAACAGGAAGTTTGTGTTTTAGGACTACCTTGAGCCTCCGAAATGGATAATAGCTCAAAGGGTCCGAATAAGTGTAGATGAACAACTTGTTTTGGATCCCCCTTTGCAAGGTACAATGGGGGGTATTTATACGGGAAAAGCATAAGGAAAAGACCTATTTACCCCTAGATTACAACCGACATAGTAGAAACTACTCAGTATTATAAACAAGGTTATACACGGTAAAGTACTGCAAGGTAAATGGATAAGCTAGACATCCAATCAATCATGTCCTTCGACTTCGAGGCCTCCATCCTCCCTTCGGAGGGTTCTCTAGGGCTTCGCACCGTAGCACCCTCCGGTTGTGGCGACGTATGCTTTGAACAACAGTCCGCCGGCTTCGGAGTCCTCATCAGCCTTTGAAGGGTTAAACTTTAAGTCTTGGAAATGGAGTAATTTCCCCCAATAGTAGCCCCTTGAATACGCCTTTCTGTAGTTAACCTGTTTTAGAAAGAAAGCAGTATACGAAAAGAACATTTCTAATTTCTGAGGATTAAAGAGAATTTGAGGATGCTGTGACTTAGTCGAGGATTTTGGACCCAACGCCTTCGAACCTTCCCCTTCGAGTTCTTGATACAGTGGGAACGCACGTTGGGAAGGGAACAGGTTTCGGAGTGCGCACGTCGTGGAGACGGTTCCGGAGAGCGAACGTCGTGGCGCGCCGTCGAAGTAGCCGTTTCGGCGCAAGTAGCCGTTACCTTCTTGTAAAAAAAAGTAACGGTCGATTTTTACTAGCGGTTGTACGCCGTTCCACTTACCGGACCCACTTGTCGATGACAGAAGCCTGATCGCATTCATCACCTGTGGTATGAAATCAATCGAAGAGTAGTACTGGTCGAGTGGTTATAAAAGGGAGAGACAGAGATTAACCGAGATTTTTTACTGCATTCATCACCTGCGATTCACCTTTCCCCCAATCTTCCAAACTCTTGAACGTTCGAGCGCGATGGCGAGAACTAGCCACACCACCCCGGCAGCGGCCAACACCCTGTGCAGAGGCAGGCGTGGGCCGCTTCGGCAGCAGCAGCAATGGCGGGGGCTCCGAGCGATGCTTGGCCCAAGAATCCTCGGGCGCTCCGTCCGCCCTCCAAGAAGAAGATTGCTCAAAGCTTCATCATCGTCCAATCCTTGAGCACCGCCGAGTCCATTGAAGAAGCGGTGGACGGAAAGTTGGGCGCTGGGTTGAGGACTCGAGTCCCCGGGATGGAGTTGACTCCAAGGCCGCGGAGCGGAGAGGTGGTGGTCTTCGAAGCATTCTTCGAAGCAGGCCTGGGGCTGCCGGCCGTAGACTTCTTGGCAGAGGTGTTGGACTTGTTCCATATCACCCTGCCTCAACTGTTCCCCAACGCCATCGCCCGTTTGGCCATCTTCGAATGGGCGCTCCGGGCGGAGGGGTGCGAAGGATGCTCTGAAATCTTCGCCGCGACCCACGAAGCCATATGCCAACCGAAGCCACAAGACGGGCCAAGGGACTCCAAGGTGACGATAGCCTTCGGCAGCGTCAATTTCCAGCTGCGGAGGGAGCATGCCCTCCACTTCCCTGCAAAAGCTATAAACGACAGGTGGTACACCAACTGGATACTTCGGTGGTTTTATGCCGAAGTCGGAGAGGACTCCCCTCTCGCTGGTCCTCTCCAGGAGATTTGGTACCGGAAGGAGGCGGACATCTCTCCGAACCCTAGCCTGCTCTCGACGAGGCTAGGGTTGCTTACTTCAGTGGCTCGTCGTATGAGCATGCCGCGACCTGGCTGAGGAGTTCGTCGCCCTTCGGATCCCTCCCCTCGGAGCCAACTGGCCGATCGTGTTTCCACAAGCCTCGGAGGGGACCTTCCGAAACTTAGGTAAACCTTCTCCTTGCTGCATCATATTTAAACGAAGAAATCAATTATACTCATATTCTCCTACCTTTTTCTTTCAGCGGCGTCTCTGGCATTGGCTCCAGGAGGACGTAGTTCGGGCCACCGAACGAGTTCTCGGAGCCCCTTCGGTGGCCGAGAGGCAAAGAAGGTTGGAGCTGGTGGGGAGCTGGGAGCGATCCAACAGAGTGTGGAGAGCTCTCGGCATGGAGCCCTCGAATCTTCCTGACTTCGCCCCGACCGGAGCGGTTGGCCGTAAAAGGAAAGCCGCTGCCGAGCCCTCCAAGAAGGACGGCAAGCAGCCGCTTCGGAAGAAGAAGATAGTGAAGCACCCTCCGCAGTTGGCGCCTACCTCGTCTGCTTCGTCATCGGGTGCGCAAAGCTCAGCCTCCGAAGAGGCAGAGGACTCCGACGGCCAGACAGCGGCGGCCTTCGAAGCCTACCTCCTGGACGACGAAGATATAGGGGAAGCCCCCCTAACGCCTATGTCATGGAGGTGGTAAGTGTGACTCCGACTGCTCCTCCTGCGCCCCGCCGTCGTGCAGGTGGAGTCAGGCTCCCCTACTCCCAACTTGCCCGCACCCGAGGCGGTCCCTGCGGAGGCCGTGGCTCCAACGGGAAATGTTGAGGGCAGGACCTCGGGGGATGACTTCGCCGATATCCTCCAAATGTACGAAGTCTTGGAGGATCCAGCAATCCTTTCCCCACGAAGCTCTCGGAGGTTCTTTTCCGAAGCTCCTCCTTTTTTACTTAATACCTGCCTGTTGTCTGTGAAAACATGCCTATTAATTTTGTTATTGAAATAGGTACCTCTTCGGGTGTTGATGCTTTGGTGGCGTCCGAAGCCCCTGCATCTTCGGAGGCTGCCATTCGAGCAGACCCCTCCGCGCCTCTGGAGGCTCCGAATTTGGCGGCGGAGAATGTGTCTTTCGGGGCGGACGACGTGCTCGCCGGGACGGAGCTGGCGACGGAGGTCGCTCCTGCAGTGGTCGCCTCGACCACCGAGGTTGCCTCCGCCGCTAGCGGTGCTGGTCGAAGAGGCGGTTGCCGATGGTCGGAGTACTCCTGCTTCGCCCTCCTTCGTACCGGGGAGGGGCAAGAGTATTTCTAGCCTCGGCCTTCTTCCTGGCCAGGCCGCACCCTCCGTTGGCAATTCGGAGGATGAGGCCGCGGCGGATGATGCTCAAGCTTTGTCTTGGCTTCCTCTGCTGGCTCCGTTCCTGGAGCACCGGAGTGGCCTCCGAAGACTCATGGAGCCCTGGCTGAGAGAAGCCAGGACATTGCTAATTCGGAGTTGATCTCCGTTTTGAGCGAGGCCAGGGCTTTGACACTCAACACGGCCCTCGAAAGGGCTGCCCTTCAGGTATGAAAAAGACACCATAGCTACTTCGCATTAGTGGTCATAAATACTTCAGTACTTACTTAGTTCTTTTTGCAGCAATTTGTCCTTGCTAGAGCGGCAGCGACTTCCAACGAGGTCGAAGTTAATCGACTTAAGCGGAAGGTCACTACCCTCCAGACCGCCCTTAACGACTCCACCGGGAGATCCCTCAGGCTGGAGTAAGAAGTCTCGGAGGAACGGAGGGCTAGGGCGGCGTCTGACGAAGCCCTCGGAGCCCTCCGTTCGTCTGCCCAGGAGGTCGAGGCCGAGCGCATTGTCCTTCGAGCGGAGGTTGAAAGACTCCGCCAGGAGGCCGCTACCTCAAGTGCGCAGCTGGTGGAGCTTCAAGGGGCTCTTAGCCAGGCGATGGCCCTCAAGAGTTCTTTGATGCTCTGGGTGGCCGAAGTGGGTGCGACTGCTGCAGGACTGGAAGCAGCGGAGAAGAAGAACTCTAGTACTGCGGATCGTACCTTGGAAGCCCTTCAGGGTACGCTGGAGTACTTCGGCACCATGTGCCCTTCGTCTTCTGCTGCGACCCACGAGCCTCTTGACCGGAAGCTGACGAGGATCCAGGTTGCTTCGTCGTTGATGAAGAACTCCGGTATTCGGTACGGGGAGATCTCCGGACAGTGTGCTGGTATCGGGGTTCTTCGTCATCTTGAATCCCTTCGGATCCCTCTTGGCTCAGTCGGAGGTTCGTCTCCTGGAGGCTTCGCGGACGACGACTTGCTGCGGCCATCTTCGGAGGTGGCTTCGGCCTGGGAAGCCTTCCGGTCGACCTGGAAGACGGACCATAAGGTCGCAGCTAAAGCCTGGATTGACGAGGCCCGTCGGCAAAAGCAAGCGCAAAC
Organism: Zizania palustris; assembly: GCA_019279435.1. Taxonomy (NCBI): domain Eukaryota; kingdom Viridiplantae; phylum Streptophyta; class Magnoliopsida; order Poales; family Poaceae; genus Zizania; species Zizania palustris. The sequence continues at coordinate 75,056,608 of JAAALK010000080.1, forward strand.
AAAGCCACCACTTCCTGCTTCGCCAGCCCCTTCGGTTCCTGCTCCGCTGACCGACCCGCAGGTCTAGCCGCTTAGGACTGCTATGTATATGAAGCCTTGTAAACCCTGTTTTTATTAATGAAAAAGTTATAAACGGGAACTTGTCTTGGGTGTTCTGCTCTTTTCTAGGTTTTGTCATGCCCTTCGAGCCCTGACTTCGAACTTCTGGAAATTACCGACGAGCTCCGAAAGGAGTGGGCAAACCTCGAGGGTTTGAGGCCTTACCGCCACTCCCGCTTTTCTGTTCCTCGCGGAGACGGGGGGAGATCACCCTTGAAGTTCGAAGGGACGTCTTAGCTTATATTAAAGAGGAAGAGAAGACGGAGGGGTCCTCATCTTCCGAACCTATTGACTGGTCCGACTAGAGTACCGACCTAGAGACCCTGCGGAGGCTGACTCCGAAAGGCTCCTGACATGGGCTGAGCTTCAAGAGGAGCAGAGGAAACTGCGAGCCTCGAAGAAGAAGAGGAGCATCCGGACTAAAAGGACGACTTCGGCGGCTTCGAGCTCCGAAGGGCAAAGTATTCGTAGGGGTAGCTCTAGGGGCCGAAAAGGGTCTCCGATTTTATTTAGGCTTAGACACAAATTTCTCTTGATGTACAATTATAATGATTTAATGTGAAATGCTTCGAAAGTATGCTGTGTGATTCGTACCCTCCGACCCCCCTTGTGGGTGGCAGAGCCTTTACGATAGAAAAGGGTTCACTAGGCACAATGACTATCCGAAGACCTGCATGCTTCGAACTTTGTACTTATCATTTGCTTTCGAAGATTAAAAATTTGCTCGTTTTTTTAAGTCTTTAGACTCTTGTACGGATCCTAACAAGCCGGAGCCTGGAATCCGTATGCTGGCCTACTTCGGCTCTTTTACAGATACTTCGCACCCGGAGGCCGAAAATCTGTTTTTCTTTAAAGTCCTTAGACTCTTCTACGGATCCTAACAAGCCGGAGCCTGGAACCCGTAGGTTGGACACCTTCGGCTCTTTTACAGATACTTCGCACCGGAGGCCGAAAATCTGTTTTTCTTTAAAGTCCTTATACTCTTCTACGGATCCTAACAAGCCGGAGCCTGGAATCCGTAGGTTGGCCACCTTCGGCTCTTTTACAGATACTTCGCACCCGGAGGCCGAAAATCTGTTTTTCTTTAAAGTCCTTAGACTCTTCTACTGGATCCTAACAAGCCGGAGCCTGGAATCCGTAGGTTGGCAACGTAGCCCTTGAACCAATGGTTCGAAGGCGGCTGCCTGGGTCTTGAGAAAAATGCTTGGCTCTACAAGCATCTCTGTCCTCCTAATGCGTCCATCAGGAGTAAGGGATATTCGGAGAGCAAACAAAATTCGACCCTTATCTTTATTCATAGAAAGGGAAGTTTTTACAAATGATTACAAGGGGCCCCTAAGCAAAATAACGCTTAAGGTGCTCCGCATGCCATGCATGCTTCAATTCTTCTCCTTCTAAATTGGCTAATTTAAACGACCCGGGGCGTCCTGAGCGTAAGATAACATATGGTCCTTCCCATTTGTTTCCTAGCTTCCCTGGAGCTATTACACTGCGTAATACCAGATGACCCGGTTTTAATTCATTTAGCTTTACCTTCGGGTCATACCATGTCTTGGTGTGCTTGTGGTATTTAGTTAGGTTCGTGACAGCGCGAAGCCTTGTTTCTTCTGATAAATCCAGCGAAGTGCTCCGGTCACTTTCGTCCCCAGTCTGTACTACGCGAAGCGATCCACCTCTGAGCTCCGTAGGAGTCATGGCCTCATCTCCGAAGAGTAATCTAAACGGTGTGAACCCCGTTGACCTGGTTTGAGTGGTTCGAATGGACCACAAGATTTTGGGGAGCTCTTCGACCCACAGCCCCTTGGCCAATCCAACAATTCGGCGATTCAGCCCAGAAAGGATGTTCCCGTTGGCTCGCTCAACAGCTCTGTTGGACTGTGGATGTCGTACTGCTGCGAAGCACAACTTAATGCCCAGTTCTTCACAAAATGTTTGGAAGGTGTCAGCTTCGAACTGGGTTCCATTATCCACCGTCAACTCTCTTGGAACTCTGAACCTGCATATGATATTTTGCCAGAAAAATCGTTGCACATTCTTCGAGGTGATAGCTGTTAGCGGCTCCGCCTCAACCCATTTTGAGAAATATTCGATTGCCACCACCGCAAATTTCAATCCGCCTTTTGCCACTGGGAAAGGGCCTATGAGGTCCATGCCCCATCTAGCCATTGGCCATACTGGGGCAATAACTTGAAGCTGAGCTGGCGGGCGATGGCTCCGTCTTCCCATCCACTGGCAGCCTTGGCATGTTCGAACTAGTTCTTCCGCATCTTTTACTATTGTTGGCCAATAAAACCCTTGCCGAAGCGTCTTGCCTGCTAGCGCTCGAGGGGCTAAATGACCTCCGCATAGCCCTTCGTGGATGCCCCGAAGTATGTCTTGACCTTCGGGCTGTGAGATGCATCGAAGTAGGGGTGAACACACTCCGGCCTTGTATAGTACTTCATCAACAAGCTTGTAATTTCGAGCTCTTGCTTGCAACCTTCGAACTTCTGGGCCTTCAGTAGGGTCCATGCTACTTTGCAACATGCTTATTATCGGAGCCCGCCAATCTGTAGTTGGAATGCACATTACTTCTGACGAGGGTATTTGGTCAGCCGCTGGCTGCTCTAGCTCTTCGTAGAAAGCACCCTCCGGGAGGTCCACCGCTCCTGCTGCAGCCTTTGCAAGAATATCTGCAAGTTGATTCTCTGCCCGAGGGATGCTTCGAACTGTAAACCCTTTGAATGCTGCTTCGGCCTTGCGGATTTCTTCAAGGTATTGCGCGAGATGTGGGTTTTTTGCTTGAAAACTTTTGTCAATATGCCCCGCGACGACTTGGGAATCTGTCTTGATCACTATTCTTGCAGCTCCGAGCGCTTTAGCCTTTCGGAGGCCTAGCAAGATTCCTTCATACTCGGCAATGTTATTAGTGGTTCTGAAGTTGAGCCTTGGGGAATACATGGCCTTCTGCCCTAATGGTGATATGATGACGGCCCCTGCTCCGGCACCTGACGCTTGATAAGCTCCGTCAGAGAATATTGTCCAAAAACCTTCGGAGGGTTCTTCCGGGGTCCAGAGTGCAGATGGAGTCCATTCTGCTACGAAATCTGCTATAATTTGAGATTTGACAGCTGTCCTCGCCGTGAAGGAGATTTCGAAGGGTGCCAGCTCGACCGCCCATTTTCCAATCCTGCCTGTGGAATCTTTGTTTCGGAGCATATCCCCAAGAGGATACGACGTAGGAACGATCAGGTTATGCGCCAAGAAATAATGCCTCTGCTTCCGCGAGGCCATTACTAGGGCATAAGCAAATTTCTCGAGCTCGAGTATCTGACTTTAGCTCCGGATAATGCCTCCGACACAAAATACACTGGGTTTTGGACTAGCTTTCCTTTAAGCTCAACTTCCCTGGACTAGTACTGCGCTCACTGCTGAATTTGTTGCTGCAAGATAAAGGAGCAATGTTTCTTCTGGGAGGGGAACGGTCAAAATTGATAATCATCGAAGCTCTTTTGGCACTCCGATGTCCATTGAAAGCTTTCGGACCCCTTTAGTGCTTTGAAAATTGGGAGGCTCCGCTCTGCTGACCTGGCCAGGAACCTGCTAAGAGCTGCAAGTCTCCCTGCTAACTTTTGAACCTGCTTCAAATTCTCTGGAGGAGCCATCCTTTGCAGTGCACTTATCTGTGTTGGGCTAGGCTTCGATTCCCCTGCTCGAAACTAAGTACCCTAGCAGTTTCCCTGCTTGAGCTCCGAATATACATTTTTCCGGATTGAGGCGTACTCCACATGCTCAGAGGCTCTCAAACGTTTCGGCTAGATCTAGGCTATGCTGGTGCTTTTGAGCACTTTTTATTACAATATCATCCATATAGGCCTCGACATTTCGGCCTATCGGATGACCTAGAGCTTTAGCTATTAAACGAGAAAAGGTTGCTCCGGCATTCCGCAGCCCAAAAGGCATTCTTACATAACAAAATACTCCGGAAGGAGTTATAAAGCTTGTCTTGGCTTCGTCTTCACGTTTTAGCCATACTTGATGATATCCGGAGTATGCGTCGAGGAAACTTAGCAATTCGGACCCAGCTGTGGAATCTACCAACTAATCTATTCGGGGCATCGGGTAGGGGTCTCGCGGGCATGCTTTATTTAATGAAGTGAAATCAATACACATGCGCCACTTGCTCGAGTCCTTCTTCCTTACAAAAACAGGGTTAGCCAACCACTCGGTATGGGCTACCTCCCTGATGATGCCTAGCTCTTAACAATTTTTCTACTTCGGCCTTGGCTAGGCTTGCTCTTTCTGCTGACAGCTTGCGGAGCCCCTGGCGCACCGGCTTGGCCTTTGGGTTGACGAGCAGACTATGCTCGATGATGCTTCGATCGACCCCAGTGATGTCTTCGTCAGCCCAAGCAAATATGTCCAGATTTTTCCTGACGACTTCTTCTAACGAGGCGGTTATTTCTGGAGATAGCCCCTTGCCGAATTTCACTGGGTACTCCTTGCCATCTTCCGAAATTATTCTTGTCTCAACATCACCCTCCGGGCTTGGCTTGAGCGAAGATCCCTTCGGAGGGTTCGAGGCCTCCGGTACTTCTTCGACGCTTTCCGCCACATTATGCACTTGTCGGGGGTCCAATGGCTGCCCATGGCCATACTCCGTCCTCCTGGCTACAGCTTGGTCTCCTGAAATAGTAATCACTCCACCTTGCGTGGGCATTTTGAGACAAAGGTAATTATGATGTGCTATAGCCCCGAACTGGTTCAACATCCCTCGGCCGAAGATAGCATTGTAAGCGTATGGGGCATCAACCACATCGAAGATCACCTCTTCTACTCGGGCCAAAGGCCCCTCTCTGAAGGCAACCTCGAGGCCTATTTGGCCGAGGGCATCGAGAGGCGGTCCTGAGAACCCTTGAAGCGGCCGGGCTGCTGGAAGTAGATGCTTCCGAGGTATGCACATCTGGTCGAAGGCCTGGACGAAGAGTATGTCCGCAGAGCTCCCGCCATCTGCCAGGATCCTTCGAACGTCTGCTCCTGCTATATCAGCAGAGATGACTAATGGGTCAGCATGGGGGAACTTCACCCCCGCCGCATCGCTGGCTGTGAACGAGATAGGCACACGGGACCATTCTGCAATCCCTTCGGCGGAACTCGAGGACCCAATGTGCCCAACCTCGCGGACGTATTCGCGCCGCTGTCTCTTGGACATGCTTCCGAGGGTCCCCCCTCCGGAGATGGGCAGGACCACTCTCTTGCCGCGGTCTTGCGGGTCTTCTTGTTTTGGTGGTGGCATAATACTGGCCACCGGTAGTCGCATGGGGGCTTCGAGGGCACCGGCTCGGGCCACAGTTTGAACAGGCTCCGAGCGTGCCGACGGTGGGGTCCGATCCGAAGTACCCCGCCCGGTATTTCGCTCAAGGTAGTCGCCCCGAAGGGCCAACACTGCCTTGCAATCCTTCGTGTTATGGCTTCTATTGTCGCCATGCACACAATAGAAAAAACTCTGGCGCCTGCCAGGCATCCTTTCTTGAGGCTTTGGTGGCCCAGCCTTGAAATTCTTCGCCTGCTGGAAATTGGCAGGTGCCTTCGAAGCTGAAGGTGCAATGTTTAGCACCTCCGAGCGGAAATGCTTCTTCCCCCGCTTATACTCGTTGAAGCGGTTGTCTTGTGGAGGTTGCAGAGTAGCGGAGGCTTCAGGCTCCCTTTTGACTTCTCGGAGGGTGGGCAATGGTGCTTCAGCTCGCCGAAGACATCCTTCCTCCGCCTTGGCATACTGTTCGAAGTATGCCATGAGCTGTGCCACAGACGTCACCGGCTTCCGATGGAGTTTGCTGAGGAGGTCAGGGGTTCAGCACCCCTTCGCGGGCAGCATCAACTACCGAAGAGGTAGACAGGCCCTTGATCTGTGACTTGGTGTGGGCGAAGCGCGTGAAGTACTCCCGGAGGGTTTCTCCCACCCGCTGCTTTACCTGAAACAAACTTCCTGTGGACATCGGGGCTACGAAGGTACCTTGGAAGTTGCTCACAAATTTCTTTCTTAGCTGCTCCCATGAACTGATCGATCCTGGCTTTGGGGACCAGAACCAGCGGAGTGCCACGCCTTCGAGAGCGAGGGGGAAGCATTTTGCCATGGTGCTTCGCACCCCTCCGCTCGCTTCTATTGCTAGGGCATAAGAGCGGGCGAACTCTCCAGGGTCCGACCCCCCGGAGTACTTGTGTAGCTTCGAGGCCTTGAATCTGGGGTCGAAAGGCACTCTCTGCAGATCTGAGTGTAATGGAGACTCATTATCGAAGGATGCATTCTCGGCTTCCTCCGGGACTTGGATAACTTCTGGGGGATTGCGGGTTCCATCGTCTTGAGGCCCTCCTGGAGTTTCGGTGGAAGCTTGAGTGCGAAGGCGATCGGCGGCCTCTTGCCTCCACCTGGATACCTCCTCCTGAAGCCTGGCTAGCCGCGTAGCCTCGGTTTCAGGAGGGCCTTCGTCTTCGTCGGAGGGCACTTCTGGATCTCGGCTAGCTGTGTAGTCGGTCTGAAGCACCGTAGGAGGAGCCAGAGGGCCCGGGGCGCTCGACGCCCAGTGGTGTCGGCGGGAATCGCCGGATTAGCCGAGGGTCCGGCTCCATTGGTCCGAGGGGACCTTCGAAGAGGACCCGAAGCCTGGCTACGCTTCGGAGGCATAACTAGTCGCGAAGAGGTCTTGGAGATGGAGGACATTCGAACGACTCGAGGGGTCGAGAGAAGGCCTTCGGGCTGCACTAAGAAGCCCTTAACTGAAGAGTGCGCGGAATCTTGGGACTCCGAGGCTCCCTCCGTAAGTGCTCTTCAGAGTGCAGTCAGCACTAGAGAACAAGCTTTTAGAACTTGGTTCCCCACGGACGGCGCCAACTGTTGGCGCAAATGTTACGCCAATAGGTCCTCGGTAATCAAGAATGGACAAACAGGAAGTTTGTGTTTTAGGACTACCTTGAGCCTCCGAAATGGATAATAGCTCAAAGGGTCCGAATAAGTGTAGATGAACAACTTGTTTTGGATCCCCCTTTACAAGGTACAATGGGGGGTATTTATAGGGGAAAAAGCATAAGGAAAAGACCTATTTACCCCTAGATTACAACCGACATAGTAGAAACTACTCGGTATTATAAACAAGGTTATACACGGTAAAGTACTGCAAGGTAAATGGATAAGCTAGACATCCAATCAATCATGTCCTTCGACTTCGAGGCCTCCATCCTCCCTTCGGAGGGTTCTCTAGGGATTCGCACCGTAGCACCCTCCGGTTGTGGCGACGTATGCTTCGAACAACAGTCCGCCGGCTTCGGAGTCCTCATCAGCCTTTGAAGGGTTAAACTTTAAGTCTTGGAAATGGAGTAATTTCACCCAACAGACACCTTCTATGATAGGTGTTACCCTCACTTCATCTCCAGCGGAGGCTTTAGCTCCCATACGAGAGCCTTCGTCCTCAGCAAGGGGGCCTTGAACTCCTCCGCCATCGCCATGTCTGCATCATCTTCATCTTCAGATGGCTCCGGAGACGAAACGTGAGAATTTGAGGGAGTGAGGCCTTTCGGTTTTCGAGCCACCTTCTTGGCAGGTGTCTTTGTGGATCCTGAAGGCCCTGCTTTGGCCTTCCTTTTCTTCGGAGCTTGATCTAAACTGGTCCAATCAGGGAGAGTTGGAGGCTCGACTCTAAGCACACTCTACACCCGATTGAATCGCTCGCAGCTCCCAACCAACTTAACCCTCTGCTCCTTTTCAATGGGTCTAGGGGCTCCGAAAATATTCTCCGCAACTCGGACTATTTGTTCAGGTGCAAGAGTCAAGCACGGAGCTAAAAAATACAATTTCGTTTCAATTAATTCATTTATATAAAACCAGTACTACATGTAAAATACTTTGTAGGACATACAAAAAGTTTACATGCGGAGCTTGAAGAAATCTCTCGAAGTCCTCCCTTCGGGATCTCCTCGAAGTTGATTGGCCAATGTAACATCCCAGAATTAAAAATAAAATAAAAATGAGGGAAATAATTTTTCTGAAATAAAAAGGTTTATTTTAATTAGAGAAAAGGATGAAAGAACCCAAATAGAGCTAAACAGGGAAAAATAATTCAAATTTAATGCTGATAAATTTATGATGGAATCTATAAGCCAGGAAGTATTTTTGAGAATTTTTACAAAATTTTAGCAATAGTGTTTCAAGCTAGAAATAAATAAATGATATTCTAGGAATATTTTAAATGAAAATGCATTTTAAATCTCTTTGGGCGACAACCCCCAAACCGCCTCAGCCCGGCCTAGACCAGCGCCGCACTCACTGGCCAGTGGGACCCACCCGTCGGCATGCGCCCCTCTCTCTCTCCTGCCCACGCCCACTTTGCCCCCACCCGTCAGCCACACTCCCGCGCACCTCACCCGATGCCCACTGTGGCCCGCCTATCGGCGCTGTTGTCTTCACGCTCGGCCGCTGACAGGTGGGGGCCACCTGTCGAAAGCTTCGTCTTCGAAGGAAGGGGATCCCCCCTTCCATTTCCGATGACCCCTTCCCAAAAATCCGCCACCGGTCACCGCGTTTAGCCAAATTGGTCCCTGATTCGGGTTTCCCTCTCACCGGCGATCACTTTCCATCCTTTCCCCACGTGTTATCGTCAAGTATGGCAAGAATCCGAGCATAAGGCAAGCTCTCCAGAGGGGAAAAGGAAACCCTTGGTTCCCTTCCAATTTGATGCCGTCGAGCCCGTATAAAAGGCCTCCCGCACTCGCCGCACTCCGCCAAACCACCTAAGCCCAAGCCATCACACTTCCAAGCGACGCCACCCCTTTTCGGGTTTTTCCTCTACCTCAGCTCCGGCAGCCCCTCGCCGGCGCCTCACGCCCCCGCTGGCCTCACCGACGCCACCGCCAGGACCGTCTTCATGCCCACTACCCCGGCCCCACCTCTGTTGGGCCGGATCACCACCAGAACACCTCGCCGCCGTCGACCCCGAAGGACTCCACCACCTCTCCTCACCGTCGATCACCGTCGACCACCCTTCATCGCCCCCGCTGGTATGCTCGTGTTCCCCATACTCTCGGGAACCCATTTTTAGCCGTAGATATGCCGTGTAGCCTTCGCTGCCGCTAGAACGCCTCGTCGTCGCGTCGCTGGAGTCGGAGAAGAAGGGGGTAGTTACCCCTTCGAAGCGTGCCATGCCGGACGACATCCTTCCTGCACGATCATGATCGAACTGCACTGATTGGGATTTAATCAGAACCATTGGTCTACAGTGAAATGGTATCGATCCGTCTGAGCTGTTGGTCTCTACTTAAAGGCTGGGATTGATCTCGTGTGTCCACGTGGTACCCCTTCGCATGTTTTAATCTCAACCTCACGATTTCACTTAACTCCCCCGCCTCACCGCCAACCGTAGGATCTGGATCCAACGGTCCAGAGGGCTCCGGTCCACGTGCACAGTGCATGGGTCCGTCGTTAGCCTGGCTCACCGTGGACCAGAACCCTTTTCTGTTTAAAATAAAAATCCAGAAAATAGTTTGAACTTTAAAAATTCATATCATGCTCAATTTAACTCCAAATTTGACTATTCAAATTTTGTAAAATTTGTCTTTTATTCTCTACACATTTATGACATAAAAACAATATGTTTATTTTGCACATTTTATTCTTATTAAATAATAAAGTTAAAACCCCTTTAGGGTGAATACTTATTTCAATATTTAAAATTCAGAAACCCCATAAAAACTAATCCTAAATATTAAGGCAATAATTTCAGGATATTAAAGGCTTTATTCCCTTTGTTTAATCCAACAAAAACTTATATGCTTATATATGCTTATCGAGAATATTTTGACGCCGTCGAGGATCCATAGTTTTACCCTGAGGTTCTACCTTCACCATTCGCGGCTCAAGGCAAGTCACAAACCGCAAGTTGATCATAATTGAGCCCATTTTTTCATAATTACCTCTATAACTCAAAGGAATTAAATATTACGTTAGTTTAATCACAAGCCCTAAATTATATTTATTAGATCCCCATCCTTGTGTGTAAATCCAAGCCATGCTTATTGAGCCTAAACTCCTTGTCACTTTTAAATACTATATTAGCTAGTGTCCAATGTATCGACACAACTGCTATAGGATTAAAGAATGAGTCGTAGATAGTTGGGTTCTACTATATGATTTCCCCGTTATTCTCATCTCTGGATTATGTTGGATTTGGCTATGTTATAAGTATTGTGGGTTCCGGGTGCAAGCCAGGGCATTGGTTGGTCGTACCCGGGGCACTATAAGGACCGGTCTACAGGATCTGTTGCAAAACAAACTCGTACTAACCACAAGTCTATTGGGTAAGTCCTAACTAGAGGTATGGATCGTACCAACTTGAAGCACCATAGTGGAGGGGGCAAGGGGCAACCTACGGATGACATGTACCGACGAGGCTCAAGGGTGGTACGGTGTTGGCCCGACGCGTCGGGGCACCGAATGGAACCCATAAGAGGGTATTATCAAATTAGTGCATTCCATGCTAAAGGTTTTCGCACGAGCTTCCGTTGACATGGGTCATTGAACACACTGCGGTGTGCGGGAAATGAGTGCCTTGTGGGTACAGTAGTACACCTCTGATCAGAGTATAATCTTATCGAAAATCTGTGCCCAAAGTCAAGGGCGGGTTGGGCAATGTTCACCGCAGTTAATTTACTTCTGTTTGAATGAATGTGTGATTCATGGCATGTAAGAACTGTTGAGCGAGGGCGGGCTGACTGTACCCCTCGAGTTAGAAGTTATTACATTACACATGTTAACTTTCTGTATTAATAACTTGACTTCATTTAAATGCTTTACAACTGTACTTTTCCGCAAACATGAGCCACTACCTTCCTTGTTATTACCTTGCGTTATAATTGCATTTGGTGGCTTGCTGAGTACGATTGTACTCACCCTCGTTGAATTACACCACCAGAGGCCATCTACTACGAGGAGGATGAAGGTCTGGAGCAGCGACCCAATCAAGGCACGAGACTGTAAGGAGGCGTTCATCTAGGAGATTTATTTTATTAGTTTCTCTTTGATTTAATTGTTTTGTAATAATATGGTCTACGAACAATGATTGATTGGCGTATTGTATGCGGTCGTGTGATGGACGTCTTGTTTTACTGATTTTCTATGGAATTTCAATAAAGTCTAGGTTTTATTAAATCTAGGCTTTACAAGATGGTATCAGACCCGACTTGACTGTAGGAAGCCGAACAGACCTAACCCTACAAAATATATATTACTAGTATTTTTACAAACTACTTAATATCTCGTCTTCCAAAATTTTTACCAAAATACTCTATTTTTGTAGATGCCGATTCACACAATGGGAGGTTTTCTTCGTGATCGCGCTGGCTTCGTTCACGAGCTCCGCATGCTCGTAGACTTCCTCGGATTTGAGCACGAGCCCACGTTCCGTGGGATCTTTCCCGATGTGAACGAGGAATATTGCAAGGTCACCATCATCATCCGCTCCTCCGGCACTCACCCAGCTTTATACACCCATGGAGTCAGAGGGCCCACTTCGAGGTGGCTAGCCAGCACGCCGCACTTCAGGCCCTCTCCGAGCTCCAGATGGTCTACGACGGTCGGCTCCACGACACCACCTACTACTTCATGCCCATGCACACCCCGGGGAGTCACCACAGCGTCTATGTCAACACCTACTCCCAGCGCCACTCCTTCATCGCCCGCACCACGCATCTACTCTAGGCGATGGACGATCTTCACACTAAGGTGGTACTCGACGCTGACAGCCAGCACGACACCATCGACTACTACCGCCACACGATGGAGAGTCTTAACCGCGAGAATGGAGAGCTCCATCGCCAGGCCCAGCAGGGGCGCCACTTGGCCACCGAGGTAGCAGAGTTGTAGCGTCAGAACGAGATTCTGCACCAGGGCGTCACCGACACCGCTCAGCTGCGTCGCCAGATTGAGGAGCTACAGAAGGATCTCGAGGAGGTAGCTCCCCTTCCACCGCGCAAGCGGAAGGCACTTAGGACCCCCTCAGCCAGGCCCAAGAGGATCTCGCGCCGCGCATATTCTGCCAGACCCTCTAGCTCCACTACTCCTGCACCGACCGTTCCCGCCGAGCCGACGATCGAGCCCTCCTCGAGCTATTTTAGACGCTAGTTTACTATTTGTTGTTTTTATTTTGTTATGCTTGTAGTGACGCTCATGTCGGATATAATGCATGAGTGAAGAATAAATAAGAATTTAAGAATAAAGATGTAAGCATCTAAGTCTAAACTTTTATTTTGAGAAATAAAGTTAGTAATATTTCCCCTTAAAAATTTGTATCTCCTTTGAAAACCCCTCATCTTAAGGATGGCAAACGAACAAGGATCGGATGCCCCATGTGCTGGGGGAAAATATTTCATCCTCAGAGCCATTGTTGTAATAGGACAAAGGCAGGTGATTGGATCAAAGATCTCCAGCATATAACTCCGGGAATATAGTGGATCAAGTTCGAAGTATGGAGGTGAATTCTAGTTCGGAGTATATCTTCGAACTAGGACTCTTCTGAGAGCTTCCTTGCCAGCTAGGATGGAAGACTTATCTTCTTTCTCATTAGATTAGTCTTTTACCATTTCAGCACCTATTAAGGGTACCGAATAGTTTCCACTATGTCGGTTGTAATAGAGGGGTAAAAGGGTCTTTTCCTTAATGATTGGGCCTATAAATACCCCCCATTTTACCCTGTAATGAGGACCGAATACAAGTTATTCAATATACATCTTCAAACTATTTTGAGCTATTATCCTTTCGGAGGCTTGAACTAGTTTACTTCGCAAACACTTTGTTTGTTAGTTTCTAACTTTCAGAAATCTGTTAGCGTAATCTTTTACGCCAACAGTTGGCGCCGTCCGTGGGGAACCTAGTCCAAAAAACTTCGTTCTCTACCAAGTTCTGAAACCATGCCTCCCAAGCGGAGTGCAGGTGGTAGTCCTATTCGGAGGTCTCCTCGGACCTCCGGAGCAAGATCTTCAAGCACAGTTGAGGTCGGAGGGCCTTCGACATTTCCTCCACCTCAAACTCTGGAAGGGATTTCCCTTCCTCGAGCATACGGAGTTCCTCCCTCAACTCCATCTATACTTCGGCCAGCCGAAGTCCCTCTTCCACCTCAAGTTCCACTTCGAACTGATGCGTACAGTTCTCAAGACCCGGAAGGTCCTTCCGGAGGAGATGAAGATGGTCTTGGTGATATGGCCGCTCAAATGGTCAGTCTCCAAGCTGAAGTAGCAAGGTGGCGGCAAGAAGCCGCAGATAGGCTTCGTTCTCAGGCCACCCAGTCATCCCCGAAGTGCCCGAAGACGACGAACTTCCTTATCCCGAAGCCCCAGAGAACGCTTCCTTCGACACCGAATCTCCGCTGCATCCTGAGTTGTAGAAAGTGCGATTTGACCCTAAGTTCAAAACTTCGAAGCTTTGCAAATATTCCAGAGATGAAGATCCTGGAGAGTTCGCTCATTCTTATGCATTAGCAATTGAAGCTAGCGGCGGAGTGCGAGACACTATGGCCAAATGTTTTCCCCTAGCTCTCGAAGGAGTGGCACTACGGTGGTTCTGGTCTCTGAAGCCAGGATCAACCAGATCATGGGGGGAGTTGAGGAAGAAGTTTGTGAGCAACTTTCAGGGTACCTTCGTACCCCCAATGTCAACAGGAAGCCTTTTCCAGGTGAAGCAGCTCCCTAGAGACACTTTAAGACAGTATTTCAAGTGCTTCGCTCATACGAAGTCGCAAATTCGAGGGTTAACTACGTCTTCTGTAGTTGACGCAGCTCGGGAGGGAGTTATTCATGCGGGCCTCCTTGATAAACTTCACATGAAAAAGATATCTTATGTTGCTCAGTTGATGTCTTATTTCGAAGAATATGCAAGGTCAGAAGAGGGGTGGCTTCGGAGAACTGCTGCAACTCCGTCAATACTGCAAGAAGTTAACTTGGAAGTGAAGACTACAACACAGCCACAAGGGCCTAGCTTCGAAGCTCAGCAAGACAGGCGTCGGGGGCAAAAGCATCCTCGTTCAGAAGTTTTGAACATTGCACCCCCGCAGAAATTTGCCCCAAGGGCTCCACAGCCTTCAGGAAACAAGACCAGCGACTGGAGGCCTCCAGGGAAAACGGCTGGCAAAGCCTAAGCCTTTTTTTGCTGTGTCCATGGTGAAAATCGGAGTCACGCAACTGATGCGTGCAAATCTATACTTGCTTTAAGAGGAGAGTATTTGGAAAGAACTTCGGGTCAAGGAACTATTGACCGAGTTCCGACTGAAGTGCGTCCGGAGCCTGTCCAGGCTGTAGCACGAATAGAGAACTTCGATCCTGCAAGACGGCCTCTGGTGGTCAATGTTATGCCACCTCCCAAGCAAGAAGAGGGACAAGATCGAGGGAAAAGAGTAGTCCTCCCCATCTCCGGAGGAGGGACCCTCGGATGTATGTCGAAGAGGCAGAGAAGAGAATATGTTAGAGAAGTGGGCCATATTGGAACCTCTTCGTCTGCAGCTGCTATGCCCGAATGGTCCCATGTGCCGATATCTGTTTCTACAGATGATGCAGCTGGTATAAAGTTTCCACATGCAGACCCACTCATCATCACTGCCGACATAGCAGGGACTGAAGTCCGAAGAGTACTAATCGACGGAGGTAGTTCGGTAGATATTATCTTTGTTCAAGCTTTTGATCAACTCTGCATCTCCAGGAAGCACCTTCTCCCAGCAACCCGTCCTTTACAAGGCTTCGCAGGACCCCCTCTCGATGCCCTCGGCCAAATTGGCTTGGAAGTTACTTTTGGAGAGGGGCTACTATCCAGGACGGAGGAAGTGATTTTCGATGTTGTGGATGCTCCATATGCATACAATGTCATCTTCGGAAGGGGCATGCTGAATCAATTCGGAGCTGTGGCACATCATAATTACCTGTGTATGAAGATGCCCACACAGGCGGGAGTGCTCACTATTTTCGGAGATCAGGCCACAACGCGAAGAGCGTAATATGGTCATGGCCCTCCTCGTGACCCGAGACAGGTGAACAACATGCAAGATAACCCGGAAAATTTCTCTGCTCCTAACGAATCTTCGAAGAAATCCTTCCCAAGGCCAAGCCCCGAAGGAGAGATTGCAACGAAGGTTATTGTCAAAGATGGCAAGGAATATTCATTTTAATTTGGCAAAGACTTGCCTCCAGAAGTCGCTACTTCGTTAGAGAAAGTAGTTGAGGAGAATTTAGATGTCTTTGCTTGGTCTGACGAAGACATCACCGGAGTCAGTCGGGATATTATTGAACACAGTTTACTTGTGAATCCGAAGGCTCAGCCTGTTCGACAAGGACTCCGGAAGTTGTCCACAGAGAGAGCTATCCTTGCCAAAGACGAAGTGGAAATGCTGCTGAAGGCTGGGATTATTAGAGAAGTAGCTCATACGGAGTGGTTAGCACACCCAGTCTTCGTTAGGAAGAAATCTTCCGGGAAGTGGCGCATGTATATTGATTTTACATCTCAGAATAAAGCATGCCCCCGCGACCCCTACCCCATGCTCCGAATTGATCAATTGGTTGACTCTACTGCTGGTTCGGAGTTATTAAGCTTCCTCGACGTGTACTCCGGCTATCATCAAATCTGGCTAAAGCGCGAAGATGAAATCAAGACAAGCTTTGTAACTCCTTAAGGAGTCTTCTGTTATGTAAGAATGCCCTTTGGCTTAAGAATACCGGGCTACTTTTTTTAGGTTAATTGCTAAGGCCCTAGGTCATCAATTAGGTTGCAATGTAGAGGCCTATATGAATGATATTGTAATAAGAGTGCTTTAAAGCACCAACATAGCCTAGACTTAGCAGAAACATTCAATAGCCTTCGGGCATGTGGGATCCGTCTTAACCTCGAAAAATGTATCTTTGGGGCGCAGGCAGGAAAATTGTTAGGGTATCTAGTTTCAAGCAGAGGGATCGAAGCTAGCCCCACTCAGATAACTGTGTTGCAAAGGATGGCTCCCCTAGAGAATTTAAAGCAAGTGCAAAAGCTGACTGGTCGTCTTGCAGCAGTTAGCAGGTTTTTGGCAAGGTCTGCGGAGAGAAGTTTGCCCATCTTCAAAGCACTGAAAGGGTCCGAAGATTTTGCATGGACACCGGAGTGTCAAAAGAGCTTCGAAGATATTAAGAATTATCTCAGTAACCTCGCTACACTCACGGTGCCTATTGCGGACGAAACCCTACTCCTCTACCCTTGCAGCTACTGGCTCTGCTGTCAGTGCAGTCCTTGTCAGAGAGGTTGATTTCAACGGGAAGTTGGTACAGAATCCAGTTTATTTTGTGTCCGAAGCATTGTCTGGAGCAAAAACAAGATATTCCGAGCTTGAGAAATTCACTTATGCTCTGATAATGGCTTCGAGGAAGCTAAGGCATTATTTCTTGGCACATAATGTAATTGTGCCAACTTCATATCCTTTGGGAGTATGCTCCGCGTAAGG
>JAAALK010000080.1:75073278-75160354 GCA_019279435.1 Zizania palustris
CGCTGCAATGTTTCTAATCTTCTCAAGTCTCTTAGGATCAATTTCTATGCCTGTTTCGTGAATCATGAAACCTAAGAACTTACCCGCCGACACACCAAAAGCACACTTGAGTGGGTTCATTTCAACCCATACTGCCGCATTGTATCAAAAGTAACCTTCAAATCGGCTAAATGGTTTCCTATGGCGTCCAATTTGACCACGACATCATCAATGTAAACTTATAACATAACCCCTAGCAAGTCATGAAAGATTAAGTTCATAGCGCGCTGATACGTGGCGCCAGCATTTCTCAAACCAAAGTCATGACGACCCATTCAAACAAACCGACAAACTAGGGCATCGAAAGGCAGTCTTGTAGACATCCTCTTCAGCCATAAAGATCTGATTATAACCAGCATTGCCATCAAGAAAACTTAGTACCTTGTGTCCTGAAGCATCGTTGATCAGCATGTCCGCTATCGCATTGGATACTCGTCCTTTGGAGTGGCTCTGTTCAATCCCTGAAATCAATACACACCCTATCTTGCCGCTCCCTTTCTTCCTTATAGGCATAATGTTAGCAACCCATTCCACGTACCTGCACGGCCTAATAAATTCAGCCTTGAGTAGTCGCTCCACTTCTTCTTTAACTCGGTCATAGACGGCCGAGTTAACGCGGCGGGGAGGCTGCTTATAAGTCCTAAATCCGGACTTGATAGGCAGCCGATGCTCCACGAGCTCGCGGCTTAGCCCTGGCATCTCGCTATACTCCAATGTGAAACAATCGACATACGACCGAAGTAACTTTATTACTTCAGCCTTTTCATCGGGTTGTAAATGTTGGTTTACAAAAGTCGGCCTTGGGATGCTACCATTACATATGTCAACTTCCTCCAAGGGATCGGTCGACGCAAAACCTTGTCCTAATTTTTCTACTTCACTAAAATCCCCGATTGGCTTCGGCAATATCGTCTTTACTAGACTGATATTGCTCCACACGAGACTTTAGCCAATCTAGATTACTCTTGCCAGACATGACTATTAATACAAAAACAGCTGTGCTA
This sequence comes from Zizania palustris, assembly GCA_019279435.1. NCBI lineage: Eukaryota > Viridiplantae > Streptophyta > Magnoliopsida > Poales > Poaceae > Zizania > Zizania palustris. The sequence goes on from JAAALK010000080.1 coordinate 75,074,322, forward strand.
CTCCAGCCGGCTTTACAGACACTGGTACAAACCGTCCTCCGGATACACTAACGAAATCGTAATCCGAAAGATCTTACCTGATAGACACTTTACTTTGTTATGGACGGCGTCAACCGATACATCGGCCAATGCTACATGGGCAGAAGTATCCGCGGGAATGACCTCCACCTCATCGCCGTCCCACTGTATCAGGCACTAGTGTAGAGTAGAAGGAATGCAACAGTTTGCGTGAATCCAATCGCGCCCGAGTAGTACGCTATAATTCCTTGCACGTCGACGACGAAAAATGTTGTTGGCAATGTCTTGTTGCCCACTGTCAACTCCATAGAGAGTACGCCCTTGGCCTTGGAGCTCTCGTTGTTGAAGCCGTTGAGCATCAAGTTGGTCTTCTTCAGGTCATCCTCATCCCTACCAAGTTTCTTCAACAACGTGTAAGGCATTAAGTTAACAGTGGCGCCGCCGTCGACGAGCATCCGGGAAATCGGCTTTCCATCGATGTGACCTCTAACGTAGAGAGGCTTTAGATGGCGAGTCGAGTCCTCGGGCTTCTCGAAGATGGCATTGCATGGACTGTGGTTCAATTGAGCGACCTCGGCCTCGTCCTGTGGTAGGGAAAACTCGGCGGGCAGCATGACGATGTTGATGTCCATCACCTGGGGTGCGGGCCCTTCACAGATGGGCGAGTAATCGTCGTCGAGCATGTCGTCATCTTCGTCGCTCGGACTAGGAGCCGGGTTGGTTATCTCAACCGGCTTCTCCCTTCATATCTATTTTGCAGCTGGTCGAGGGCAGATTTATTCGAAGATAGCGTCGCGCTTGGCCTCAGCTTCCCTCTCTTCTGTGATTTGGACATGCCGAGAGGTGCCCAAGATGGCTGTGGCTTGGTGTCGGGTGCTACTGTTCGGCTTCCATTAATTCTGGCTGAAGTGGTTCTGTACCCTTTGGCCTTGTGTACCTTTTGTTCGGAGGGGGCTTCGCTGCGAACCCCGACAGACGAACAGGCCTTGTTCGGCTGACCGAACCAGGATCCGGCGCAGAGCTCAGCCCAAGCATGAGACTTACCTCCGTCAGACCTCAGTGACAAGTCTTCGGGATTGGGACTTCCTGAGACCCAACTCTGATGGTGATGGATTCGGACTCCCTAACCTCGGCCTCAACGTGCTCGCACCCTTCGGCTTCACTCTGCATGGTCTGATTCGGAGGCACCATGGACAGTCTGTGGACGATGCCCACCTCCGTTGCGTTTGTTTTCCCCTACCATCCACAATACTCCGAAGGAAAACAAGACATAGTGTTAGGTTGTGGAGGGTACTCTGGTCCGGATACATACGGAGCCCACAGGGTCCCCGCCTAGTCATACGGCGGAGGCATCGGTGGCTCTAGTGGCCTCGCTCACCATGAGCCGAACCCGTTACCCGAAAGGGGGTTCGGCAAAGTTGATGGTGTCTTGGACCACACCAGCGAAGGGTCCTGCCAGGCCGGAGGTACGTTCGGCCAGTGCAGGCCAAAGCCTCCCATCGGGGGAGTCCAACACAGTGCGGGGTTCGGCCATTAGGGGCCGAAGTTGCTGTATAGGGGGACCGACCACTGGGGTTCGAAGCTACTGTACGGGGGATTTGGCCATTGTGGCTCGAAACCACCATGCGGAGTATCAGGCCACCGTGGCCCGAAGCCTCTATGCGGAGGGTCTGCCTGCTTCGGTCCAAAGCTACCCTCAGAGAGCCCCGGACCCTTCAGCTACTTTAGCTTCTTAGTGTGTGGACCTGCTTCCTTGACCCTTCTTTGATGCTTCTTCAACAGCATGTTATATGTTACCTTCGGCCTCTTGTGAGCCTTAGCCGAAGGTGTATTAATGTTCTGTTTCCACACTCCTACCTCGGGGTTCTTTGGTATGAGCGTGCGAGTGCGTGGCTCTCCAACAATTACATCCTTTCCCTTAGCCGACTCCGTCTGTTTCGGCCGAATCAACACCTTCTTTTTGCTGAGGTCGATGGCGTTGATGGGAAAAGGATGTTTATCCAGCTTCATCTTCGGATTATGGTCTATCTTTGAGGAGCCATGCTGAATAGCGTGGGCCTCATGGCTCCAGAAGTGATGAGTCATTGTCAACGATAGTCAACAAGGACTAAAGAAGAGAAGAGATCTGCTGTTTCATGGGCCGCGTGTGACTCAGGTACACGGGCAGCGAGCGACTGTCGGGCAGAGGAGGCTGCGAAGTCGGGCTGGCCCAATCCGGGTACATGGGCCAGAAGCAGTAGAAGACCCACTGGGCTGTTGACCAGGACTGACTCAGGTACACGGGCGGTGAGCGACTGCCGGGCTGAGAGAGCTGCGGAGTCGGGCCGGCCCAATCCGGGTACCTGGTGCAAAGCTGGTGGAGGCTTTGTCAGTTTCAGCGTAAAACTGACAACCATTGATTCTGTATCCGACTGTCCAGAAGAGAAGCCGTAGTCGCTACGAAAACTTAGCTTCCGGATATGTCATCTGTAACTCTAGGCCCACAGTCAGTCTGTTGTGTCTGTAAAAATTCCTAAGGGCAGTAGAGTCTTTTTCTTTATTTTGAGTCTGTAAAACCCTAAGGGGCTGGTAGAATATTCCTAGTGTTGGGCTGCCTATAAATAGGACCCCAATCCCTAGGGTTTGGACTACCCTTCTAGAATTCACTTTTTGCATCATTCATTGGGTCATTCCTCTTGCTCCCTGTATTGTCTCTCTCCTGGTTGTATGCGCCGCCAGGAACCTTCTGTGAGGATTATTTCAGATTCATTTTTCCTTGGTCTGTTTGGTGGTTGATTCCTTCTGGTTGAATGCTGCATTTACTTCTCAGCTTTGATTCCTTCAGTTTGCTTGCATCAATTTATTTCCCGTGAGTTTTTGGGCTTCGGCAGGTGTGGGGAAGCTTCTGTTCTTCACGAGCAGAGTACTAGTTCTTGCTGTTTGCAAGTAGTACTCCACTGTAGCTACAGTACTCCTTTGCCAGCTTTTTGCTTTTACTGCTCAACTTTTCGATCGAGTTGACAGGACTCAAATCACTTTCCTGGCTGCTTTCAGGCGAAGCCATCCTCTCTGTTCGAAGCCCCTCAGCTCCGTGAGGCAGGCTTCGATCCGACCATACTCGAGGCTTCGTTTCAATCTTCGAACTTTGTTTTTTGTCCTGTGTTGCTAAGCTTCGAAGCATTTTTCTGATCGACAGCGTTACATACTTCGAACAATAGTGCGAAGGGGCTTCGGCCCTATCTGTTCGAAGTCCATACTTCGACAAGTTTCAAGGTTGGGTTCGAAGCTTGTAGCTCCGCTAGGCCTCGCACTGATTTCTGTGTAGCGTGTCACCCTTCGCCTCTCTTTTCGGAGCTTGCTCTTTTCGAAGGTAGAGCATTGGCTTCGGAATTGTTTTTTCTGTCGCGTGACAGGCTTCGCTTCTTTGTTCGAAGGTTGTCTGTTTGTGTGTTGTGTTCGAAGCTTTCTGTTCGAAGGGTTGTGCTTCGAAGCTCTCGGTTCAAAGGTTGTGTTCGAAGTTTTGTCTTCGAAGTGCTCACTTCGAAGCAGGCTCCGACTTTGTCACTTTACTCCGAAGCTCTTGGTTTGAAGCTGTGTTCGAAGCCTTGTCTTCGAAGTACATACTTCGAACCAGGCTCCGGCACTGTTTTACTTCGCTCCGAAGTACACTTCGCTTCTTACCACTTCGAACTAGGCTAGACAGTGACACCTTCGGCTTTTCGGACAGACTCCGTCACCAACCTCCGAAGCAGACCTCGACGTGCGAAGGGGGCTTCGCCAAGTTCCGAACAGGAGACAAATTGGACAGTAACTTCTCTTTTCATTTTATACATACTTAGATCATTTCATTGAGAAGTTTAGGCCTGTTACAAATTGTTCATCTGCCTAGTTGCACCACTTTAGTTTTACACTGTTTATCATCAGTTGCTTCTAGGTTAGAAACCTTTAGACTTAGGCCTTCTGTTTATATTCTGCTGCATAGTATTTTGAGGTGCGTTGGGTATTGGAACAGGCCATTGATTCGAAAGAATTTTTAAGGCGCCCATTCACCCCCCCCCCTCTGGTCGCTACTTTCGGTCCTACAATCTTCAATCGTCCTTCTTCTATGGCCGATTGTATCTGCTGTCGAAAAACATTGCAGTCATTAGTATTATGTGAATGCGAATCATGCCACTTATAGTATTGATGCTTCTTTAACTCATCGGCAGGTGGAATGACTTGACCTTAGGTAACCTGAGAAGCTAGCTTTTTAAGAGAAAATCAAATATTTTATCACATTTAGTTATATCAAACGAGTACTTGACCTCACTAAGTCGATTCTTTGTGGGGGATGGTCGTAACTCGGAGCAGGTGACATGTTTATTCTTAGCGTTCCACACCCATTCGGTCGCGTACATATCGGCTGAATCCTCCTCTTCCGATTCTTCCTTGTTAGAACGTTCCTTGATGTGGATTTCAGCCCTAGGCTTGCTAAATGTCTTAATAAACTTTTTATCTTTGGCTCGACCTTCCTAGACTAGAGCCTGCTATAAAACTTGGCTAACTTCTAAAAAGTTTTGGTTATCTAACCTCTCTTTAATTTCGGAACGCAGCCCGTTAAAAGCTAGTTCCGCCAAGTTCCTTTCCGAAATATTAAGGCTAAAACATCGGTTTCTAGTATCCCTAAAACGCTTGATGTACTCAGAGGCGCTCTCACTAGATTTCTGCTTAACCGGTGTCAAATGTGAAAGCCTAAGTTCTGTCTCTCCCATGTAGAAATAATCATGGAATTTCCTCTCTAAATCATCCCACGTCTGGATGGAGTTCGGTGGGAGCGCCGAAAACCAAGTGAAGGCGGTGCTGAATAGCGAGAGAGAAAAAATAGTATAACTTTTAGAGCATCTATCCCGCTAACTTCTCCACACTGTGCCAAAAACTGACTAACATGCTCTAGTGTAGTTTTGCTACCCTCGCCATTGAACTTAGTGAATTCGGGGATTCTATAGCCGCGGGGGTAGGGTACCATGTCAAGATGGTCGGGGTATGGCTTACAGTAAACCCTAACCCGTCCCTTGGGCACGAAGCCGGCACACTCTCTAAATAGTGCGCGGACCCACTCTTCTATGTCATCCTGGCATGTTGCTTGCACGCGCCTCTCATGCGGGGGTGCGACACGCGGTGGGATATTGGCGTGTCATCCATGGGCCTCTTCCCTACGCGCTATCTTTATGACATGCTCATGTCTGGGTGCCTGCGCATGTGGTGCGGGTAGCGCGGGCATCGTCGCAGGTGGTGATGCGTGGTACGCAGTGTTAGTTTGACCGTAGGCGTAAGTGTTGAGGCCGGAGACATGATTGTGCTAGTGCTGTCATTAGTCCTACCGTATACGTGTTTTGCTGGAGGTGCACTAGCAATAGGAACCGGGGGTACAACCTAAGTAGAGCCGAACCTCCTAAGAGTCGCCTCTACTTGGGAGCTGACTGCCGAATCTAAACGGTTGGCTAGCGAAGCGCTAATGGCTTGATCTACTGAGGCGGCTATTTTTTGCTCAATCTCTAAAGAAGATAAACGAGGCGATACAGGTGTTACCTAGACCTGAGTGAGGTCGGTGGTGATGATGTCGCGCTTGATAAAGCCTACGCGTGTCTTAACGTAGCCCCCAAGCATCATGTCTTGGAGCGCCTTTAACTTTGCCTCGATCTCTGCTCGGTCTTCTGTGGGGATATCTTCAAGTGTAGGTAACAAGATGTTGTGGTTATCGATATCCGCGCCTCCTATTGTGTCCATCAATGGTGTAGACGTAGTAGTTGATGTAGATGTACCGGTGGCCGATGTAGATGTACTTGTCATGCTAGCATAGCCTTCACCAGCGGAGTCACCAAAAAGTGTGTTGACACGGAAATGTGCCCCGCACCTGGGTCAGTTCGATGATCCAAAAGTGTGCGGATACTTAGGGACAAGCCTAAGCGTGACGCAGCACCGACGTCGCGTTCTGACTACCCTTAGTCGTAATAAGGGGGGTGGAGTCGCTAGGCAATCAAATCACACAAAATAACCCAATTAGCCGAAAGAAATATATTAAACGGAATAAAATCAGCAAACCGGTCGGAGCCCGTCTGCTTCAAAGTCTGATGCGAAGGAGTCACCGAAGTGTACCTTCGGCGTCTGGTGCAAAGTATCCCGCCGAAGGGTGCTCGGTGTTCGGACTGATCCGGCCGAAGATGAACTCCGAACGAATCTGGACACGACGGTCACCTCCGAACGGCGGGGTTCGGCGTGAGGTCTCTGATACAGCAAACTACAGAATAATGATCCAAGGACTATGCGAGAGCGTAACTTCGTACAGTGCGGAGTATGGTCGTGGCGAAGCCCTGTTGCGACGAAGTATGCTGGCGAAGCCTGTTGCCGGAGCCTGCAGTCCTACCGAAGGGTGTCCTGGTGACCTCCGAAACCGATCTCTCAGCTCCGGACACCTCCGACGAAGTAGCTCTGAACATGGAAACTTCCAACAAATAGAATTTGAAGTACTAATTCGGCCTGAGGACCGAATTCTGCTAAGTGTTGCACTAGTAGCGAAGGTAGCAATCTGTTACGTAGATTAACGGATACTTCACAAGCGAAGTAACAAGGGTTACCACTGTTCCGTAGTGGCCGGCGGAGGCTTCAAGGCAAACCCACGAAGATGTACAGGAAAATAAAGGTAAAGTAAATACGATCAAAGCTATGGCTTTGGTTGGTTTGTGTTAAGGGGCCTCTATGCTGGCCTCGCCTCTCTACATATAGGGGCTTAATTTTCGATCTAATCTGCTATTAACCCGGCCGGATAGAGATAAAAACTGAGATGGAATCGCATACAACTCCATCTCTGCCGAAGTGGGCTTCGGCTAGGCCGTCGAGGCCTGCTCGGGCCGAAGCTTTAGTGGTGTGGTCCTCCGAAGGCTTCCCGACCGAAGCCCATGGGTTGTCTAGAGGCTTTGGAGCCCATAGCTCAATGGACTTCGACCCTGTAGGGCTTCGAACGGACCCTGGACATGTGTATTTTTGGCCCAAATCACCAAAATTGATATTTTGACAATCTAGCCATTAATGCCATTTTTTTCTATCAACACGACGGTAGTATCCTGCTAATCTCAGAAAACTTCGTATCTCCGATACATTGGTGGGTGGCAGCCAATCCGTAACTACCTCCACGGTGCTAGGGTCTACCGTGATGCCTTGTGCCGAGATAATGTGCCCTAGGAACTTTACTTCCGCCATCCAGAACATGCACTTGTTGTACTTGGCGTATAACTGATGTTCCCTGAGTTTTCCTAGGGTCAACCGGATGTGGGTCTCATGCTCTTCTCGACTCTTTGAGTATATGAGGATATCATCTATGAATACCATGATAAACTTATCCAAGTACTGCATGAACACTTTATTCATCATATTCATGAAGAAGGCAGGGGTGTTGGTTAATCCAAAGGACATAAAGGTGCACTCATATAATCCATAGCGGGAAGTCAATGCCGTCTTAGGTATGTCTTCCTCTCGAATCCTCAGCTGATGATATTCGGACCAGAGGTCGATCTTGGAGAATACTGTGGTTCCTTTCAGTTGATCGAATAAATCATCAATCCTGGGTAGAGGGTACTTGTTCTTGATGGTCATCTCATTTAAGGCCCGATAATCCACACACATTTGCTTAGCCTTATCTACCTTCTTCTCGACGAAGATAACAGGGGCTCCCCATGGGGATATGCTGGGTCTTATGTATCCCTTCCGTTCAAGGTCTTCTAGATGCTGCTTCATCTCTGCTAGCTTGTTTGCAGCCATCCGGTAGGGTTTGGGTTGCGTCCTTATGTAGGATGGACAGGTTGTCTCATACGCCTCTCGGCAATTGAGGACACACGAGCTGAACTACCCCACCCATGACCTAGAATTGGCTGATGTAGTGCACACTCTGAAGATATGGAGCCACTACCTTGTTGGAAACCGTTGCGAAGTCTTCAAGGAGCACAAGAGTTTGAAGTATATCTTCACGCAGCCAGATCTCAATCTTAGGCGAAGGAGATGGCTAGAATTGATAAAGGACTACAACTTAGGCATTCATTACCATCCCGACAAAGCAAATGTGGTGGCTGATGCTTTGAGTTATAAAGGATATTGTACTGCCATCATGGTTCAGGATCACGCGCCCCTGTTATATAAGGAGATGGAGAGGTTAAACCTCAGAATAACCACTAGAGCCTATTTAGCCACACTTGAGGCAAGACCAGTCCTAATCGATAAAATTCGTGAAGCTCAGTTAGAAGATCCGAATATAGCAGCAATCAAGAAGAACATGAGACAAGGCAAGGCCCTAGGGTTCTCAAAAGATGAGAACGACACCGTATGGTTCAGAACCAAGTTGTGTGTTCCTCATAAACCGGAGTTAAGGACCCTTATTCTAAGAGAGGTCCATGACACTTTGTACTCCATTCATCCCGGAAGTTCAAAGATGTACCAGGATTTGAAGGAAAGATATTGGTGGGTCAGTATGAAAAAGGAAATTGCTTAGTTCGTAGTAGAATGTGACACCTGCCGATGAGTAAAAGCAGAACATCAGAGGCTAGCAGGATTGTTGCAGCCCCTCAAGGTGCCCGAATGGAAATGGGATGAAATCAATATGGATTTCATTACCGGACTCCCAAAGACCCAAGCTGGATATTACTCTATTTGGGTAATCATTGATCGGCTCATGAAGGTATCTCACTTCATAGCCGTCAAGAGAACCTTCAGCGGCCCTAAATTGGCAGAGTTGTACATGGCCCGCATAGTGTGCCTCCATGGAGTGCCAAAGAATATAGTCTCCGATAGTGGGAGTCAATTCACGTCCCTGTTCTAGAAAATCCTCCAAGAGGAGATGGGGACGAGACTGAACTTCAGCACAACCTACCACCTCCAGACGGATGGACAAACCGAGAGGGTGAATCAGATATTAGAGGATATGTTTAGGGCGTGCGCCCTGAATTTTGGAGGAACATGGGACAAGAGTTTACCATACGTCGAGTTCTCGTACAATAATAGCTATCAAGCCAGCCTACAAATGTCTCTGTTTGAAGCTTTATACGGACGCAAGTGTAGAACACCCTTGTTATGGTACCAGACTGGTGAATCCCATGTTTTTGGTACGGACGTTCTTCGGGAAGCTGAAGAGAAAGTGAGGATTATCCGAGACATATTGAAGACAGACCAGTCTTGACAGAAGAGCTATGCTGATAATCACCGCCGGGATCTAGCCTTTGAAGAAGGAGATCATGTTTATCTTTGAGTCACTCCCCTCCATGGCACCCAATGGTTTAATATGAGAGGGAAGTTAGCACCTCGATACGTTGGACCCTTCTAGATCATTTGACGTCAAGGCGAGGTCGCTTAACAGTTGGAACTGCCACCGTCATTGGCTAGGGTACATGATGTATTTCACGTATCGCAGTTAAAGAAGTGTCCTCGAGTTTCGACAGAGCAGGTCGACATTTAGCAGCTAAATATCCAAGACGATCTGACCTATGTTGAGAAGCTCGTCCGGATCTTGGAAGTCAAAGAAAGGATAACCAGAAGTTGGGTCATTCGCTTTTGCAAGGTTCAGTGGAGTAACCATCCGGTTGAGGAAGCCACATGGGAAAAGGAAGAGGAGCTAAAATCGCAGCACCTAGAGTTATTTAATGATGGATCTGAATCTCAAGGACGAGATTCGCTGTAAGGGGGATAGGATTGTAACATCCTAGAATTAAAATAAAATAAAAATGAGGGAAATAATTTTTTTGAAATAAAGAGGTTTATTTTAAATAGAGAAAGGGATGAAAGAACCCAAATAGAGCGAAATAGGGAAAAATAATTCAAATTTAATGCTAATAAATTTATGATGGAATCTATATGCCAAGAAGTATTTTTTAGAATTTTTACAAAGTTTCAAGCTAGAAATAAATAAATGATTTTTCTTGCATTATTTTAAATGAAAAATGCATTTTAAATCCCTTTGGGCCGCAACCCCCAAACCAACTGAGCCCGGCCCAGCCCAGCGCCACACTCACTGGCCAGTCCCTCTCTCTCTCCGATGGAAGGGGATCCCCCCTTCCATTTCCGGTGACCCCTTCCCCAAAATCCGCCGCCAGTTACCGCGTTTAGCCAAATTGGTCCCTGATTCAGGTTTCCCTCTCACCGACGATCACTTTCCATACTTTCCCCACGCATTATCGTCAAGTATGGCAAGAATGCAAGCATAAGGCAAGCTCGTCGGAGGGGAAAAGGAAACCCTCGGTTCCATTCCAATTGGACGCCGGCGGGCCCCTATAAAAGGCCTCCCACACTCGCCGCACTCTGCCACACCACCTAAGCCCAAGCCCTCACATTTCTGAGCGCCACCACCCTCTTTTAGGGTTTTTCCTCTGCCTCGGCTCCAGCAGCCCCTCACCGGCGCCTCAAGCCCCCGCTGCCCTCACCGATGCCAATGCCAGGACCGTCTTCACGCCTACTACCTTGGCCCCACCTCTATTGGGCCGGATCTCCACCGGAATGCCTCACCTCCATCAACCCCGAAGGACTCCACCGCCCTCTCCTCTCCATTGATCGGCGTCGACCACCCTTCACCGCCCCCACCAGAACGCCTCGTCATCGCATCATCAGAATCGGAGAAGAAGGGGGTACTTACCCCTTCGACGCGGTGAAATGGTTTCGGTCCGTCTGAGTCGTTGGTCTCTACTTAAAGGCTGGGATCGATCTCGTGCGTCCACGTGGTACCCCTTCGCACGTTTTAATCTCAGCCGCATGATTTCACTTAAGTCCCCCGCCTCACCGCCAACCATAGGATCTGGATCCAATTGTCTAGAGGGCTCCGGTCCGCACGCATAGTGCGCGGGTCTGTGGTGAGCCTGACTCACCTTGGACCAGAACCCTTTTTTGTTTAAAAAAACCCAGAAAATATTTTGAACTTTAATAATTCATATCTTGCTCAATTTAACTCCAAATTCGACCATTCAAATTTTGTAAAATTTGTCTTTTTATTCTCTACACATTTTTGCCATAAAAATAGTATGTTTATTTTGCACATTTTATTCTTATTAAATAATAAAGTAAAAACCCTTTAGGGTAAATACTTATTTCAATATATAAAATTCAGAAACCCCATAAAAATTAATCCTAAATATTTAAGGCTATTTTAGGCAATAATTTCAGGATATTTAAGGCTTTATTCCCTTTGTTTAATCCAACAAAAACTTATATGCTTATATTTGTGATGTTTGGATTGTTTATTGAATGTCGTATTTATTTTCCGTATCGAGAAGATTTCGATGTCGTCGAGGATCTGGAGTTTTACCCTGAGGTTCCACCTTCACCATTCGTAGATCAAGGCAAGTCACAAACCCCAAGTTGATCATAATTGAGCCTAGTTTTTCATAATTACCGCTATAGCTCATAGGAATTAAATATTACATTAGTTTAATCACAAACCCTAAATTATAATTATTAGATCCCCGTCCTTGTGTGTAAACCCAAGCCATGCTTATTGAGCCTAAACTCCTTGTCACTTTTAAATAATATATTATCTAGTGTCCAATGTATCGATACAACTTCTATAGGATAAAAGAACGAATCGTATATAGTTGGGTTCTACTATATGATTTCCCTGTTATTCTCATCTCTGGATTATGTTGGAGTTGGCTATGTTATAAGTATGGTGGGTTCCGGGTGCAAGCTAGGGCATTGGTTGGTCGCACCCGGGGCACTATAAGGACCGGTCTGCAGGATCTGTTGCAAAACAAACTTGTACTAACCACAAGTCTAGTGGGTAAGTCCTAACTAGAGGTATGGATCATACCAACTTGAAGCACCATAGTGGAGGGGGAAAGGGGCAACCTGCCGGTGACTTGTACCGATGAGGCTCAAGGGGGGTACGGTGTTGGCCCGACGCGTCGGGGCACCATATGAAACCCATAAGAGGGTGTTATCAAATTATTGCGTTCCATGCTAAAGGTTTTGGCACGAGCTTCCGTTGACATGGGTCATTGAACACACTGCAGTGTGTGGGAAATGAGTGCCTTGTCGGTACAATAGTACACATCTGATCAGAGTATAATCTTCTCGAAAAGTCGTGCCCATGGTCAAGGGCGGGTTGGGCAATGTTCACCGCAGTTAGTTTACTTCTGTTTGAATGAATGTGTGATTCATGGCATGTAAGGACTGTTGAGCGAGGGCGGGCTAACTATACCCCTCGAGTTATATGTTGCATTACACATGTTTACTTTCTGTATTAATAACTTGACTTCATTTAAATGTTTTACGACTGTACTTTTCCACAAACATGAGCCACTACCTTCCTTGTTATTACCTTGCATTATAATTGCATTCGGTGGCTTGATGAGTACGATTGTACTCACCCCCATTGACTTACACCACCAGAGGTCATCTACTACGAGGAGGATGGAGATTTATTTTATTAGTTTCTCTTTGATTTAACTCTTTTGTAATAATATGGTCTATGAACCATGCTTAATTGGCATATTGTACATGGTCGTGTGATGGACGTCTTGTTTTATTGATTTTCTAAGGAATTTCTATGATCTTGTTTTATTAAATTTAGGCATTACAGCCAAGCAGCCATAAGAGGGGGGATCTGGAGTCCGATGAACTCCTCCGCAAAGTCACGCATTCTCATGCGACGACTTACGGAGTGCAACAACCTGAGGCAGACTTCAAGCTGACTTGGGGTCCAGTTCAACTTCCGCTTCCCTCCGGTAAAAGATGGCCTCTAGGGGTCCGGCCAAGACACAGTCCGCTCCTACCTCGGCGTAGAACCATCGAAGGCTCTAGTCTGTGTACCATCTGTCATTGATGGCCTTCGCTGGGAACCGGTCTTGGAACTCCCCGCGAAATTGAAAATTGATACTCCTGAAGGCGATCCCAATTTTCTCCACTCCAGCTATAGTAAAGGTCTTTGGCTGGCACGAAGCTTTATGAATAGACACGAAGGTCTCAACTCTCTTGGCGCATCCTTCAGCTCGCATTGCCCATTCGAAGATGGCCAGGCGAGCGATTGTGTTCAGAGAAAGTTGAGGCACAGTGACATGGAATAAGCTTAGTACCTCGGAAAGGAACTCCACTACAGGAAGTCCTAATCTGGCTTCAAAGAACGCCTCGAACACCACCACCGATCCGGCGCGTGGTGCCAGAATCACTTCATCCCTAGGCTGGCGAATCTTGACTCCAGGTCCCATCTTCCCTACAATTGCCGCCAGGATCGACTTCTTCGAGTACGATGATGCCCCCAAGCTATACGATTGATCCATATACTTGGTAGACACTAAGCGAAGATCATGAGGACCAGCTGGGAGAGGGTTGTTAGAAGGCCCGCTGCCGCTGCCACCGCCATCGCCTGTTGCTGAGCTAAATATGAAGCAGGTACTTGTTGCTTGTCTTTGCCATCGGAGAAGATGAGAGCTGAGAAGATGGGCTCGGGAAGAAGAAAAGTGAAATGTGAAAGCAATCAAAGTCACTCCTGTGAAAATGAAGTGATTGTTAGTCTCTTTAAGAAGTAATGGCTATTTTTGAGTCTAACGGTTATATTAGCTTTGCCAGGGATCCATCCCCGAAGCTATTTTAGTGAGTATCTCCGCACAGAAGTTGGTCTGAAGACCTTTAGCCTCCGAATGCTTCTAAGGGTGGTAAAGTTTTTCAAGTTCTTTCTAAATTCTAGGCATGAAATTATTTCTTGCGTATACCGCCCTCCATTTTGCGTAGACAATTCAGAGAGAAGTATTCGAGGGGCTACTGTTGGGTGGAAAATATTTCATCCTCCAAAAACCAAGGACATTTTCATGTTAACACAAACTGAAGAAACGAAGTCAAAAACCTTGATCTCAAAGGATTCTAAAAGCAATAAGGCTCCGTCTGTTTGGAGCCTAAAACAACGGAAAACTTCATCAAGGCTTTGACACAATGAAGTCTCTCGAAGCCTCTTCACCCGAAGTGGGGTTGCCAGCAAGGACAAATGATTTGTCTTCTCACTAATTAGATTAGCTTTTTACTCTTTTACCCATATGAAGAATACTAAACATTATCTTCTTAGTCGGATGTAATTAAAGGATAAAGAAGTCTTTTCCCTTGTATTCGGTCTATAAATAACCCTCTTCACTTTGTAAAGGGCATCAAATACTCAGATATTCAATACACACTTCGAACTCTCTCTGGCTATTATCCATCTTGGAGGCTTGGAATAGTTTACTTAAACAAGCACTTTGTTTGTTACACACTTAGTTTCCTAAACCTGTTAGCGTAATCTTGTACGCCAACAGACGATTTTCAGCCAAAACCGACAAAGCCTTCTCGATCGCCGACATGTGATGCCAATCTGTGAACTCGACTGCCAACAAGTCTCTCCGCTCTCAATCCCCTCGAGCCGCCTGATCACTTGCACTGGCCTCCCTTTCACTAACTTGTTCATCACACTGTCTCGGTCATCCGTTCATCCATGACTTGCTCTATCTCCTCGTGCACTCCTGAGATCATCTCCAACTTCACCCAACCTCCTTGATCCTCTGTCATCGAGCTCGCCGCTTGACCCTTGATCACCTGCCATTGACAGTTGGTTAGCATCTCCACCCTGCACACATGAGATAAGCCAAAACACGAAATGCGATGTACACCGATCTCCTCGGCACACTCTCCTTACGCACACATCAATCCCATCAATGCAAGCAAACCACTCACTCATCACTCCAGATAAATCAACATTGTCAATCAATCATCATAAAGACAAAACCACAGTGCAACCTCACTTGGTTCACAATATCCCCCTTGATGAGTGCATTTACAACTCTAAAAAGAGGCATGATGAAAGTTTCAAGTTCAGCACACAAGTGACCATAAAAACTCAAAAAAGAGCAAAAACATGTCACTTGGTAAAGATATCCCCCTTTGACAAAAACTCATGCAAATCATTCTCCCTATCTTTGGCAAAAGCATCAATGCATCATGAAAACCATTACTCGCCCTTAACCAAGCAATCATCCAAAAGCATCATGTAAACCATTTTCTCCCCCTTTGGCAATGCAAACATCAGGTGATAAAATGATGCAAAGAGGGGTGTGAGGGTAGAGAGTAAATCCAAGCTTCTAAAATATGAGCAACTCCAATTACAATACAAACAAGCATTTTCCTTGATATTGTCTAAAAGTAATGTATGAAAACTCATATGAATACTATCTAAACAAACACATGAGCAAGCATTTTCAAGTTTTACCAAATAAAAGCATCACCACTCAGACTAGCATACCAGACATGACAAGTCATGAGATGCAAAAGCTAACAAATAATAAGCAGGTAAGCCTATCCCACTACAAGAAGCTTAAGAAAATTTGATATGCAATGTATTCAAACTTTTTTTATGATTATTTTTCATTTTAGTGCCAGTGGTTATTTGCATGTCAACCTTATGCTAACCGACCAAGCTAAGACTAGGTTGAAACCATCAGAAGCTTAAAGCAATGGTATCGGCATACACTTCAATGTCCCAGTTCATACCAAAGTGCTATGGTAAGCAGTCCCGAACAAAATAGTGCCACAAAGCAAACCTAGATCTTTTCAATTTCAGCACAGAAAGCATGAATATCAATCATTTTCATTTTTTCAGTCATTTTTCATTTTCATTTTTTATTTTTACTTTTCAGCACAATATTTTGATATGATCAAGTTGCGTATTAGCATCCAACTGAAAAAGGACCTAGCTATCAGGTATGTAAAATATAGCAATGACTCAACCTATTCATGCTAGTTTCTAGACTAAGCAGTGATCTTTTTCAAGTTTTCACAAATAAAAGCCATGCTCATAACAGATATCAAATGTATTCAAGCAAAGTATACTCAACAGTTTTAAAGACAATACTTCAAAGGAATAATAAAGAATGCACTTGTAAAAGCAATTAATCATTTAACAGAAGCTCATGCATGTTAACACGAAACGTGCCCCCGCACTTGGGTCAGTTCGACGATCCAAAAGTATGCGTATACTTAGGGATGAGCCTAAGCGTAACACAACACCGATGTCACGTTCCGACTACCCTTAGCCATGGTAAGCGGGTGGACTCGCCAGGTAATCAGATCACACAGAATAATCCAATTAGCCAAAGAAATATATTAAATAGAATAAATCAGCAAACCGGTCGGAGCCTATTTGCTTCAAAGTATGGTGCGAAGGGGGTCATCGAAGTGTACCTTCGGCGTCTGATGCAAAGTGTCCCACCGAAGGGTACCTTCGGCATTCAGACTGATCGGGCTGAAGATGAACTCCGAACATATCTGGACGCGACAATCACCTTCGAACAGTGGGGTTCGGTGCGAAGTCTCTGATATAGTAAGATATAGAATAATGACTCAGGCGCAACACGCGAACTTGACTTTGTCCAGAGCAGAGTATGAGTGTGGCGATGCCTGTCGTGATGAAGTCTACTGACGGAGCGTGCAGTCGAAGCAACAGTCTTGCCGAAGGGTGTTCTGGCAACCTCCGAAACTGATCTATCAGCTCCAGACACCTCCGACGAAGTAGCTCAAAAAGTGGAAACCTGCAACAGAGTAGATTTGATGTACCATTTCGGTCTGAGGATAGAATTCTGCTAGTGTTGCACTAGTGGCGAAGGTAGCGATCTGTTACACAGATTAGCAGATACTTCACAGGCGAAGTAACAAGGCGATAGCAATCTATTACGTAGATTAATGGATACTTCACAGGCGAAGTAACAAGGATTACCACTATTCTGAAGTGGCTGTCGGAGGGCTTCCAAGCAAACCCACGAAGAATACAGAAAAGTAAAGATAAAGTAATGCGATTCAAAGCTAGGGCTTTGTGATTGATTTTGTTGGGAGGGCCTCTGAACTGGCTTCGCCTCTATACTTATAGGGGCTAGACCTCTAATCTAATATGCTATAATTCGGCTGAATAGAGATAAACACTTAGCCGAAATCGGGTCCAACTCTATCTCTGCCCGAAGTGGGCCTTCGACCAAGCATGCCGAAGCCTGCTCCTTGGGCCGAAGCTTCGGCGGGGTGGGCCTCCAATGGCCTCCTGGCCGAAGGCCATGGGCAGGCTAGATGCTTCCGAAGCCCATATCCCAATGGTCCTTCGGCCCTGTAGGGCTTCGACCTGACCCTGGACATGTGTATTTTCGGCCCAAATTACCAAAATTGATATTTTGACAATCTTAATCATTGATGCCATTTTTTGCTATCAACAATGCAGTTCTACACAACTCCCTCTCAAAATATGCTAGAAGATCTCGAATGCTCAGTGTCAGGGTGAGTGAAAAATTGTTTAGGAAGAAGCATTGTAAAACTTGAGAACCAGGTAAAGTAGTAGACTGATTATGCACATGGTATGAATCATGATAAAAGTGTGGTCTAC
The DNA here is from genome assembly GCA_019279435.1 of Zizania palustris. NCBI lineage: Eukaryota > Viridiplantae > Streptophyta > Magnoliopsida > Poales > Poaceae > Zizania > Zizania palustris. Next base: position 75,091,708 of record JAAALK010000080.1, read on the forward strand.
CTCCAAAGCGTGACCTTGGAAAATGACGAGGTCTCCTAAACAGTCGAGAATCAAAATCTCTTACACGCGGTCAAACACCATATGAAGCATGTTGTACACCACGACGGGCAAAATCTCTCATGGGACCATGGGGAGCCTCAAAATCAGAATAAGAGTGAAAAGCAGACTCATGCATACCTAAAGATGGGTAATGCATGTCCTAAAAGCTCATCACAAAAGAACGTCGTTCATCCTTGATACGACAAAAGAAAAACCCAACCAAATGACTCACCCGATGACAATAGGAGGAGTGATACACTCTCTTGGGTGTGTGGGCATGGGTCGTAGGTGCAAATCTCACAGTCTTTTTGGGTTTTTGCTGAGGATTTTCATTTGGTTGACGAAGGGCTTTCTTAGTAGGTTGTGTAGAATTCTCGGCTTTTTGTGTGGTGTCTAATTGGGATCTTTCTCTCTCAAGGGTAGTGAGGAGAGTGAACACAGTTTCGCTCGGAGTGTTTGGTGTGATTCTCTCATAGCCCGACCCTAGAGCTAACCCTATCCTATCAGCACACATTTTTGTTTTAGCCAAAAGAAAATCCATCCTACCCTTCCCTTTAGTGCATTTTTCAACCACGGAGAGAAGATAATCATTTTCACATTTTAATTTTTCAACTTGCTCTCTAGCAAAGATGAGTTGGTCCTTAACGGTGATGCAAGTGGGACAAGATGGTTGCACATCCTCAGAACACTTAGCACTCTCCAATCTAGCCTTAAGTTCATCAACATGCCTATCTCTCAAATTAATGATTTCAATAAGTAAAGGACAGTTCATGCATTTGTTGATGACAACAGGACTAGACTCCACCTCCAAAAGCTTCTTTTGAGTAATTTCAAGTTTTTCAACAATTTGAGCATGTGTAAAATGCAGCTGAGCAAGTTCACTCATAACAACAAGATAGGACTCACATTCAACATCATCAGACTTATATTTTAAAATTGCAAGTTCAGTGGAAATAGATTCAAGTCTCTATTTTAGTTCTTTTAGTTCATTAGCAGCAAGTTTAAGTAATCTATCCTAAGAATATACAACATCATGTAATTCATCATTTGAACAAGAAGCTGGTCATGGGATAGATATACCTCAGATGTGTCGAGCTCGTCACTGCAATGGATGTTGTTGGCCATGAAGCAAAGGCTGGTGAAGTCCATTTACTTCTTCTCCTTCTTCTCCTCTTTTAGGGGAGGCTCCTCCTCCTCGCTTGATGTATTGTTGATGTCATTGAGGGTGGCCACAATAATCTAGCTACCTTCGTAGCCACTTTTCTGTGCTTCCACTTAAAGAATGGTTTCTTGTTCCACTTCTAGTGCTTGTGCTCATTTTCATTTTTCATTTTTAGTTTAGGGCAATTCTCTATTATGTGAGAAAGATCTCCACACTCAAAACATCCCCGAGACCCTCCTTTCCTCTGATCTCGTCTATCATTGTAGAAGTAGGTGAACTTCTTAACAATGAGAGCTAGCTCCTCATCATCTAGTGTGTTCACCTGTTCTTTTGTGACAGAGACCAGCGAGGACATGTCAAAACCACTAGAATAAGCACAAACTCCATAACCACCAGAAAGACTCCCTCCAGATGAGGTACCACTACCAAGACTGGAAACTAAAGCAATAGAAGGCAACAAAAAGTTTCCAAATCCTAGACGAGATGCCTTGGCAATCTCAGTGGACTTAAGATTACTGAAGAGTTCATCGCAAGTCAATGTGTCAAAGCTTGCTGACTCTTCAATACTAGAGATCTTCACCTTCCATTTGCTATGATCAAGAGAAAATAGAAGTTTGATCGCTCTATCATGGTCTAAATAAGCTAAAGTCCCAGTGGAGCACAAGTTGCTCACAATCCCATCAAATCAAGCAAACATGGCATCTACAGATTTACTGGGCCTTGCACAAACATTTGATATTCTTGATTATATGTGCTTTGCCGCCTAGGCTTAATCTGAGTAGTTCCCTCATGAAAAGTTTTCAAAGTTGTCCAAATCTCACGTGCAGTGACGAACAATATTTTTCTTGCATTGCTATTACAATCGTATTGTTCCTTCTCAGTTTGTGAGGTGTGAGTTTTAGGAATTAGTAGATAAGCAAAATCTCAACCATCATATATCAGAATCTTAGAGTTCTTTTCCATGTCACCAAAAGGATCACAAACCGGTTAAGGTCAACTTGTGATCTAACCGGCTCTGATACCAATTGTGGGATTGGTATGGCAACTAGAGGGAGTGAATAGGCACCTCGACAAATTCTCGTGAATAAGATGGCTTGTATAAATCACCCAACACACCTCTAAACAATTGCAGAATTGATATCAATAACCATAGTACAAAACTAGAACAAAAATCTCTTCAATTTGAATTTTCCTCTAGATCGGAGTTTGAAGTGCCAAAATAGTTGTTGGTAAATGGATTGTCGATTTAGACAGTCTAGATCGAAGTTTCAAACTCCGATAGAGAGGTATCGGTTGATGAGTTGCCGACAGGGTTCAGACATTTAGAAACAGATCAAAAGCAAGGATTGCAGTACTCAATCACTTCAGCACTAATTGATCAACACTTTTAAGACTCTTAGAATTATAGCAGATCCAGACAAGAACAATATGACAAGTGTTCTGCAATCTTACACAAATGAAATCAGATCTGACTATGGAACTGTAACAGTAGCAAAGTGAACTCTAAAACTAAAATTCGAAAATAGCTTCCCTTGAGTATCAGTAAAGACAATCAATATGGCAATAGACAAGATTGAAACTGATTCAAACTCAGAGTGAAACTAATAATCAGAAGATTGAATGCTTACAGAACAATGCAATAGGCAGATTTTCAGTACTCAACTGAACCAATCAATCAGTAAAGAATATAATGTTTGGATATGGCTTGTGCACTGTAGAAAAATAGATCTAATAGCTTCACCACAACAACTTATCAGCATAAGCAGTAATCAGAACCTTTCTTCAGTTTGCAAGGCTACTTATCAAAGGATTTGCTTCTAATACAGTGATCAAATACAGAAAATTCAGATGGACTAGCTAATTTCACTCACACACTGCTCAGACTGAACAAGGATTGCTATGGTGCTTGATATAAAACAGTGAACAACAATTTTCATAGCATAATAGAGTATAGTAAATTATTGTATCATAAATTACTTAATCCTCAATTAAACTCACAACATTTACTACTTGACAGAATATTCAGAATAACTACTGCAGTGTTTTCAAACTGCAGTTAATGATTGACAAGCATGATGAGCAACAGTTTAGACCAGATTGACATTCTTGACAAATAGCTCCTAGAGGCTAGTGCAAGGATAAATCACAAAACAAAAGCACATTACTCTTGACTAAAATAAATTCATTACTATGAAGATCCAGATTCAAGCAGAAATTCAAGCAACTGTTCAGAGCACAAATTTAGTAATTGAAACACAGCTAAGCACTTCTTGATGTTCTCTTATCCTGGCAGAAGATGAAACAAAAACAAAACTATAGATTGATCAACCATAAATTGGTTCAAAACATCAAGAACCTGATGCTAAACTGCAATGTCTTTTGTAGTATCAATTTGAAAAACACAGCCTCTGCTGTAGCATATCAGACATAATTCAGTACTCCAGCAGAAAAAGGGACTCACATATTGAGAGTTTTAGACAAACTAACAATACATATCTTGTGGCTGAATAGTGATCAGTACAAGATACAATACATGGGAAAGATCAACATAAACCTCAAAAGTTCATGAACAATCAGATTAATGTTTCGATACCCAACTTTGTCTCTAGAACAGTTTCTATTCAGTTTCAGCCTGTGGCTAACAAATCTGCTTCAGATTATGTTCTGTGTTGACACTGCACAAGATCAGGCCAAAAACTAGCAACAAAATCCGAGTACTTTGTTGGATCACAAGGATATTTCAAAGAACTTGAGCAATAACAAGAGGCAAACACAGCACACACATGAGGATCATTCAGTGGTGAACTAGATTCAGATTTCAGCCATTTGTACTGCTGTAATAGTAGATATAGTATTCTCAAAAGTATTTACAGTAGCAAGAACATGCTCAAGTAAAAAACAAAAGAACACATAATCAATATTGAATTAACTGAATCATCTAGAAGGTGAACAAAAGAGCCATGAACAAAAACCTAAAAACACTCTGTCTGTTTTGTAGCAGAGAACTAAATTTCTTCAATCACAGCAATCAGATTTAATTTCATCTTAATATGAACGAACAGTATCAAAGAACAATAACCAAATGTTCCATTTTCAACAAAAACAAAGTACTAACTCAAGAAACTAATCATCAATTTAGTACCTGAAATCAGGAGTGCCTCCTGTGCGAAAACAGAGCAACACACTGCTATTGCTATTCACTGTAGCAGAACTGGGACGCTAGAAGATTTTCAATATGATGAACAATGCTTGCACAAAAGAAAGAGCAGAGAAAAGGCTAGAACAAAATAGTATTTATGGTTGGTAGCCCCCAAAAATGACAGCCAAAAAGACACATAACGCTTGGGCATGGAGTCCTTATATAGGTGTTGGCACAACGGATTACGCTAATAGGTTCTATAAAATCAAGAACTGACAAATGAAGTGTTTGTGAATGCGGACTATCTCAAGCCTCCGAATAGGATAATAGCTTAGAATAGTTCGAAGTGTGTACTGAATATATGAATATTTGATGCCTCTTACAGGGCGAGAAGGGGGGTATTTATAGGTAAAATCTCTAGAGAAAAGACCTTTTACCCCTCAATTACAACCGACATAGTTGATACTATTTTGGTATCCCTTATAGGGTTAATATGGTAAACATGCTCGAAGGATGTTGATAAGGTAGACGTCGCCTCCTCCTAGCTATTTTCCACTTCGAAGAGGAAGCCTTTTGGAGGGTCTCTTCGGACCTGAACATGAACGGACCCTTCAGCTTCAAACCCGGTAATCCGGAGGTAAGTCTTGAGCTTCGAGATCAGACTTGCATTTATCTTGATTGCATGGTTCATTAGCTTGGAGTCTTGGAGGATCATGAGAATAGCCGTTTGGCCTTTTCGAGAAAGCAACAGCTACGCAAGTTTTTATCGCGGGTTCACATTACTTCACCTTTGGCCCCACCTGTCATTGACGTGGGTCAGATCTGCAAATGTGAAAACTTGTATGAATCGTGCCGAACAATAGCGAAGTGGTTATAAAAGATGAAAGTGATCGGTTGTGAAAAGTTTTTACAGAGCTTCTGTGCTTTGACTTTTCTTTACTTCCATCTTCAACCTTCCTCTTCGAGATTCTTGAGCATTCCATCGATGGTGAGAACCAGTGCGAAGGTGCCGACGGTGGCAGCAACCTTGGCACAACGGCAAGATTTGGTTGCATCACCGGTAGCGGCAATGGCGGGTGCTCCGAGCATCTCCTGGCCTAAGGATCGACGGGAACTCCGCCTGCAATCAAAATTCCATTGAAGCATACGTTCTTTCTAGGGAAATCGACCAGCACGGTGGAGTCCATTGAGGAAGCGGTGAATGGAAAGCTAGGACCAGGAATGATAACTCGAATCCCTGGGGAAGAAGTGATACCAGCGTCGAGGAGTGGAGAAGTGGTTGTTTTTGAGGCTTTCTTCGAAGTAGGACTGGGCTTTCCTTCGTTCGATTTCCTGGCGGAGGTTTTGGAGATGTTCCATGTCACCCTACTGCAACTATCTCCAAATGCCATAGCTAGGCTGGCAATCTTCGAGTGGGCCCTTCGGGCCAAAGGGTGCGAGGGGAGGTCTGAAGTGTTCGCGGCAACCCACAAGGCTTCATGCCAACCCAAGCCACATGACAGGCCCGAAGACTCCAAGTTACTAGTGGCCTTCGGGAGCGTCAATTTCCAGCTCCGAAAGGAGCATCTGAAGAATTTTCCTGCAACAGCAATCAAAGACCGGTGGTATTCCGACTTGATACTCATGTGGTTCTATGCTGAGGTGGGAGAACATTGAAGCCTGGCGGGTCCCCTGCAAGAGATATGGTACCAGAGGGAGGCGGAGTTGACTACGGACCCAAGTCTGCTTTCAACGCGACATGGGTTATTGTCTTCAGTGGCCAAGCGCATAAGTATGCGAGACTTGGTGGAGGAGTTCATCGCCCTCCAGATACCTCCACTCGAGGCCGATTGGCCTGTGGTGTTTCAGAGTGCTTCGGAAGGGGAGCTTCGAGCTCTAGGTAATACTTCAATACCTCATGTATTCAGATTAGTCATAGAAAATATCCATAGCATTCTTAACAAATTGTTACCTCATTTCAGCTGCTCCGTTGGCGTTGCCTTGGAGCTAATAGCTCGAGCTGCATAATGGGTGCTCGGAGCACCTACTGCAGTGGAGATGCAGCGGTGGATCGAGCTGGTTGGGAGCTGGGAATGCTCCAACCGAGTGTGGAGCACGCTCGGAATGGGGGCCCTCCTCTTCCAAGCTTCAACCCAGTAGGAATAGTCTCTAGAAAGAGGAAGGCTACTGCTGGGACCTCCAAGGCCACAAGGACTCCGGTGAAGAAGGCGACACAGATGGACAAGCTACCTTCACCTCTAGCATCTCCATCTTCACTCGAAATTCGAAGCTCTTCTTCGGATGAATCTGAAGATGAGGATACTTTGGAGGTCCGGATGGGGAAGGAGCTTGAAGCTCTCTTGATGTAGGGCGGCGAAGAGGATTCTCGGGTTGGGACCGAGGATACACCTTAGGTAGAAGTTGGATCAACTTCGACTGCCGAAGAGGAGGCGGTGATCTGCCCTAAACCTGCTGGGGTTTAGGGAGCAGAGCTAGAAAGTCCTAGTTCCCCTGTGATCGGAGTAGTAGTGACAGAGGTCAGGGCTTCGACATCTGCTACTCCAGCACAAACTTCGAGGGAGGAGCTCGAGGAATACCTCAGAATGTATGAATTTCTGGGGGATCCCGTAATCCTCCCTCCAAATCTAGAAGGAGGTAAGCCTTCGATCTTTGTCCCTTGAAGTTCCTAAAATAATTTCATTGTACTAGTAATATCTTAATAGATGATTGATGATTACCTTATGTTTGTAGATGCTTCGAGGAGCAACATGGCTCCGGCCGAAGATGGAGCTTCGGCTCCAATTGGGGAATAGGCTCTGGCTGTAGAGGTAGCTCTAGTGATGAGAGTTACTTCTAGCAGAGCCGCTTCGGCTGAGGGAGCCACTCTTGAAGGGGGATCTACTACGACTGAGGTGGAGGCTCCTTCGGTCCTTGCGCCGGGGAGAGGTAAAGGCAAGACTTGGCATGTGACTCTCCCCTCTTTGATGACGACGACATCGACGAATGACCCTTCGGTAGGTGCTTTAGAAGAAGACCCTATCGAAGATGACTAGAGAGCTTTGTCCTGGCTCCCGCTACTGGCTCCGTTCTTGGAGCAGCGGACAGGGCTCCCGTCTCTTCTAGAACCTTTGGCTGAAAATAGCTAAGAGGTTAGTAGCTTCGAGCTAGTCTCTGTTTTGAGCAAGGCTAGTGGACCGTAGCTAGACCTAGCCCTCGAAAGCGCTACCCTCCAGGAATGCAAGCAAATATAAAACACATTTAATTTATTGAAATTACATCGTACTTACTTTGCTTTTTGCAGTAATTTGTTCTAGCTAGAGCGGCAGCGACTTCCAATGAGCTTAAGACTAATCGGCTCAAAAGGAAGGTTACAACGCTTCAAAGAGCCCTTACAGGCTCCGAAGACAAGTCCTTTCTACTGGAGGAAGAACTCTTCGAAGAGCGGAGGACAAAGGCCACAGTAGAAGAAGCGCTCCGAATGGAGCAGCAAGCTAATGCCAATCTTGCCTCTACAATAAATGAACTTCAAGCGGAGCGTATGGTGCTGAAGGCTGAAATTGAGAAACTTCGAGCAGTGGAGGTGACTTCCGGAGCTGAACTCATAGATCTCCGAGAGTCGCTTAAGCAAGCACTGTCTTAGAAGAATTATTTAATGTCAAAGACAGCCAAATCTCCTCCGTCGCTACTGAATTGACAAGGGCAGAAGAGAGGTATGTCTTGGCAGCTGATCAAACCATGGACACCCTTAGGGGTGTCTTGGTATACTTCAGAATAGTGTGCCCGTCTTCCTCGGCTACAGCAGACGAGCCTCTCGACCGAAAGCTCAAGATGATCTAGGCGACGACCAAGATGATGAAAGGCTCTGGTACTCGCTATGGATATATCTCCGGGCAAGTGGCCTGGATTGGAGTCCTTCGACATCTCGAGGCTATCGCGGTCTCTGTTGCTTCAGTGAAGGGTTTGACGCTGGCATGCTTCATTGACGAAGGCTTGCTGCGACCATCGTTGGATGTGGCTTCAGCTTGGGAAGCCTTCCGGGCGACCTGGAAAGCAGACAGTGAAGCTGTGGCCAAGGCTTGGATCGACGAAGCCCGTCGGCATAGGCAAGCTCAGTTGAAGCCTCCGGCTCCAACTCCGCCAACCGCTCCGCCTACGGTCCCGAAGGACTAGTTTCTAGGGTGCTTAATTATGTACAAGAGATCTTGTAATGCTCTCTTATTTCAATGAATGAAAAATTTATAAATGGAAAGTCTTCTCTAGAATGTTTGTTTTTAGGTTTTTCTACATGCTTCTGATCCTGATCTCGAAGCATTAGAGATTACTGAAAGGCTTCGCCAATAATGGGCTATCCTCGAAAGCTTGAGGCCTTACAAGCACTCGCGATTTTCAGTTCCTCGGGGGGAGCATGGGGAAATAGCACCTCATGTTTGTAGCAAAGTTCTTTCTTATATTAAGGAAGAGAATAAGGTAGTGGCATCTTCGCCTTCAGAGTATGTAGATTGGTCCGACTCGGAGTACCAAGTTCATGACCCAACGGAGGTTAGCTCCGAATGACTTCTAACCTAGGCCAAACTTCAAGAAGAGCATAAAAAGATAGGGGCTTCGAAGAAGAAGGGTAATCGAACCAAAAGAAAAGTTTTTAGAACTCCTGGCTCTGAAGACCGAACTGGTCCCGGAGGTAGCTCTAGAGGTCGGAGAGGTCTCCGCTTTTATTTAGGCTTAGAATAATAATTTTTCCTTATTACGATGGTTGTAATGTGATTAACCCAGTAATATAATTTGTTTGAGAAGCATTGTTTGATTGTGCCACACTCCCCTACCCCTCTGTTGGCGTAAAAGATTACGCTAACAGGTTTCTGTAGAAGAGAAACTAACAAACGAAGTGTTTGCGAAGAGAACTGTTCTAAGCCTCCGAAAGGATAATAACTTAGAATAGTTCGAATGTGTGTATTGAATAACTTGTATTCTGTCCCTATTACAGGGTGAAATGGGGGGTATTTATAGGCTCAAACATTAAGGAAAAGACCTATTTACCCCTCTATTACAACCGACATAGTGGAAACTATTCGGTTTCCTTAATAGGGCTAAAATGGTAAAAGACTAATCTAATGAGAAAGAAGATAAGTCTTCCATCTTAGCTGGCAGAAAAGATCTTGGAGGGACTTAGTTCGAAGATGTACTCCGAACCAATGTCTATCTTCGTACTTCGAACTTGGTTCCGGGTATCTTCGAAGATGATCGTCTGGGAACCTTCGAATCCGCTGTCTGCCTTTATGTTGCTTCGGCAATAACCCCAAAGATGAGATATTTTCCCCCAACAGTAGCCCCTCGAATACGCTTCTCCGTTTGACCTGTAACGTTAGGAGAGCAGTATACGGAAGGAAAAGATAACCAAACATAGGGGTTATTGGTTTTTATTTTATCTCCGAAATGCATGAAGATATGAACTTCGAATCAGTCTTAAGGTAATTGCTTTTCGAACTATCTTAGAACCGACTCAAGAAGTTCGAAAGTCTTTTAGACTTAGAGAAAATAGCCGTTAAGTTTCTGTTTCTAACGGAAACTGTAGTAAGCGTTAATCTCGGGGAAAAGTAACGACAGGAATGTGAAACGACATGGATTAACGGTAAAAAAGTGAAATCTAGTCTATAAATAGAAGGCCTAGAAGTTACCCGGTTACCTTTTCACCGCATTCTCGCAATCAAAAACTTTTTAGCCCTTTGAGTTCTTGAGCCCTAGCCTCCATTTCTTCAAAGCAATCCGGCGATCACGATGGTGAAGACTAAGGGATCTGCACCTCCGTCGGCTTTGGCTCGGCAGCAGGCGGCTGCAGCAGCAGCGGTGGCACCTTCGGTACCGGCGGTGACATCAATGGCGGCAGGAGGGAGAAATCCCCAAATCGCCGATGACCAAGGTCTGTGCCCACCATCGACAAAGTATTTGGATCAGTCTTTCCAGTTGGGGTCTTCTACCTGCAAAAGAGAGTCACTGGCAATCGCAGCGGGAGGAAAAATCAGTAATGGAGTTATGATTCGGAAGCCAGGCAAAGAGATGATTCCAACGCCAAGACCCGGAGAAGTAGTGGTATTCGAAGCCTTCTTCGAAGCTGGCTTGGGCCTCCCTGTAGTGGACTTCCTGGCAGAGGTACTGGATCTGTTCCATGTAACCCTCCCTCAATTATCTCCGAATGCGGTAGCTAGATTGGCTATCTTCGAATGGGCCTTAAGAGCCGAAGGGTGCGAAGGAAGGGCAGAAATCTTCGCTGCATTGCACAGGGCTACATGCCAACCAAAGACCTTCGTAGGCCCCGGAGGTGAAAAAGTATTAGTATCCTTCGGCAGTATTAACTTTAGGCTTCGAGATGAGTATGCTCTTCAATTTCCTGCCTAGGCCATCAATGCCAGATGGTATACTGATTGGATTCTAAGATGGTTCTATGCTGAAGTTAGGGCAAGCAGTCCTCTGGCCGGGCCCCTCAAAGAAATTCAATTCCGGAAGGAAGCTTTGGTGCAGCCCAACGAAGGTCAGCTCGAAGCTCGTATTAACCTGCTTCAAAAGATTAGCCGAAGGTTAAGTATGCGAGACTTGGCCGAAGAATTTCTTGGCTTGCAAATTTCTCCGTTGATGGCCAACTGGCCTATCATCTTCGAAGATGACTCGGAAGGCGGTCTCCGCGAGATCAACTTGACTTCGAGCCCTACAGGTAACTTCGAAACCAACATGCATTATACATATTTACTTCGAAGAAAGACTAATTTGATTTATTTTTTAGCTTCTTCAGCCCCTATTACTTCAGAGCAAATTGTAAGGGCTTCGGAGAAGATTTTGGGTGCCCCAACTCCGACTGAAAAAGAATGGAGAGTTAAATTGGTCGGGAGTTGGGAGAGGTTTAACAGAGTATGGGGAATGTTGGAATTGACTGCGCCCCCTTTGATGGACTGGGTGCCTTCGGAGAAAGGACCGAAGAAGAGGATAGCTGAAGCCGGAGCTTCGAGCTCCGCAAAGACTCCGGTGAAGAAGGTGGCTCGGAAGCCGAAAAAATCTCGCACCTTCGAATCCTGCGCCCTCGAGCTCAAGAACCTCAATCTCCGGTTCTAAAGAAGATGAAGGTATATTATTAGTGAGATTGATTGATGAAGATGCAGCTCAACAAAATATTCACATTGAAGATACTGCAGGTATGCCGAAGCCTCAAGCTAATATTGAAGAAGTGAGAGCTCCGGATGCTCAAGAAGAAGAGCAAATCGAAGCCCCTATGGGCGAAGATGAAGTTGAAGTTACAACTTCAGTAGTGGATGAAGAGAGGACTGCCCATGGAGATACTCCGGCAGCTGAAATTTTAACTGTGGATTCAGACGAAAACCTCACCTTCGATCCTCCGAGCAGTCCGGTGCTCGAATGCCCCCAGAATGTCGAAGGTAAACTTCGCATAATTCTTTTATTATTTTCTGCAAAATTATACAATGTATAATACTTTTGCTTTCGCAGAGCCTCCTTCGGAAGAAGTACATCATGAAGACACAATTCAAAGGCCTTCGACAACTTCGGAGCTGCACCCGGAGGTCACTCAACAGGGGCCTGGAAGGGGTAAAAGACACATAGAGCCTCTCCCTACTCAAGGATCAACTTCGTCTGAGTCAACAGATGAAAGTGAATCAACTGAGGGGGGGCCATCTTCCGAAGTTCCAAGGACCTCAGGAGAACGCTCCGGACCTTCGTCAAGCAGGGATGACCAAAAGGCTTCGGCAATGCTCCCTCTTTTGACTCCTTTTTTGGAGCCAACTGGGCTTCGGACTCTGCTCAAACCTTTAGGTCGAGTGAGTCGCGAAGTCGGGGAGACAGAGCTGGTAGCAAAATTAAGCAGGGCGAAGAGTTCAGAGCTTAACGTTGCCCTGGAACAAGCGGCCTACCAGGTACGGAGCACCTTCGAGCCAATATCTTTAGCGAATTATATTGGGTTCGGAGTACATCTTCGAACCAGCAGCAAATTATACATGAATAATTTCTTACTTTAGTTTTTTCTTTTCTCAGCAAGCAGTCTTGGCCCGAGCTGCAACTTTATCAAGCGAGAATGAAATTGCTCAGCTTCGGGAAGAAAATGAAGCTCTTAAACGCAACTTATCTTTCTCCGAAGCTAGAGTACTTCAAATGGATAATGTGATTTCAACGGAGCGTAGGGCCAGACAGGGCTTGGAGGCTGCTAATAAGGAGCTCGAAGCAGAAAGAATCGTGCTTCGGGCTGAAATTGAAAAGGTGTGGTTGGAGCATGCTAGTGCTGGGTCCGAACTTGTAAGGCTCCAAGAGGAAGCTAGCCAACTCCTAAACCAGAAGAATATTTTAACTACGGAGAATGCTAGGATTTCCGGAGTTTTGGCAGAAACGACTTTGAGCAAGGATGCACTAATTGAAGAAAAGCTTAAGTCGGAGAAGGTAGCTACGGAGGTCATCGAACAGATGCTAGGTGTTCTAGAGTACTTCGGTACTACTGGATCACTTCCTTCGGATGACAACGTGACTTTGCTGCGCCGGTTAAAAAGGATCCAAGGAGCAGCGAAGCAAATGAAGACGGCAGGCATTCGTTATGGAGAACTCTCCGGACAAGTGTCTGCCCTCGGACTACTTCGTTACTACGAGGATTTGGGCCGAACAATCACTCCGAGCGCAGAGGGCTCCATTACCTTCGACGACGAGCGGCTTTTGAATCCTTCCGAAGGCGTGACTGCCGCCTGGCGAGCCTTTCAAACCTCATGGAGAGCCGAAGGTCGTTCCGCGATCAAGGCTTGGATCGATGAAGGCCAACGCCAGAAGCAAGTTCGGAACCAAGCTTCGAGCAGTCAGCCTCCTCCGAACCCGTAGGTTTAGGAATCATTTAGGATTTTTGATTATGTAAAGCTTTATGCTTGTAAACATTTTATCAATGAAAATCTTGTTTGTTATATTTTTAGGCTTTGCCTCTTATGGAAGATATCGAAGTGTTAGAACTTAACGACAAACTTCGTTCATTATGGAATACCTTCGAACTTCTAAAGACTTACAAGCGTCCTTGATTTCTAATTCCTCGAGATGACTCCGGCGTAATTGCGCCCGAAGTAATTAAAGATGTATTGTCTTATATTAAAGAGGAAGAGAAAGAGGTTAACACAAACACCTGGTCTTTTGAAGACACTTTTTGGTCTGAAGACGAAGGTGAAGCTCGAAATAAAAGATCTGAAGATCTTAGAAGCTGGGAAAGAAGCCCCGAACGGCTTCGAACTTGGGCCGAGCTTCAACAAGAGCAGAAGGATTTTAGAGCTTCGAAGGGGAGGAAGAGAGTTAAACGTAAAGTTCTTAGAACTTTCGATGTTGGAACTAGTCGTTCCACCCCTAGCTCTCGGGACCGAAGAGGTCTCCGATTCCTTCTTGGTATAGATACCAATTTTTCATAGTGTAATCTGTAAACACATTTATTTCACTAATGAATGCCGATTTAAAATTGTCTCCATATTTACTAGCCCCTCTTTGGGTATAAGCAACTTCGAAATGTATTCGAAGATGGTTATGCGCAAAGAAAAAACTTCGGAATACAATTTTTTGGGGGTTCGGAGCCCCTCTGTCATTTAAAGATCTTTTAAAATCTTATGAAATGTCTTCGACTATTTGTAGTCAGAAGAATGGTAATTTAGTACCTTTGTTTTATGAAAGAAATCAGTTGAGATAACTTTCAAGACACTTTAGTGTCTTAAAAAATTTGTCACTTTGCACTATGTTAACAGACATTCGAAGCTCATGGCTCAAATGCTGTTTTGCTTTAGCCACCTTCGGCTTATTTTTGCGATCTCTGACGAACCAATGGTTCGGAGTTTGCAATGGTCTCTTTGGACTCTTTTTACGGATGTCTACCAGCCAATGGCTTGGACTCCGTATAATTTGGCCACCTTCGGCTCTTTTTGCAGAAGTCTACCAGCCAATGGCTTGGACTTCGCAGATTTTGGCCACCTTCGGCTCTTTTTACGGAAGTCTACCAGCCAATGGCTTGGACTCCGTAGGTTTTGGCCACCTTCGGCTCTTTTTACGGAAGTCTACCAGCCAATGGCTTGGACTCCGTAGGGTGTGGTTTTGGGCTCTTTTACGGATGCCTAAAAGCCGGTGGCCTGGGCTTCGGATTATGTCAGCCCCCACATCGGAGGCTTCGAACTTTATGGGTTCGAAGTCCGAAAATACAACCCAGCTTAATGACACTTCCCTCTCGGACGACCCCGCGGTTCCAGTGCGTCCACTCGGAAGCTGGAAGTCTATGAGGGGAAGGCAACTATCAGGGTCATATGCTTTATTAATTTAGAAGATGATTACAAGTGAATTACAAGGATCCCTTATGCGAAGTATCGCTTTAGGTGCTCCGCATACCAAGTATGTGCTAACTCTTCACCTTCTAAATTAGCTAATTTAAATGAACCAGGGCGCCCTGAGCGGACAATTAGGTATGGACCTTCCCATTTATTGCCTAACTTCCCTGGTGCTATAATGCTTCGTAGAACAAGATGACCCGGCCTTAACTCATTGAGCTTAACCTTCGGGTCATACCAAGTCTTCGTCTGCTGATGATACTTTGATAAATTAGCTACAGCCCGAAGTCTTGTTTCTTCTGACAAATCTAATGAAGCTTGTCTTTCTTCTTCAATGTCCGGTTCGGTGCTGCGAAATGATCCCCCTTTGAGCTCCGTTAGAGTCATAGCTTCATCTCTGAATAGTAGTCTGAACGGAGTAAAACCTGTGGACCTTGTTTGCGTAGTCCGAATGGACCACAAAATCTTCGGAAGCTCTTCGGTCCACAGTCCCTTTGCTAATCCTACTATTCTTCGATTTAGCCCTGATAAAATATTTCCATTGGCTCGTTCTACGGCTCCATTCGACTGAGGATGCCTCACTGCAACAAAACATAGCTGAATGCCTAGGTCTTCGCAAAACTTCCTGAAGGGTTCTGCGTCGAACTGTGTTCCATTATCAACTGTGAGGTATCTAGGCACTCCGAACCGACAAATAATGTTCTTCCAGAAGAATTTCTGCACATTGTTTGAAGTGATAGCTGTTAAGGGTTCTGCTTCCACCCACTTAGAAAAATATTCAATAGCTACCACTGCGAACTTCAGATTTCCCTTTGCTAACGGAAAGGGACCAATTAAATCCATACCCCATCTGGCCATAGGCCATACCGGAGCAATGACTTGAAGAGTTGTTGGTGGGCGATGACTCCGTCGACCCATCCACTGGCATCCTTGACATGTGCGGACCAAGCTCTCCGCATCAGCTGTTATTCTGGGCCAATAAAGCCCCTGGCGAAGTGTTTTTCCTGCCAGAGCTCTAGGGGCTAAATGGCTTCCACAAAGGCCTTCGTGAATTTCTCAAAGAATTTCTTGGCCTTCGGCTTGAGATATGCATCGGAGTTGAGGGGAACATACTCCGGCCTTGTATAATATACCGTTGATTAACTGATAGTTTCTGGCTCTGAGCTTTAATCTTGACAACTGGGGCTCTTCGGGCAAATTTGTTCCTCCTTGCAAGAGTTCCATGATCGAATTTTTCCAATCTGCACTAGGAATGCTAAGAATCTCCGCAGAGGCAACTTGTGGCACCGAAGGTATATTGAGCTCCTCATAAAAAGCTTCTTCATGCACATCCACAGCTCCGGCTGCCGCCTTCGCTAAAATGTCCGCTTGCACGTTTTCCGATCTTGGTATACTCCGAATGGAAATACCCTTGAAGTGTGCTTCGATTTTGCGGATTTCCTCTAAGTACTTTGCAAGCTGTGGATGCCGAACTTGAAAACTTTTGTCTACGTGCCCTGCTACTATCTGAGAATCTGTCTTTATAATTATTCTTGTAGACCCTAGAGCACGTGCTTTCCGGAGTCCCAATAAAATCCCTTCGTACTCCGCTATATTATTGGTAGACTTAAAGTTGAGTCTTGCGGAGTACATTGCTCTTTGCCCTGATGGTGAAATCAACACTGCCCCAATGCCTGCTCCAGATGCTTGGAAAGCCCCATCGGAGTAAACAGTCCAAACTCCGTCACTTGATTTCTCCGGAGTCAAATTCGCAGGTGGAGTCCACTCTGCTATGAAGTCTGCTAGGACTTGGGATTTGATAGCTGTCCTTGCCAAGAAAGATATGCCGAAGGGTGCTAGCTCGACTGCCCACTTTCCAATCCTTCCAGTGGAATCTTTGCTTCGGAGCATATCTCCTAAGGGATACGAAGTTGGTACAATTACATTATGAGCCAAAAAATAATGTCTTAGCTTCCTCGAAGCCATTATCAAAGCATAAACGAACTTCTCAAGTTCGGAGTATCTTGTCTTCGCTCCTGATAATGCTTCGGATACAAAATAAACAGGATTTTGGACCAACTTCCCATTGAAATCCACTTCTCTGACAAGGACTGCGCTGACAGCTGAACCTGTAGCTGCAAGGTACAGGAGTAAGGTTTCATCCGCAGTAGGCACCGTGAGTGTAGCAAGATTACTGAGATAATATTTAATATCTTCGAAGCTTCTCTGACACTCCGGTGTCCATGCAAAATCTTCGGACCCTTTCAAAGCTTTGAATATCGGCAAGCTCCTCTCCGCAGACCTTGATAAAAACCTGCTAAGTGCGGCTAGACGCCCAGTTAGCTTTTGCACTTGCTTTAAATTCTCCGGAGGAGCCATCTTCTGTAGCGCAGTTATTTGAGTAGGGCTAGCTTCAATTCCCCTGCTTGAAACTAAATACCCTAACAATTTTCCAGCCTTAGCTCCGAATATACATTTTTCGGGGTTAAGACGGATCCCACATGCCCGAAGGCTCTTGAATGTTTCTGCTAAGTCTAGGCTATGTTGGTGCTTTAAAGCACTCTTTATTACAATATCATCCATATAGGCCTCCACATTGCGACCTAGTTGATGACCTAGAGCCTTAGCAACTAATCTTGAAAAAGTAGCCCCGGTGTTTCTTAGGCCGAAGGGCATTCTTACATAGTAGAAGACTCCCGAAGGAGTTACGAAGCTTGTCTTGATTTCATCTTCGCGCTTCAACCATATTTGATGATAACCAGAATACGCGTCGAGGAAGCTTAGTAACTCCGAACCTGCGGTGGAGTCAACCAGTTGATCAATTCGGGGCATGGGGTAGGGGTCACGTGGGCATGCTTTATTCAAAGATGTGAAATCAATGCACATGCGCCACTTCCCAGAAGACTTCTTTCTGACGAAGACTGGGTTGGCTAACCATTCTGTGTGAGCCACTTCTCTGATAATCCCAGCCTTCAATAATTTTTCAACTTCATCCTTAGCTAGAGCAGCTCTCTCTGCGGACATCTTCCGGAGTCCTTGTCGAACAGGCCGGGCCTTCGGGTTTACAAGTAAACTGTGCTCAATGATATCCCGATCGACTCCGGTGATATCTTCGTCAGACCAAGCGAAGACATCCAAATTTTCTTCCACCACCTTTTCCAAGGACGTTGCAACTTCAGGAGGTAAATATTTACCAAATTGAAAAGTGTACTTTTTACCATCTTTAACAATGACCTTCGTTGCAATCTCTCCTTCGGGACTTGGTCTCGGAAATGACTTCTTCGAAGCTTCGAGGAGGCTGAAAAAATTTCTTCATTATTTTGCACACTGTTTACTTGCCTCGGATCAAGAGGGGGACCATGACCATATTCCGCCCTCCGAGCAATGGCTTGATCTCCGAAGATTGTAAGGACTCCTGCTTGTGTGGGCATCTTCATGCACAAGTAATTGTGATGCGCCACAGCTCCGAACTGGTTCAGCATGCCCCTTCCGAAGATGACGTTGTAAGCATACGGGGCATCTATCACATCGAAGATTACTTCTTCAGTCCGGGCTAATAAACCTTCTCCGAAGGTAACTTCCAGGCCTATCTGACCAAGTGCATCAAGCGGGGGTCCTGCGAAGCCTTACAGAGGACGAGTCGCTGGAAGGAGATGCTTCCTGGAAATGCATAACTGATCGAAGGCTTGAACAAAAATGATATCTGCCGAGCTACCTCCGTCAATTAACACCCTTCGGACTTCAGTGCCCGCAATATCAGCAGTGATAACCAATGGATCTGCGTGCCGGAACTTAATACCAGCTACATCCTCCGCAGAGAAAGATATCGGAACGTGAGACCACTCCAGCATTGCAGCTGCAGATGACGAAGTCCCAATATGACCTACTTCCCGAACGTACTCTCTTCGCTGTCTCTTGGACATGCTTCCGAGGGTACCTCCTCCGGAGATAGGGAGAACTACTATTTTTCCTCTATCTTGCCCTTCTTCTTGCTTCGGAGGTGGCATAACATTGGCCACCGGAGGGTGCCTTGCAGCATCAAAATTTTCTATTCGCGCCACAGCCTGGACCGGCTCTGGGCGCGTTGTAGCTGGAACTCGGTCGGTACTGCCTCGACCCAAAGTTCTCTCTAAGTACTCTCCCCTTAGAGTAAGGATAGCCTTGCAAGTGTCAGTTGCATGGCTTCGATTTTCTCCATGAATGCAGCAGAAAAGGATCTGGCCCTTGCCAGCCATTTTCCCTGGCGGCCTCCATCCGCTGGCCTTGTTCCCCGTAGACTGTGGAGCTCTTGGTGCAACCTTCTGTGGGGGTGCAATATTCATGACTTCAGAACGAGGGTGCTTTTTCCCTCTTCTCCGATCATGTTGCACTTCGAAGACTGGTTCCTGCGGCTGCGCCGAGGTCTTCACTTCTACTTTGACTTCTTGCAATATAGACGAAGTAGCAGCAGTCCTCCGAAGCCAACCCTCTTCTGACCTCGCATACTCCTCGAAGTATGACATTAACTGAGAGACTGAGGAGATGCTCTTTCGATGCAGTTTATCCAGAAGGCCTTGATGACTGACGCCTTCCCCAGCTGCATCAACCACTGAAGATGTGGACAGCCCCCGAATTTGCGACTTCGTATGAGCGAAGCGCTTAAAGTACTGCCTCAATGTTTCTCCGGGGAGCTGTTTCACCTGGAAAAGGCTTCTTGTTGACATAGGAGGCACGAAGGTGCCCTGAAAGTTGCTTATAAACTTCCTCTTCAACTGCGACCATGAATTGATTGATCCTGGCTTCAAAGACCAGAACCATCTCAATGCCACTCCTTGAAGAGCTAAAGGGAAGCACTTCGCCATAGTGTCTCTAACTCCGCCGCTAGCCTCAATCGCTAGGGCATAAGAGCGAACGAACTCTCCGGGATCTTCATCTCCGGCATACTTACAGAGCTTCGAAGTTTTAAACTTTGGATCAAAGCGAACCTTCTGCAGCTCAGGATGCAACAGAGATTCATTGTCGTAAGAGGCGTTCTCCGGGGCTTCGGGATAATCAAGCTCGTCGTCTTCGGGCACTTCTGGGATGGTTGGGGTGGCTTGATAACGAAGCCTGCTCGCAGCTTCCTATCGCCACCTTGCCACTTCAGCTTGAAGGTTGGCCATTTGACTGGCCATATCTCCAAGATTATTTTCATTTCTTCCGGAAGGATCTTCCGGGTCTTGAGAACTGGTAGGATCAGTTCGAATCGGGATGGAGGGTGGAGAAGGGACTCCGGGCTGTCGGAGTATGGAAGGGGTTGGCGGAGAAGCTTCGTATGCTCGAGGGATAGAAGCCCCTTCTAGAGTTTGTGGAGGGAAAGCCGAAGACCCTCCGACTTCAACTGTGTCGAAGGGTATCTCTCCGGAGATCCGAGAGGACCTCCGAGTGGGATTGCGGGGTGCGCTCCGCTTAGGAGGCATGATGTAAAAGGTTGGTAGAGAACGAAGTTTTTCGGACTAGGTTCCCCACGGACGGCGCCAACTGTTGGCGTAAAAGATTACGCTAACAGGTTTCTGTAGAAGAGAAACTAACAAACGAAGTGTTTGCGAAGAGAACTGTTCTAAGCCTCCGAAAGGATAATAACTTAGAATAGTTCGAATGTGTGTATTGAATAACTTGTATTCTGTCCCTATTACAGGGTGAAATGGGGGGGTATTTATAGGCTCAAACATTAAGGAAAAGACCTATTTACCCCTCTATTACAACCGACATAGTGGAAACTATTCGGTTTCCTTAATAGGGCTAAAATGGTAAAAGACTAATCTAATGAGAAAGAAGATAAGTCTTCCATCTTAGCTAGCAGAAAAGATCTTGGAGGGCCTTAGTTCGAAGATGTACTCCGAACCAATGCCTATCTTCGTACTTCGAACTTGGTTCCGGGTATCTTCGAAGATGATCGTCTGGGAACCTTCGAATCCGCTGTCTGCCTTTATGTTGCTTCGGTAATAACCCCGAAGATGAGATATTTTCCCCCAACACCCTCTTTGTGGGTGGGTGACCACATGCAATGCAATAGGGTCCATCGCACATAATGCTTTGTATAATAAAATTGATGCTTCGCACACAGTACTTGATAACCACGAACTTGACTCTTTCGTAGAGTTCTTCGAACTATACATTCGTATTATGATGTCTACAATCTTAGAGCTTCGAATTTTAAATTAGAGCTCTGAAATTGGTCACTTAGGACTCTTGAAGGGTTTCATTTGGCCAGAGCCTTGAAACCTTATTGTTTGGTCGGCTTCGACTCTTTTATAGATGCTTCGAACCTAGAGGATATAAAATCTGTTCTTTTAAAGTCCTTATACTCTTCTACGGATGCTATCAGGCCGAAGCTTGGAATCAATAGGCTTTGGCACCTTCGGCTCTTTTACAGATGCTTCAAACCCTGAGGATCAGAAATCTATTCTTTTAAAGTCGTTAGAATCTTCTACAGGTGCTATCAGGCTGAAGTCTCGAATCCATAGGCTTTGTCCACCTTTAGCTCTTTTACAGATGCTTCGAACCCGGAGAATCGGAAATTTGTTCTTTTAAAGTCCTTAGAATCTTCTACGGATGCTATCAGGCCGAAGCCCAGAATCCGTAGGATTTGGCCACCTTCTGCTCTTTTACAGATGCTTCGAACCCGGAGGATTAAAAATCTGTTCTTTTAAAGTACTTAGAATCTTCTACGAATGCTATCAAGCCGATGCCCATAATCCATAGGCTTTGGCCAACTTCGGCTCGTTTACGGAATCCCAGAACCTATTGTTCAAAGGTCATTTGTTGGGATCTGATGAAAGATGCTTACCTCAGCAAGCATCTCTGTTCCTCTAATGTGTCCACCAGGGGTAGGGAACATTGAGGAGTAAGCATAATTGGATGCTCGATCTTTATTTATTTAGAAAGGTACTTTACAATTTGTTACAAGCAGCCCCTAAGCATAATAACGTTTAAGGTGCTCCGCATGCCATTCATGCTTTAATTCTTCCCCTTCTAAATTAGCTAATTTAAAAGATCTGGGGCGCCCTGAGCGTAGGATAATATATGGTCCTTCCCATTTGTTTCCTAATTTCCCCGGAGCAATCGCACTTCGCAGTACCAAATGACCCGGTCTAAGTTCACTAACTTTTACTTTTGGGTCATACCATGCCTTCATTTGGTTTTGGTACTTTGTCAAATTAGCGACAGGCTCAAAGCCTTGTTTCTTCAGACAAGTCAAGCGAAGAGTTTCTTTCGTCTTTATCTTCTTGCTCCATTGCGCGAAGGGATCCACCTTTCAGCTCCATTGGAGTCATAGCTTCGTCTCTGAACAACAATCTGAATGGAGTAAAACCAGTAGACCTAGCTTGTGTGGTCCGAATGGACCACAAAATCTTAGGAATCTCTTCAGTCCACAACCCCTTTCCCAACCCTATAATCCTCCGATTCAAGCCGGATAGAATATTTCCATTGGCTCGTTTGACGGCTCCTGTTGTATTGGGGATTTCGGGTGGCTGCAAAGCACATTTTAATGCCCAGCCCTTCGCAGAATTCTTTAAAAGGTTCAGCCTGAATTGGGTGCCATTGTCGATTGTCAACTCTCTAGGCACTCCGAACCTACAAATAATATTTTGCGAGAAGAGTTTCTGCACATTTTTCGAAGTGATAGTAGTTAAGGGTTTAGCTTCGACCCATTAAGAAAAGAATTCAATTGCTACCACTACGAACTTCAAGCTACCCTTCGCCATTGGGAAAGGGCCGATGAGATCCATTCCCCATCGTGCCATCGGCCATACCGAAGCAATGACTTGAAGGGGTGTTGTAGGACGATGGCTTCGTCTTCCCATCCATTGGCACCCTTGATTGGTCCGAACCAATGATTCTGCATCTCTTACAATTGTTGGCCAATAAAGCCCCTGACAAAGTGTTTCCCTGCTAAAGCCTGAGGTGCTAGGTGGCTACCACATAAGCCTTCATGAATTTCTTGGAGTATATCTTGGCCTTCAGGTTGTGAGATGCATCAGATTAGAGGGGAATAGACTCCGGCTTTATATAGCACTCTGTTGACAAGCTTATAATTTTGGACCCTTGATTGCAGCCTTTGTAAATCTGGGCCTTCTAGTGAAGTTGTATTGTTTTGCAAAAAAAATCCCATATCGCACTCCACCAATCAGTGATTGGTATACAAAGGAATTCTGCGGAGGGTGGTTGATGCACCGAAGGTTTGACAAGCTCTTCATAAAAAGCCCCTTCTAGGACATTCATTGCTCCAGCCGCATCCTTTGCCAAGATGTATGCAAGATGATTATCTGCTCGAGAGATGCTTTGGATGGAGATTCCTTTGAATAATGCCTCCGTCTTGCGGATCTCTTCTAAGTATTTCGCAAGATATGGATGCCGAGCTTGGAAGCTTTTGTCAACATGCCCTGCGATAACTTGGGAATCTTTTTTTATTACAATTCTAGTTGCTCCAAGTGCTCTCGCTTTTTAGAGACCAAGCAGGATTCCTTCGTATTCTGCAATATTGTTAGTGGACTTAAAGTTGAGCCTTGCAAAATACATTGCTTTTTGTTTTGAAGGAGATATTATTACGGCTCCAGCGCTAGCTCTAGATGCCTGAAAGGCTCTGACGGAGAATATTGTCCATATTCCTTCGCAGGGTTCTTCCGGAGCCCAAATTGCAGAAGGAGTCCACTCGGCAACAATGTCGGCTATAACTTGAGATTTAATAGCTGTTCTTTCAGTGAAGGAAATGCCGAAGGGGGCTAGCTCGACAGACCATTTTCCAATTCTCCTTGTGGAGTCTTTGCTCCGAAACATATCACCAAGGGGAGATGACTTAGGGACAATTATATTGTGTGCTAAAAAGTAATGTCTTAGCTTCCATGAGGCCATTACCAAAGCATATGCAAATTTCTCAAGCTCGGAGTACCGTGTTTTTGCTCCGTACAGGGCTTCTGAAACAAAGTATACTGGGTTTTGCATCAGTTTCCATTGAGCTCTATCTCTCTGATAAGAACTGCATTTACCGCGGAGCCTGTTGCTATAAGATAAAGGAGGAGAGTTTTCTTTGCAAGGGGTACAACAAGCGTTGATAAATTTCCAAGATAGTCCTTGATTTCGTCGAAGCTTTTCCGGCACTCCAGCATCGACTTGAAACTTTCAGATCCCTTTAGGGCTTTGAAAATTGGGAGGCTACGCTCCTGCTGATCTGGCCAGGAATCTGCTGAGATCTACGAGGCGTCCGGTTAACTCTTGGACTTGCTTTAAATTTTTAGGCGGAGTCATTCTTTGCAGTGCATTTATCTGCGTCGGGCTAGCTTAGATTCCTCTGCTTGAAACTAAGTACCCCTAGCAATTTTTCTGCTTGAACTCTGAAAATAAATTTTTCAGGATTGAGGCAAACTCCACATGCTCGGAGACTCTCAAAAGTTTCTGCTAAGTCTAGACTATGCTGGTGCTTTAAAGAACTCTTTATTATAATGTCATCTATATAGGCTTCGACATTTCGGCCTATTTGGTGACCTAGAGCTTTAGCTATGAGATGCGAAAAATTTGCCTTGACTTTTCTCAAGCCGAAGGGCATTCAGACATAATAGAATACTCTAAAAGGAGTTATAAAGCTCGTCTTGGCTTCGACTTTGAATTTTAGCCATATTTCATGATAACCGGAGTATGCATCAAGGAAGCTTAGTAGCTCAGAACCATCCGTAGAGTCAACAAGTTGATCAATGCGGGGCATCGGGTAGGGGTCTCATGGGCAAGCTTTATTTAGAGATGTGAAATCAATGCACATGCGCCATTTGCCGGAGCCTTTTTCTTGACAAATACCGGGTTAGCCAACCACTCCATGTGGGCCACCTTCCTAATGATTCTGACTCTTAGCAATTTTTCTACCTCTGTTTTAGCGAGGTCTGCTCTTTTGGTTGACAATTTGCGGAGCCCCTAGCGAATAGGTCGAGCCTTAGGGTTAACGAGCAAACTATGCTCGATAATGCTTCAGTCAGCCCCAGGGGATATCTTCGTCTGACCAGACGAAGATATCTAGATTTCCTTGAACTACTTCTCCCAGCGAAGTGGCTATTTCTAAAGGAAGCCCCTTGCCAAACTGAAACGGGTATTCTTTGCCGTCTTTGACAATGATCCTGGTGACTTGGCCTGAGAGAAAAATCCTTCGGAGGGTCTATGGACCCCGAAGCCTCCTCTGAGTGTTATTGCACACTATTTACCTGCCGACGATCGAGAGGTGGGCCGTGGCCATACTCTGCTCTATGAGCTGTGGCTTGGTCTCCTGGGATTGTAAGAACTCCACCTTGTGTGGGAATTTTGAGACACAAATAATTATGATGTGCCACGACTCCAAATTGATTCAGCATCACTCGCTCAAAGATTGCGTTGTAGGCATACGGAGCGTCGACAACGTCAAAGATGACTTTCTCGACTCTGGCCAGGGGCCCCTCGGCGAAAGAAAACTCGAGGCCTATTTGGCCGAGAGCATCAAGAGGAGGCCTGCGAAGCCTTGGAGTGGGCGGGCTGCTGGAAGCAAATGCCTTCGGGGAATACACATTTGATCAAAGGCTTGGACGAAGAGTATATCAGCGGAGCTTCCACCGTCGACTAATATACTTTGAACTTCCACTCCTGCGATATCAGTTGAAATGACAAGGGGGTTAGCATGGGCGAATTTCACCCCTACAACATCATGGGTAGAGAATGAAATGGGCACATGGGACCACTCGGGTATTCTGCAGCCGAGTTCGAAGTCCACATATGCCCTACTTCCCGAACATATTCCCTTCATTGTCTTTTCGACATATTAGCGAGGGTCCCCCTCTAGAAATTGGTAGGACCACTCGTTTGCCATGATCTTGAGGGTCTTCTTGCTTCGGTGGTAGCATACTATTGGCCACCGGAAGTTGCATGGGAGTTTCAGGATTGCCTGCACGCCCGACCATTTGTACGGGCTCCGGTCGTGCTGCTAGAGGAGCTCGATCTGTAGTACCACGCCCTGAGTTTCTTGCCAGATACTTGCCCCGGAGAGCCAGTACAGACTTACAATTTTTAGTGGCATCGCTTCTGTTTTCACCATGCACACAACAAAAAAGAGTCTGACCCTGGCCAGCCGGTTTTTCTAGTGGCTTCGAGCCACTAGCTTTATTTCCTAGAGCCTGTTGATAGTTGGAAGGCATCCTCGAAGCGGAGGGGGCAATATTCAACACTTTGGAGCGAAAGTACTTCTTTCCCCTTCTCTGATCGTTAGAACGATTATCGAGGGGGCATGTGCAGGATTTAGAGCCCCTTGCTCTAGCTTGACTTCTTGGGGGAGGGTTGGTGTGGATACCACAGTCCTCTGGAGGCATCCCTCTTCTACCTTGGCATACTGCTCGAAGTATGCCATCAATTGTGCTACTGAAGACACCAGCTTTCAGTGAAGTTTGTTAAGGAGGTCAGGATTCATTACACCTTCGCACACCGTGTCCACCACTGACGATGTGGATAGCCCTTTTATCTGGGACTTGGTGTTGGCGAAGCACGTGAAGTATGCTCGAAGAGTTTCTCCCTCCTGCTACTTCACCTGAAAAAGGCTTCCAGTAGACATCGGGGCTATAAAAGTCCCCTAGAAATTGCTCACGAATTTCTTCTTCAACTGCTCCTAGGACTTAATTGATCCTGGTTTTAGAGACCAGAACCAATGAATGGCTACACCTTCTAACGCGAGGGGGAAACACTTTTGCCATCGTATTTCGGACCTCTCTGCTAGCTTCTATTGCAAGGGCATAAGAGCGAGAAAATTATCTAGGATCAGACCCTCCGGAGTATTAGTGCAGCTTCGAGGCTCGGAACCTGGGATAGAAGCACACCTTCTACAAGTCCGGATGCAGCGGGGATTCATTGTCGAAGGAGGCATCCTCGGCATTTTGTTTTACTTGAGGGGCTTCGGGATAATTATCGAGGCTGTCGTCTTGATGTACCTCCGAAGCAGGAGGGTTGGCTTGAGGGAGAAGCCTATCAGTAGCCTCCTGCCTGCATCTTTCTACCTCTGCCTAAAGTCGTGTTACTTGAGAAGCCACGTCTTCGGGGAGGCCTTCACTTCCTCTAGAGAGATCCTCCGGGTCTAGATAACTGACATAGCCAGTTCGAAGCATGGACGGAGCTACCCGAGGAACTCCGGCTGTTCGAGGCCTATTGATTACTTCGGGAATTTGAGGAACATATGAAGGTCCTGCGCCAGAGGTCTGAGGAGACCTTCGGAGGGGACCAGTGGCTAAACTCCGATTGGGAGGCATGACTCACGAAGCTAAGCAGGGTCTGAAGAGTAGGAGATTTGAATGATGAGGAAGGCGAAAAGAGGCCTTCAAACTATATTTGAAGCCCCTTGCCAAAGGGTGCGTGGAATCCTGGGACTCCGAAACTTGCTTCGCAAATGTGCTTCAAAGTACAGGCAGTGGCAAGAGAACTAGCTTTTAGTACTAGGTTCCCCATGGACGGTGCCAACTGTTGGCGCAACGGATTACACTAACAGGTTCTATAAAATCAAGAACTGACAAACGAAGTGTTTGTGAATGCAAACTATCTTAAGCCACCGAATAGTGTTGGCGTAAAAGATTACGCTAATAGGTTTCTGTAGATTAGAAACTGACAAACGAAGTGTTTGCGAAGTGAACTGTTCTAAGCCTCCGAAAGGATAACAACTTAGAATAGATCGAATGTGTGTATTGAATAACTTGTATTCGGTCTCTATTATAGGGTGAAATGGGGGGTATTTATAGGCCCAAATATTAAGGAAAAGACCTATTTACCCCTCTATTACAACCGACATAGTGGAAACTATTCGGTACCCTTGATAGGGCTAAAATAGTAAAAGACTAATCTAATAAGATAAAAGATAAATCTTCCATCTTAGCTCGCAGAAAAGATCTCAAAGAGCCTTAGTTCGAAAGATATACTCCGAACCAAGGCCCATCTTCATACTTCGAGCTTGACTCAGGACATCTTCGAAGATGGACATCTGGAAACCTTCGAATCCATTATCTGCCTTTGTGCTAGTTACGGCAATAACCCTGAGGATGGAATATTTTCCCCAACAGTAGCCCCTCGAATACGCTTCTCCGTTAAACCTGTAATGTTAGGAGAGCAGTATACGGAATAAAAAATAACCAGGTGTAGGGGTTATTGGATTGTAATTTATCTCCAAAATATACGAAGATATTAAACTCCGAATCAGTTTTAAGATAATTACTTTCGAACTATCTTAGAACTGACTCAGGAAGCTCAAAAGCCTTTTAGACTTAGAAGAAATAGTCATTAGCTTCCTTCTTCTAACGGAAACTATGGAATGCGTTAATTTCGGAGAGAAGTAACGGGCAAGAATGCGAAACGACACAGACTAACGGTAAAAAATGTAAAGTATAGGCTATAAATAGAGGGCCTAGAACTTTCCTGAGTACCTTTCCACCGCTCTCTTTCAAACAAACACCCTTTGAGCCCTAGCATCCATTCTTCCTCCAAAGCAACCCATTAGCTTCAATGGCGAAAACCAAGAGTTCGGGAGCTCCTTCGGCCTTGGCTCGACAACAGGCGGCTGCAGCAGCAGCGGCTGAGGCATTGGCGACGGCTCCTCCAACACCCGCCAGGTGAACCCCGAACATAACCTTAGGGGCCTTCGCTTCCTTCTTGGTTTAGACACCTATTTTTCATAATGTAATATAATTAATTGAGTAATATAAATTGTTGAAATGTGTTGAAATTGTGCCTTACCTCCTAGCCCCTCTTTGTGAGCGGGGCGCCTTCAATTATCAAGTGAGATTGGTCGCGCACAACGCTTAGCATACTTATTTATGTTTCGGTTATTTCTACTTAATGGGCAATTTTCATAGTGTTTTCTGATCCTACATGACTGAAGCCCCTATTGTATTGAAAAGATAATTTGAACGAGTGGTTTGAAATCCGAAAGGATGGTTGTTATGGGCCTCGTAGTATTCTTCAAACCTAATGGCTCGGAATCCATGGTTTGTAGCTTAGTACTCTTTTTTGGATGTATGTGAATCCGATAATTTGAGTCGCCTTCGACTCTTTTACAGTTGCTTTCAAGCCAATGGCTCAGAATTCATCTGTCATGGTCGCCTTCGACTCTTTTCCAGATTCTTTCAAGCCAATTGGTCGGAATCTGTCTATCATAGTTGCCTTCTACTCTTTTTCAGATGCTTTCAAGCCAATGGCTCGGAATCCGTTTTTCATGGTCACCTTGGACTCTTTTCTGGATGCTTTCAAGCCAATGGCTCAGAATCCATTTTTCATGGTCACCTTCGACTCTTTTCCATATGCTTTCTAGCCAATGGCTTGGAATCCATTTTTCATGGTACTTTCCCACTATTATGGATGCTTTGAGCTAGTGGCTCGAAGTTTGTTGATCGGGTTCATATGAATGATGCTTACATCTGCAATCAGCTTTGTTCCCCTAGTGCGTCCACTAGGGGTAGGAATCATTTTGAGAGGTAGGCATAATTCGAACCATAAGCTTTATTTATTTATAAAGGTGTTTACAACCCGTTACAAGGAGCCCCTAGGTGAAATAACGTTTAAGGTGCTCCGCATGCCATGCATGTTTTAAGTCTTCTCCTTCTAAATTGGCAAATTTAAAAGATTCGGGGCGTCCTAAATGGAAGATGATGTATGGTCCTTCCCATTTGTTTTCCAATTTTCCTAGAGCAATTATGCTTCGTAGAACCAAATGACCCGACTTAAGTTCATTAAGCTTTACCTTCACGGTGAACCATGTATTCGTCTGGTCCTGGTACTTCGTCAGATTGGCAACAGCTCGAAGCCTTGTTTCTTTGGTCAAATCAAGTGAAATATGCCTTTCATTATCAACTTTTGGTTCCGTGGTGCAGAGAGAACCACCTTTTAGCTCCGTCAGTGTCATGGCTTCAGTCTCTGAACAATAACTGGAATGGAGTGAAACCTATAGATCTGGCTTGAGTGTTCTGGACGGACCACAAAATCTTCGGGAGTTCCTCGGTCCAAAGCCCCTTTGCCAACCCTACTATCGTCTGATTTAAGCCGGACAAAATATTACCGTTGGCTCACTCGATGGCTCCATTGGATTGGGGATGACCGACAACTACAAAGCACATTTGGATACAAAGGCCTTCGTAGAATTCTCTAAAAAGCTCGGCATCGAACTAGGTGCCATTATCAATTGTAAACTGCCTAGGTACTCCGAATCTACAAATCAAATTTTGCCAGAAATTTTTTGTACATTTTTGGAAGTGATAGCGGTGAGGGGCTCGGCTTTGACCCATTTAGAAAAATATTCAATTGCTACCACTGCAAATTTCATACTGCCCTTTGCCATCAGGAAGGGGCCAATGAGATCCATTTCCCATCGAGCCATTGGCCATACTAGAGTAATAACATGAAGAGGTGTCGGGGGATGATGGCTCCGTCTTCCCATCCGCTGACATCCCTGACAACTACGGACTAATGACTCAGCGTCAGCTAATATAGTAGGCCAATAGAGCCCCTGGCGAAGTGTTTTGCCTGCTATAGCTCGAGGGTCTAGATGACTACCACACAAGCCTTCATGAATTTCCTGAAGTATATCTTGTCCTTAGGGTTGAGAGATACATCGGAGCAGGGGAGAGCAGTCTCCGGCCTTGTATAATATACCATTGATAATATGGTAATTTCGTACCCTCAACTGTAGTCTTAACAACTCTGGGCCTTTGGGAAAATTAGCTTCGTCTCGCAACAAGTTCATTATTGGACCCCACCAATCACTGCTCGGTATGCAAAGTACCTCAGCAGGAGGGAGTTGTGGCACTGAAGGGGAAACAAGTTCTTCATAAAAAGCTCCTTCCACAATATCTAGGGCTCCGACTACAGCTTTGGCCAAGACGTCCACTTGCTAGTTATCGGCTCGTGGAATGCTCCAGACAGAAATCCCTTTAAATGATGCTTCAGTCTTACAAATTTCTTCCAAATATTTTAAATATGTGGATGTCGAGCCTGAAAACTTTTATCAACATGCCCTACAACAACCTGAGAATATGTTTTTATGACAACCCTTGTGGCACCAAGTGCGCACGCTTTGTGGAGGCCGAGCAGGATCCCTTCGTACTCTGTAATTTTGCTGGTGGACTTAAAGTTGAGCCTTGTGAAGTACATCGCTCTTTTCCCTGAAGGCGAGATTATGACTACTCCGGCGCCTACTCTAGATGCTTGGAAAGCCCCGTCATAGTACACGGTCCACACACCTTCACTTGATTCTTCTAGAGCCCATACTGTGGACGGGGTCCACTCTGCTACGAAGTCAACCACCACCTATGACTTAATGGCTATTCTTGTTGTGAAAGAAATGCCAAAAGGGGCTAGCTCGACAACCCATTTCCCAATTCGCCCCGTTGAATCATTGCCTCAAAGCATATCTCCAAGGAGGTATGAGGTTGGAACAATTACATTGTGCACCAGGAAGTAATGTCGTAGCTTCTGCGAGGCCATTACCAAGGCGTAAGTGAATGTCTCGAGCTCGGAGTACCATGTTTTGGCTCCATACAAAGCTTCCGATACAAAGTATACTAGATTATGCACCAGCTTTCCGTTGAAGTCCACTTCTCGAACAAGTACTGCACTGACAGCGGAGCTTGTTGCCGCAAGATAAAGAATGAGAGTTTCATCTTCAAGAGGCACAGTAAGTGTTGCAAGATTGCTGAGGTAGTCCTTAATTTCATCAAAGATATTCTGGCACTCCGGTGTACAGGTGAAACTTTTGGACCCCTTCAAAGCTTTGAATATCAGGAGGCTCCGCTCTACGGACCTCGCCAAAAATCTACTAAGGGCTGCGAAGCGTATGGAAAGCTTCTGGACTTGTTTTAAATTTTCTGGTGGAGTCATCCTTTGTAGTGCAATTATTTGTGTTGGGCTAGCTTTGATTCCTCTGCTCGAAACTGAATACCCTAACAATTTTCCTGCTTGAGCCCCGAAGATACATTTCCCGGGGTTGAGGCAAACTCCACATGCTCGGAGGCTCTCAAATGTTTCTGCTAAGTCTAGACCATGCTGGTGCTTCAAAGCACTCTTTATTACAATGTCATATGTTGGGGGAAAATATCTCATCTTCGGATCTTCGGGGTTATTGCTAAAGCAGCATGAAGACAGCCAACTAGTTCGAAGATTGTCCGAAGACCTTCTTCGAAGATGCTCGGAACCTGGTTCGAAGCCCGAAGACAGGTACTGGTTCGAAGTATGTCTTCGAACCAAAGTCCTTCAGGATCTTTTCTGCCAGCTAAGATGGAAGACTTATCTTCTATCATATTAGATTAGTCTTTTACCATTTTAGCCCTATTAAGGAAACCGAATAGTTTCCTTAATGTCGGTTGTAATAGAGGGGTAAATAGGTCTTTTCCTTAATGTTTAGGCCTATAAATACCCCCCATTTCATCCTGTAATAAGGACCGATTACAAGTGATTCAATACACACTTTCGAACTATTCTAAGCTATTATCCTTTCGGAGGCTTAGAACAGTTTGCTTCGCAAACACTTCGTTTGTTAGTTTCTTTTCTACAGAAACCTGTTAGCGTAATCTTTTACGCCAACAGTTGGCGCCGTCCGTGGGGAACTTAGTTCAAAAAACTTCGTTCTCTTCCAATTTCTTGCATCATGCCTCCTAAGCGGAGCGCACCTCGCAATCCCACTCGGAGGTCCTCTCGGATCTCCGGAGAGATACCCTTCGACACAGTCGAAGTCGGAGGGTCTTCGACTATCCCTCCACCTCAAACTCCGCAAGGGGCTTCTATCCCTCGAGGATATGATACCTCTCCGCCAACCCCTTCCATACTCCGACCGCCCGGAGCCACTCCGCCACCCTCCATTCCAATTCGAACTGATCATACCAGTTCTCAAGACCCGGAAGGTCCTTCCGGAGGAGATGAAGATAGCCTTGGAGACATGGCCACTCAAATGGCCAATCTTCAAGCTGAGGTAGCGAGGTGGCGACAAGAGGCTGCAAACAGGCTTCACTCTCAAGCCACCCCAGCTATCCCCGAAGTGCCCGAAGACGACGATCTTGATTATCCCGAAGCCCCGGAGAACGCCTCTTATGACAATGAATCTCCGTTGCATCCCGAGCTTCAGAAGGTTCGCTTCGATCCGAAGTTCAAATCTTCGAAGCTTTGCAAGTATGCCGGAGACGAAGATCCTAGTGAGTTTGCACGTTCTTATGCCCTAGCGATTGAGGCTAGTGGCGGAGACAGAGAAACTATGGCGAAGTGCTTCCCGTTAGCCCTTCAAGGAGTGGCGTTGAGATGGTTCTGGTCTTTAAAGCCAGGATCAATCGCTTCCTGGTCACAGTTGAAGAGGAAGTTTATAAGTAACTTTCAGGGCACCTTCGTGCCCCCATGTCGACAGGAAGCCTTTTCCAAGTGAAACAGCTCCCCGGAGAAACATTGAGGCAGTACTTCAAGCGCTTCGCTCACACGAAGTCGCAAATTCGGGGGCTGTCCACATCCTCGGTGGTTGATGCGGCTCGGGAAGGCGTTAGTCATAAAGGCCTTCTGGATAAACTGCATCGGAAGAGCATCACCACAGTATCACAGCTGATGTCGTACTTCGAGGAATATTCGAAGTCAGAAGAAGGTTGGCTTCGGAGGACTACTGCTACTTCGACAGTTTTGACAGAAGTTAAAGCAGAGGTGAAGACTCCGGCGCAGCCGCAAGAACCAGTCTTCGAAGTGCAACATGATAGAAGAAGAGGGCAAAAGCACCCTCGTTCTGAAGTCTTAAACATTGCACCCCCGCAGAAGTTTGCACCAAGAGCTCCACAGTCTGCGGGGAACAAGCCCAGCGGCTGGAGGCCGCCAGGGAAAACGGCTGGCAAGGGCCAGCCCCTTTTTTGTTGTATTCATGGAGAGAATCGAAGCCATGCAACTGACACCTGCAAGGCTATTCTTACCCTTCGGGGAGAATATTTGGAGAGAACTTCGGGTCGAGGTAGTACCGACCGAAGTCCAGCAGCAGCAGTGCGCCCGGAGCCGGTCCAGGCTGTGGCGCGGATAGAAAATTTTGATGCTGCAAGGCATCCTCCGGTGGCCAATGATATGCCACCTCCGAAGCAAGAAGAAGGGCAAGATAGAGGGAAGAGAGTAGTTCTCCCTATCTTCGGAGGAGGTACCCTCGGAAGCATGTCCAAGAGACAGCGAAGAGAGTACGTTCGAGAAGTAGGCCACATTGGGACTTCGTCATCTGCAGCTGCAATGCCGGAGTGGTCTCATGTTCCAATATCTTTCTCTGCGGAGGATGCAGCTGGTATCAAGTTCCCGCATGCAGATCCATTGGTTATTACTGCTGATATTGCAGGGACAGAAGTCCGAAGGGTGCTAATTGACGGAGGTAGCTCGGCAGATATCATATTTGTACTAGCCTTCGATCAGTTATGCATTTCCCGGAAGCATCTCCTCCCAGCGGCTCGTCCTCTGCAAGGCTTCGCAGGACCTCCACTAGATGCACTTGGCCAGATAGGCCTGGAAGTAACCTTCGGAGAAGGTTTACTAGCCCGAACTGAAGAAGTTATCTTTGATGTGGTAGATGCCCCGTATGCTTATAATGTCATCTTCGGACGAGGCATGTTGAATCAGTTCGGAGCTGTGGCGCATCACAACTACTTGTGCATAAAGATACCCACACAATCAGGAGTTCTGACAATCTTCGAAGATCAAGCCATGGCTCGGAGGGCAGAATATGGCCATGGTCCTCCTCTTGATCCGAGGCAAGTAAACAGTGTTCAAAATGATGAAGAAATTTTTCAGCCTCTTCCGTAGCTTCGAAGAAGTCATTTCCAAGACCAAGTCCCGAAGGAGAGATTGCAACGAAGATCATCGTTAA
Organism: Zizania palustris; assembly: GCA_019279435.1. Taxonomy (NCBI): domain Eukaryota; kingdom Viridiplantae; phylum Streptophyta; class Magnoliopsida; order Poales; family Poaceae; genus Zizania; species Zizania palustris. The sequence continues at coordinate 75,126,186 of JAAALK010000080.1, forward strand.
AGATGGTAAAGAATACACTTTTCAATTTGGTAAAGATTTACCTCCCGAAGTTGCAACTTCCTTGGAAAAGGTCGTAGAAGAAAACTTGGATGTCTTCGCTTGGTCCGACGAAGATATCACCGGAGTCGATCGGGATATTATTGAGCACAGTTTGCTTGTAAACCCGAAGGCCCGGCCTGTTCGACAAGGACGAAGTTGAAAAACTGTTGAAGGCTGGGATTATCAGAGAAGTGGCCCATACAGAATGGCTAGCCAACCCAGTCTTCGTCAGGAAGAAGTCTTCCGGAAAGTGGCGCATGTGCATTGATTTCACATCTTTGAATAAAGCGTGCCCACGTGACCCCTACCCCATGCCCCGAATTGATCAACTAGTTGACTCCACTGCAGGTTCGGAGTTACTAAGCTTCCTCGACGCGTATTCTGGTTATCATCAAATATGGTTGAAGCGCGAAGATGAAATCAAGACGAGCTTTGTAACTCCTTCGGAATTCTTCTGCTATGTAAGAATGCCCTTCGGCCTAAGAAATGCCGGGGCTACTTTTTCAAGATTAGTTGCTAAGGCTCTAGGTCATCAACTAGGCCGTAATGTAGAGGCCTATATGGATGATATTGTAATAAAGAGTGCTTTAAAGCACCAACATAGCCTAGACTTAGCAGAAACACTCAATAGCCTTCGGGCATGTGGAATCCGTCTTAACCCCGAAAAATGTGTATTCGGAGCTAAGGCTGGAAAGTTGTTAGGGTACTTAGTTTCAAGCAGGGGAATTGAAGCTAGCCCTACTCAAATAACTGCGCTGCAGAAGATGGCTCCTCCGGAGAATTTAAAGCAAGTGCAAAAGCTGACTGGACGTCTGGCCGCACTTAGCAGGTTTTTATCAAGGTCTGCGGAGAGGAGCTTGCCAATATTTAAAGCTTTGAAAGGGTCCGAAGATTTTGCATGGACACCGGAGTGTCAGAAAAGCTTCGAAGATATTAAAGATTATCTCAGCAATCTTGCTACACTCACGGTGCCTATTGCGGACGAAACCCTACTCCTGTATCTTGCAGCTACAGGTTCAGCTGTCAGCGCAGTCCTTGTCAGAGAAGCAGATATCAATGGGAAGTTGGTCCAAAATCCTGTCTATTTTGTATCTGAAGCATTGTCAGGAGCGAAGACAAGATACTCCGAACTCGAAAAGTTCGTTTATGCTCTGATAATGGCTTCGAGAAAGCTAAGACATTATTTTTTGGCTCATAATGTAATTGTACCAACTTCGTATCCTTTAGGAGATATGCTCCGAAGCAAAGATTCCACTGGAAGGATTGGAAAGTGGGCAGTAGAACTAGCACCCTTCGGCATATCTTTCCTGGCAAGAACAGCTATTAAGTCTCAAGTCCTAGCAGACTTCGTAGCAGAGTGGACTCCACCTGTCGAAGTTGACTCCAGAAAAATTAGATGACGGAGTTTGGATTATTTACTCCGATGGGGCTTTCCAAGCATCGGAGCAGGCATTGGGGCAGTATTAATTTCACCGTCAGGACAAAGAGCAATGTACTCCGCAAGACTCAACTTTAAGTCTACCAATAATATAGCGAAGTACGAAGGAATTTTATTGGGACTCCGGAAAGCACGTGCTCTAGGGCTACAAGGATAATTATAAAAACAGATTCTCAGATAGTAGCAGGGCACGTGGACAAAAGTTTCCAAGTCCGACATCCACAGCTTGCAAAATACTTGGAAGAAATCCGCAAGATCGAAGCACATTTCAGGGTATTTCCATTCGGAGTATACCAAGAGCTGAAAATGTGCAAGCAGACATTTTAGCGAAGGCTGCTGCCGGAGCTGTGGATGTGCCTGACGAAGCTTTCTATGAGGAGCTCAATATACCTTCGGTGCCACAAGTTGCTTCTGCAGAGATTCTCTGCATTCCTAGTGCAGATTGGAAAGATTCGATCATAGAACTCTTGCAAGGAGGAACAAATTTTCCCGAAGAGCCCCAATTGTCAAGATTAAAGCTCAGAGCAAGAAACTATCAGTTAATCAACGGTATATTATACAAGGCCGGAGTATGTTCCCCTCTACTCCGATGTATATCTCAAGCCGAAGGCCAAGAAATTCTTCGAGAAATTCACGAAGGCCTTTGTGGAAGTCATTTAGCCCCTAGAGCTCTGGCAGGAAAAACACTTCGCCAGGGGCTTTATTGGCCCACAATAACAGCTGATGCGGAGAGCTTGGTCCGCACTTGTCAAGGATGCCAGTGGATGGGTCGACGGAGTCATCGCCCACCAACAGCTCTTCAAGTCATTGCTCCGGTATGGCCTATGGCCAGATGGGGTATGGATCTAATTGGTCCCTTTCCGTTAGCAAAGGGAAATCTGAAGTTCGCAGTGGTAGCCATTGAATATTTTTCTAAGTGGGTAGAAGCAGAGCCCTTAACAGCTATCACTTCGAATAATGTACAGAAATTCTTCTGGAAGAACATTATTTGCCGGTTCGGAGTGCCTAGATATCTCACAGTTGATAATGGAACACAGTTCGACGCAGAACCCTTCAGGAAGTTTTGCGAAGACCTAGGCATTCAACTATGTTTTGCTGCAGTGAGACATCCTCAGTCGAATGGAGCCGTTGAGCGAGCCAATGGAAATATTTTATCAGGGCTAAATCGAAGAATAGTAGGATTATCAAAGGGACTGTGGACCGAAGAGCTTCCGAAGATTCTGTGGTCCATTCGGACTACGCAAACAAGGTCCACAGGTTTTACTCCGTTCAGACTACTATTCGGAGATGAAGCAATGACTCCAACGGAGCTCAAAGGGGGATCATTTCGCAGCACCGAACCAGACATCGAAGAAGAAAGACAAGCTTCGTTAGATTTGTCAGAAGAAACAAGACTTCGAGCTGTGGCTAATTTATCAAAGTATCATCAGCAGACGAAGACTTGGTATGACCGAAGGTTAAGCTCAGCGAGTTAAGGCCGGGTCATCTTGTTCTACGAAGCATTATAACACCAGGGAAGTTAGGCAATAAATGGGAAGGTCCATATCTAATTGTCCGCTTCCGGGCGCCCTGGTTCATTCAAATTAGCTAATTTAGAAGGTGAAGAGTTAGCGCATACTTGGCATGCAGAGCACCTAAAGCGATATTTCGCATAAGGGCTCCTTGTAATCCGCTTGTAATCACCTCTAAATTAATAAAACATACACCCCTGTGGTTTGCCTTCCCCTTGACACTCCTAGTTTCCCGAGCGGACGCGCTGGGACGGAAGTCGATCGAGAGGGAAGTGTCATCAAGCTGGGCTGTATTTCCGGACTTCGTACCCATAAAGTCGAAGCCTCCGGTTGTGGTGGCTGAAATCCATCCGGAGCCCAAGCTGATACCTTGTAGGCATCCGTAAAAGAGCCAATACCACATTCTACGGAGTCCAAGCTTCGGCTGGTAGACTTCCGTAAAAAGAGCCGAAGGTGGCCAAAATCTGCGGAGTCCAAGCTGCAGCTTGTTAGACATCCGTAAAAAGAGCCCAAGGTGGCCAAATTCTGCGAAGTCCAAGCTCCGGCTGGTAGACTTCTGCACAAATAGCCGAAGGTGGCTACAATTTCTGCGAAGTCCAAGCTCCGGCTGGTAGACTTCTGCAAAAAAGAGCCCAAGGTGGCCAAATTCTGCGAAGTCCAAGCTCCGGCTGGAAGACTTCTGCAAAAATAGCCGAAGGTGGCTAAAGCAAAACAGCATTTAAGCCATGAGCTTCGAATGTCTGTTCATATAAGTCCAAAGTGACAAATTTCTTAAGACACTAAAGTGTCCTCGAAGTTATCTTAATTGATTTCTTTCGTAAAGCAAACAAAGGTACCAAGTTACCATTCTTCTGACTACAAAGGTTGAAGACGTTTCATAAGATTTCCAAAGATCTTTAAAATGACAGAGGGGCTCCGAACCCCCAAAAAAAAATTGTACTCCGAAGTTTTTTCTTTGTGCATAACCATCTTTGAATACAATTCGAAGTTGCTTATACCCAAAGAGGGGCTAGTAAATATGGAGACAATTTTAAATCGGCATTCATTATTGAAACAAATGTGTTTACAGATTACATTATGAAAAATTGGTATCTATACCAAGAAGGAATCGGAGACCTCTTCGGTCCCGAGAGCTAGGGGTGGAACGACTAGTTCCAACATCGGAAGTTCTAAGAACTTTACGTTTAACTCTCTTCCTCCCCTTCGAAGCTCTAAAATCCTTTTGCTCCTGTTGAAGCTCGGCCCAAGTTCGAAGCCGCTCGGGGCTTCTTTCCCAGCTTCCAAGATTTTCAGATCTTTTATTTTGGGCTTCACCTTCGTCTTCGGACCAATTAGTGTCCTCAGAAGACGAGGTGTTTGCGTCAATCTCTTTATCTTCCTCTTTGATATAAGACAATACGTCTTTGATTACTTCGGGCGCAATAACGCCGGAGTCATCTCGAGGAATAAGAAATCGAGGACGCTTATAACTCTTTAGAAGTTCGAAGGTGTTCCACAATGAGCGAAGTTCGCTGTTAAGCTCTAACACTTCGATATCTTCCATAAGAAGCAAAGCCTAAAAATATGACAAGCAAGACTTTCATTGATAATATTTACAAGCATCAGCTTTACATAATCAGAAAATCCTAAATAAATCCTAAACCTGCGGGTTCGGAGGAGGCTGACTGCTCGAAGCTTGGCTCCGAACTTGTTTTTGGCGTTGGCCTTCATCAATCCAAGCCTTGATCGCAGATCGACCTTCGGCTCTCCACGAAGTCTGGAAGGCTCGCCAAGCAGTAGCTACGCCTTCGGAAGGAGTCAAAAGTCTCGCGTCGTCGAAGATAACGGAGCCCTCTGCGCTCGGAGTGATTGTTCGGCCCAAATCTTCGTAGTAGCGAAGTATTCCAAGGGCAGACACTTGTCCAGAGAGTTCTCCATAACGCATGCCTGCCGTCTTCATTTGCTTCGCTGCTCCTTGGATCCTCTTTAGCCGGCGCAGCAGAGTTACATTGTCATCCGAAGGTAGTGATCCAGTAGTACCGAAGTACTCCAAGACACCTAGCATCTGTTTGATGACCTCCGAAGCCACCTTCTCAGACTTGAGCTTTTTCCGCATTAAGTGCATCCTTGACCGAAGTCGTTTCTGCTAAAACTCCGGAGATTCTAGCATTCTCCGTAGTCAAAGCATTCTTCTGAGTCCGGAGTTGGCCAGCTTCTTCTTGTAGCCTTACAAGTTCAGACCCTTTGGCAGCATCCTCCATCCGCAGTCTTTCAATCTCTGCCCGAAGCACAATTCTTTCTGCTTCGAGCTCTTTCTTTGCAGCCTCCAAGCTTTGCCTAGCCCTTCGCTCTGCTGATATTACATTGTCCATCTGAGCTACTCGACCTTCGGAGAAGTTAAAATTTCTTTGAAGAGCTTCGTTCTCTTCCCGAAGTTGAGCAATTTCGTTTTCGTTCGATAAAGCCGCAGTGCGGGCTAAGACTGCTTGCTAAGAAAAAAGAAAAAATGAAATAAGAAATTATTCATATATAATTTGCTATTTGGTTCGAAGATGCTTTATACCTGATAAGCTGCTCTTTCCACAGCAAGGTTAAGCTCCGAACCCTTCACTCTGCTTAAACGGGCTACCAGTTTTGTTTCCCCGACTTTGCGACTGGCTTCACCCAAAGGTTTAACCAAAGTCCCAAGTCCGGTTTTCTCCTCCAAAAAAGGAGTTATGAGAGGAAGCATTACTGAAGCCTTTTGATCAGCTCTGCTTAGCGAAGGTCCGGAGAGTTCTTCCGAGGCCCTTGGAACTTCTGAAGATGGCCCCCCCTCAGTTGATTCACTTTCATCCGTTGAGTCAGATGAAGTCGATTCTTGAGTTGGAGGCTCTATGTGTCTTTTTCCTCTTCCAGGCCCCGGTAGAGTAATCTCCGGTCGTGGCTCCGAAGTTGTCGAAGGTCTTTGAATTGTATCTTCGTGAGATACTTCGACAACAGGAGGCTCTGCAAAAACAGAAATATTATACATTGTATAATTTTGCAAAAATTGATAAAAATTATGCAAAATTTACCTTCGACATTCTCTGGAATATCGAGTACCGGACTGATCGGAGGATCAAAAGTGTAGTCCTCATCCGAATCAGCCGTTAAATCTTGGACTGCAGGAGCATCGTCCTGGGGAGTCCTCGTTACTTCTTCAGGAATCGAAGTCATAGTGACTTCGACCCCACCTTCGTTCACAGGAACTCCGTCCTGAGTTGTATCTTCTTGAACTACCGAAGTCATTGGTTGATCAGCATTATCTCCAGACTCTGGTACGTTCGCAGGTACTTCGGCCTCATCTACACCCATAGGGGCTTCGATTTGTTCTTCCTGGGTGTCCGGAGCTCTTACTTCTTCGATGTTGGCTTGAAGCTCCGGAATACCTGCAGTATCTTCAATGTGAATACTTCGTTGAGCTGCATCTTCATCAATTAATTTCACTAATAAAATACCTTCATCCTCTTTAGAACCAGAAAGTGAGGTTCTTGAACTTGAAGGAGCAGGATCCGAAGGTGCGAGATTCTTTGGTTTCCGAGCCACCTTCTTCACCGGAGTTTCGCTGAACTTGAAGCTCCGGCTTCAGCTACTCTTTTCTTGGGGCCTTTCTCCTGAGGCACCCAATCCATCAGAGGGGGCGGAGTTAACTTCAACATTCCCCATACTCTGTTAAATCTCTCCCAACACCCGACTAATTTAACTCGCCATTCTTTCTCGGACGGAGTTGGGGCACCAAGAATCTTCTCCGAAGCCCTTACAATTTGTTCTGATGTAATAGGGTCTGAAGAAGCTAAAAAATAATTCGAGTTAGTCTTTCTTCGAAGTAAATATGTACAATGCATGTTGGTTTCGAAGTTACCTGCAGGGCTCGAAGTATAATTGATTTTGCGAAGGCCGCCTTCGGAGTCTTCTTCGAAGATGATAGGCCAGTTGGCCATCAGTGGAGGAATTTGAAGACCGATGAATTCTTCAGCCAAGTCTCGCATACTGAGCCTTCGGCTAACTTTTTCAAGCAGGTTCAGGCGGGCTTTGAGCTGGCCTTCGTTAGGTTGCACTAGGGCTTCTTTCCGGAACCTGATTTCTTTGAGGGGCCCAGGCAGAGGACTGCTAGTTCCGACTTCGGCATAAAACCACCTCAGTACCCAATCAGTGTACCATCTAGCATTGATGGCCTTAGCAGGGAATCGCAGAGCATATTCGTCTCGAAGCCTGAAATTGATGCTTCCGAAGGCAACCACTACTTTCTCACCTCCGGAGTCTACGGAGGTCTTCGGCTGACAAGTCGCTCTATGGAGTGCAGCGAAGATTTCAGCCCTCCCCTCACAGCCTTCGGCTCTCAGCGCCCACTCAAAGATAGCTAATCTAGCTACAGCATTCGGAGATAGCTGGGGGAGGGTTACATGAAACAGGTCAAGAACTTCGGCCAAGAAATCGACAGCAGGGAGGCCCAAGCCTGCTTCGAAAAAAGCTTCGAACACTACAACCTCTCCGGGTCTTGGTGATGGGATTGATTCTTTGCCCGGCCTCCGAACCATAACCCCATTGCTAATCTTACCCCCTGCTGTGATTGCCAAAGATTCTCTCTTGCAGGTAGACGGCCCTAACTCAAAAGATTGATCCAATACTTAGTCGATGGTGGGCACAGACCTTGGTCATCGGGGATTTGGGGATTTCTCCCCCCTGCCGCCATGGATATTGCCGCCTGCATCGAGGGTGCCGCCGCCAATGTCGCCGCCGCTGCTGCTGCGGCTGCCAGCTGCCGAGCCAAGGCCGAAGGAGGCGCAGATCCCTTGGTCTTCACCATCGCGATTGCCGGATTGATCTGAGGGAATGGAGACTAGGGCTCAAGAACTCGAAGGCTAGGGTTCAAGAACTCAAAGGGCTCAAAAAGCTTTGACTGAGAGGAAGCGGTGAAAAGGTAATCGGGTAAGTTTTGGGGCTCTTTATTTATAGCCTAATCTTTCCGTTTGTTACCGTTTGGGCTCTGCCCTTTCGCATTCCCGCCTGTTATTCTCCTCCGAAAATAACGCCTCATATAACTTCCGTTAGAAACAGAAACTAACGGCTATTTTTTCTAAGTCTAAAAAGACTTTCGAACTTCCTGAGTCAGTTCTAAGATAGTTCGAACAGTAATTACTTTATGACTGATTCGAAGTTCATGTCTTCATGCATTTCGGAGATAAAACGAAAATCAATAACCCCTATGATTGGTTATCTTTTCTTTCCGTATACTGCTCTCCTAACGTTACAGGTCGTACGGAGAAGCGTATTCGAGGGGCTACTGTTGGGGGAAAATATCTCATCTTCGGGGTTATTGCTAAAGCAGCATGAAGACAGCCAACTAGTTCGAAGATTGTCCGAAGACCTTCTTCGAAGATGCTCGGAACCTGGTTCGAAGCCCGAAGACAGGTACTGGTTCGAAGTATGTCTTCGAACCAAAGTCCTTCAGGATCTTTTCTGCCAGCTAAGATGGAAGACTTATCTTCTATCCTATTAGATTAGTCTTTTACCATTTTAGCCCTATTAAGGAAACCGAATAGTTTCCTTAATGTCGGTTGTAATAGAGGGGTAAATAGGTCTTTTCCTTAATGTTTAGGCCTATAAATACCCCCCATTTCATCCTGTAATAAGGACCGATTACAAGTGATTCAATACACACTTTCGAACTATTCTAAGCTATTATCCTTTCGGAGGCTTAGAACAGTTTGCTTCGCAAACACTTCGTTTGTTAGTTTCTTTTCTACAGAAACCTGTTAGCGTAATCTTTTACACCAACATCATCCATATAGGCCTCGACATTGCGGCCTATCTAGTGACCTAGAGCTTTAGCTATTAATCTTGAAAAAGTTGCCCTGGTATTCCTTAATCCGAAGGGCATTCAGACGTAACAAAAGACTCTAGAAGGAGTTATGAAGCTTGTCTTGGCTTTGTCTTCGCATTTTAACCATATTTGATGGTATCCGGAGTACGCATCAAGGAAACTCAAGAGCTTGAAGCCAGCTGTAGAATCAATGAGCCGATCAATGTGGGGCATGGGGTAGGGATCACGTGGTCATGCTTTATTCAGAGATGTGAAGTCAATGCACATACGCCACTTGCCGGAGGCCTTTTTCTTGACGAAGAAGGGGTTGGCTAACAACTTCGTGTGGGCGACTTGCCTAATCATCCCAGCTTTTAGTAATTTTTCTACCTCCGCCTTGGCGAATTGTGCTCTTTTTATTGATAACTTGCGGAGCCCCTAGTGAACAGGTCAAACCTTGGGGTTGATGAGCAGGATATGCTCGATGATGCTCCAGTCGACTCTGGGGATATCTTCGTCCGACCAAGCAAAGACATCCAGATTATCTCGAACCACTTCTTCCAGTGCAGTGGCAATTTCTGCGGGCGGCTCCTTTCCGAATTGGATGGGATAGTCCTTGCCCTCCTTGACGATGATCTTCGTTACAACTTCACCCTCTGGGCTCGGTTTGAGGAAGGTGGCCTTTGAAGGGTCTCTTGACATTGAAGCATCCTTCGAATGCTCCTACACATTATTTACTTGTCGGCAATCGAGGGGTGGGCTGTGGCCATACTATGCCCTCCGCACTATAACTTGGTCACCGAGGACCACAAGTACTCCTCCTTACGTGGGTATTTTTAAGCACAAATGGTTATGATGTCTACAGCCCCGAACTGGTTCAGCATTCCCCTTTCGAAGATAGCATTATAAGCATGAGGGGCATCGACGATGTTGAAGATAACTTCCTCCAATCTGGCCAGGTGTCACTCTCCAAAAGCGACCTCGAGGCCTATTTGGCCAAGGGCATCGAGAAAAGGGCCTACGAAATCTTGTAGCATACGAGCCGCTGGGAGTAAATGCTTCAGCGAGATGCATAGTTGATCGAAGGCTTGGACGAAGATGATGTCCGCGGAGCATCCACCATCGACCAACACTCGCCAGATCTCGGTTCCTGCAATGTCTGCATAGGGGAACTTAATTCTAGTTGCATCAACTGCAGAGAAGGATATGTGCACATGAGACCACTCGGGCATATCTGCTGCTGATGATGAGGTCCCAATGTGCACCACTTCACGTACATATTCCCTCCGCTGATGCTTCCACATGCCACTCAAGGTCCCCCCTCTGGAGATGGGCAGGACCACATGTTTCCCACAATCTTGTGTGTCTTCTTGCTTCGGTGCTGACATAACGTTGGCCATAGGAGGATGCCTTTAGGCTTCGAATCCGTCCGCACGCCCGATATCCTACACTAGCTCCAAACGTGTCGCGTGAGGGGCTCGGTAAGTAGTGCCTCGACCAGAACTCATCTCGATATATTCACTTCGAAGAGCTAATATGGACTTGCACGCATCAGTGGTGTGGCTTCAATTCTTGCTATGCACACAGCAGAAGAAGGCCTGGCCTCGACCAGCCAGCTTCCTTGGCAGCCTTGAGCTGCTGGCCTTGTTGCCCTGAGCCTCTTGATATTTAGGAGGCAATTTCAAAGTATAAGGGGCAATATTTAGAACCTTAGAGCGGGGATGCTTCCGTCCTCTTCGTCCATCGTCCTGATGATTTTTGAAGAGAGATACATGTGGTGGACTTGAGGTCTTTGGTTTAATTTTGACTTCTTAGAGGAAAGTCGATGAAGACGAAGCAGTCCTCCAAAGCCATCCTTCTTCTGACTTGGCATATTGCTCGAAATAGGTGTTTACACGAAAACGTGCCCTCGCACTTGGGTCAATTCGGCGATCCAAAAGTGTGCGGATACTTAGGGACAATCCTAAGCATAACATAACACCAACGTCGTGTTTCGACTACCCTTTACCGTGGTAAGGGGGTGGAGTCGCCAGGTACTCAAATCACACAGAAATAATACAATTAGCCAAAAAGAAATATATTAAACATAATAAATCAGCAAGGCAAGCGGACCCTGACTGATCCTGAGCGTACAGTGTGAAGGGTATCGCTGAAGGGTACCTTCGGCGCCTAATGCGAAGGGTCCCACCGAAGGGTGTCTTCGGCATTCAGACTTGATCTGGCCGAAGGCGGGCTCCGAATAGATCTTGGCGCGACAATCACCTATGAAAAGCAGGGTTTGGCGTGAAGTCTCAGACACGATGGAATGACTCAAAATGCGATCGCACGAAGCCTGTTGCGAAGCGCGCTGGCGCGCGGGACTCGATCAAACTGACAACAGCGTGACGGTTCGGCACGGGTAGTCGAAGCAGTATTTCTGCCTAGGGTTGTTCTAGTAGCCTCTAAAACCAATCTCTTGGCTCCGGACACCTCTGGGGAAGTGACTCCGAGCATGAAAACCTACAACAGAACAAATATCAAGTGCCAATTGGGCCTAGGGACTAAATTCTGCTAAGTGTTGTAAAAGTGAGCGAAGGTAGCAATCTGTTACACATATTAGCGGATACTTCACAGGCGAAGTAACAAGGTGATAGCAATCTATTACGTAGATTAACGGATACTTCACAAGCAAAGTAACAAGGATTACCACTATTTCGAAGTGGCTGTTGGAGGGCTTCTAGGCAAACCCACGAAGGTTGCAGAAAAGTAAAGGTAAAGTAAAGGTACGGTTCAAAGCTAGGGCTTTTTGTTGATTTGTGGTGGGTTGGTTAATGAACCGGCCTCACCCCTATATTTATAGGGGCTAGAGTTCTAATCTATAAGCCTAATCTGATAGGATTCGGCTTAATCATGTGTAGGGATAGAATTAGCCAGAATCGGACTCAACTCTATCTCTGATCTCCTGCCCGAAGGGGGCCTTCGACTAAGCCCACCGAAGCCTACTCTTTGGGCTAAAGCTTCGGTGAGGTGGGCCTTCGAAGGCCTTCGGGCCGAAGGTAGCAGGCTTGTGGAAACTTCCGAAGCCCATAGCTCGATGGGCCTTTGGCCTATAGGGCTTCGGCCTAGTCTAGGACATGTGTATTTTTGGCCCAAATTATCAAAATTTATATTTTGATAATCCTAACCTTTAATGAAATTTTTTGCTATCAACACATGCCCACTGCCTTTTAGTGAACTAAGTGAACTAAAAGCATAATGGGCTAAGGACGATAGCTCTCATATCGGCCTTTCGACATTTTCAAGTTGTTTGCCACACACTTGGGAAGTACCTTTTCAAGTACCTGCCATTCAAAGCTCTTTAAAACCGCCCTCCTTGTAGAGATTCTAACACATATGCATTGCCATGAGCGATTTCGGCTATTTTTAAAGGACCTTCCCAACTAGGCGACCACTTACCAAATTTAGGGCTCTTAGTACCTGAGGGAAAAATCATCTTCCAAACCAAAGTCACCTACCTAAAACGATTTTGGTTTAATCTTCTTATTGTAGGCTTTAACTATTCTCCTTTTGTCTTTTTTATAGCTCTAAAGCCCTCAACCTCTTATCGGTCACCCTTCTAGATTGTCCTTCAAAAGAGTCTCATACTCGTTCACCGATAAGCCATCTTGCCGAGATCTACTCCTACAGGTAGAACGACTTCTTGTCCATATACTAACTCATATGGACTAACTTTGGTAGCATCGTGCTTCACAATTCTATAAGCCCATAATGCCTCGAAAAGCACTTCATGCCACCTCTTATGAAATTCTTCGATTTTCCTCTTAATGAGTTTGATCATAGTTTTATTACTAGAATTGGCCTAACCATTGGCCTGAGCATCGTATGGTGAAGAGTTTATTAACTTACTACCAAAAAATTCGGAAAAATCTCTCACTTCTTTAGAAACAAATGAACTACCTTGATCTGTAGTGAGAGTTTGGGGAATACCGAATCTATGTATAATGTGCTTCAAGATAAAATCAAGTACTGCGTTGTTAGTCATATTCTTGAGAGGCACGGTTTTGATCCATTTGGTAAAGTAATCCATCGCCATTAACATGAACCGATGCCCTTTTGAAGAAGTAGGATAAATCTGGCCGATTAACTCTAAACCCCAACCTCGGAACGGCCATGGATTGATAATAGGGTTAAGCAATGAAGCAGGAGCTAGCTGAATATTACCGAGCTTCTGACACGCTTCACACCCTCTATAATATTGAAAACAATTCTCAGTCATAGTCGGCCAATAGAAACCTGCTCTTTTGAGCATCCAACTCTTTTTCTGGGCCGACTGATGAGTGCGACAAAGCCCTTCATGGACTTCTCCTGTAGCTATCTAGGATTGCTCGTCGTCTAAACACTTCAAATGTACTCCATCAATAGTTCGGCGATATAGTAAACCATCTAGTAATACAAATTTAAATGCTTGACGCCGAACTTTTCAATCAACCTTTTGACTAGGGTTTCTCAAATACTAGACAATTGACATTCTCCAATCGCCCTTATGGACTTCCGGAGGGTTTGCTGACTCCTTCCCTAGAGTGATGTCTAAGCTGCTAATTTCGGAGTGCCCCTAGGTCTTTCTTGCTCCTGCCGAAGGCTGACTTGGTCGGCAGTGTGGAGCTGGTCAGTCCAAAGCCTTCCACCAGAGGGTTTTGGCTGCCGAAGGCCTCTACTGTCTAGCAGGCTTCAGCGCAGGGGCTCCGGCGGGCCAAGCCCTTCGACGGATGCAGTACTCCGGTGCGAGGGCTCTGGTGCATTACACCCTCTAGTGACTGAAGGGGTCCGACTCGTAGGGCTTGAGAGAGCTCGCGTCTTCCTGATGCCTCTTGCTTTGGCAGTGAGATCAAGCATCGACTTTTCCTGTACAGAAGATTTTCCTCTTCTGACTTGGTAGCCAGATGCTTGCTGAGCCAAATCATTTGCAATGGAATTTTCTTCTCTTGACACGTGAGAAATTTTGAAGTCATCAAAAGTAGCAACTATGTCTAAGCATTTATCCAAGTAACTATTAAAGAAGCCATTAAGACATTGAGCACTCTTAGCTACTTGTTGTACTACTAACAGAGAATCACCATGCACATGAACATGCTTAACACCCATGGATTTTAGCAATTCGAGTCCTAACAATAAGGCCTCATATTCAGCTTCGTTATTAGTAGAGGGAAATTCTACACGAGCCGAGGTTTCAAAGTGCATTCCACTAGGTGATATGAGAACCATCAAAATAAAGTTTCCATGGTACTACCTCAATTAGAGTAACACTGTCACCCCAACTGATATCTATGTGGCAATACACTATGAAATTAGCGACAATTTGGCCTTTCATAGCTCGTAGAGGTTCATAGACCAAATCATACTCAATCAAAGCATAAGCCCAGTTCCCGATTCTCCCACTTAGAATCGGCTTTTGCAGCATGTATTTTATAACATCAGTTTGGCAAGCGACAATGCATGTAGTAGGGAGAAGATAGTGACGTAATTTGGTACATGCGTAGTAACGTGATAGACATAAGCGCTCCACAAACACATACCTAGTTTCGGTGTCCAGTAGGCGGCATCTCAAGAATGTGATGATGTACTCTTTTCCTTCCACCTCCTGGGTTAGGATGGCCCCTATCACGCTATCTCCGGCTGCAATGTACAGCCCGAAATAGAATTCCAGCTTTTGGAGCTCTCACCACGGGTGGTGATGATAAGCATTCCTTAATCTTTTCAAACGCGCTTTGCCGACTTGCCCCCCAAGTGAACTCGGCTTCATTCTTTAACCAGAGTATGGGGACAAAGGCATCAATCTTGCCAGACAAGTTAGATATGAAGAAACACAAATAATTAATCTTGCCTAGCAACTTCTGCACATCTTTCTTGCATGTCGGCATTGCAAAGTCTCTAATCTTCTCAAGCCTCTTAGGATAAATTTCTATACCTCTTTCGTGAATCATGAATCCTAAGAACTTGCCTACTGACATGCCAAAAGCACATTTGAGCGGGGTTCATTTTTAAGCCATACTGTCGCATCCTATCAAAAGCAACTTTCAAATCAGCTAAATGGTTTCCCATAGCGTCTGGTTTGAGTACAACATCATCTATGTAAACCGCCAACATGACTCCTAACAAGTCATGAAAGATCAAGTTCATAGCACGTTGATATGTAGCGCCAACATTCTTTAAACCAAAAATCATAATGACCCACTAAACCAAGCCAACAAAACCAGGGCATCGAAAGGCTTTCTTGTAGACGTCCCCTTCGGCTATAAAGATTTGATTATAACTAGCATTGCCATCGAGAAAACTTAGTACCTTGTGTCCTGAAGCATCGTTGATTAGCATGTCGGCTATCGACATTGGATATTCGTCCTTCAGAGTGGCCTTGTTTAGATCCCTAAATCAATACAAACTCGTATTTTGCTGCTCCCCTTCTTTTCTATAGGCACAATGTTAGCGACCCATTCAGCATACCTGCATGGCCTAATAAACTCATCTTTGAGTAGTCGCTCCACTTATTCCTTAACTCGGTCATAGACGGCCGAATTAAAGTGACCAGGAGGCTGTTTATAAGGCCTAAATCCAGATTTGATAGGTAGCCGATGCTACATGATCTCGCGGCTTAATCCAGGCATCTCGCTATACTCCCACGTGAAACAATCGATGTACAACTGAAGTAGCTTTTTTACTTCGGCCTTTTCATCAGGCTGTAAATGTTGATTTACAAAAGCCGGCCTTGGGATGCCACCGTCGCCTATGTCAATTTCTTTTAAAGGATCGGCCGACGCTAAACCTTGTCCTAATTTCTCTACTTCACTAAAGTCTTCGATGGCCTCGACAATACCATCTTTAGCAGACCGATATTTCTCTACACGAGACTTTAGCCAATCTAGATTACTCTTGCTAGACATGACTACTAATTTAGAAACAACGCGCTATAATAGCCGGCTTGAAAGACACTGGTACGAAACGTTATCCGGACATGCTAACAAATAATCTGAAAGATCTCTACCTGATAGACATTCCACTTTGTTGTGGATGGCATCAATGGACACATCGGCCAATGCTACCTGGGCCGAAATATCTGCGGGTATGACCTCTAATTAATTGCCATCCCACTGAATTAGGTATTGGTGCAAACTAGAAGGAATGCAGCAGTTCGCGTGAATCCAGTCACGCCCGAGCAGCACACTGTAGTTACCATGCACGTCTACGACAAAGAAAGCCATTGGAAACATCTTGTTGCCCACCGATTAGCTCCATGGAGAGCACGTCTTTGGCCTTAGAACTTTCGCCGTTGAAGCCGTTGAGCATTACGTTGGTTTTCTTTAGGTCTTCCTCGTCCCTGCCAAGTTTCTTTAATAGCGAGTAAGGCATTAGGTTAATAGTGGCGCCACCATCAACAAGCATCCTAGAGATCGGCTTCCCATCAATGTGACCCCTGACTGTAAAGATGCTTCAGATGGCGAGTCGTATCCTTGGGTTTTTCAAAAATAGCATTGCGTGGGCCGTGCTTCAACTGAGCAACCTCTGCCTTGTCTTGTGGCAGGGCGAACTCAGCAGGAAGCATGACGACATTGATGTCCATCGCCTGGGGCGCAGGTCCCTCAGAGACAGGTGAGTAGTCATCGTCGAGCATGTCATCGGCGTCGTCGCTTGGACTAGGAGCTGGGTTGGTTATCTCAACCAGCTTGATCCTCCATACCTGTCTCATTGTTGGCCGAGGGTGGATTTCTTCAAAGATGGTGTCTCTCTCATCCTCGGCTTTCTTCTCGCGCATCTCCTATTCCCGTAGGCATTGTAGGTGCCTCATCTGTGATTTGTACATACCTAGAGGTGCCCAAGATGGCTATGGTTTGGTACTAGGTGCCACTGCCATGTTTCTATTATTTTTGGCCAAAGGGGTACTGCCCAGCTCAACCTTGCATGTCTCATAATCGGAGGGACCTTCACTGCGTACCCTGTTAACCGGACTGGCCTCGTCTGGCCGATCGGACCAGGCTCCGGTGTTTGCTCCGGCCGGAGTAGGAGACTTACCTTTGTCAGAATTTGGCGAAGGGGCCTTCGGGATTGGGACTTCCTGAGACCCTATCCTGACTGTGATAGCTTCAGACTCCTTGTCCTTCTCCTTTTCTCTTTCGTCTCTCTTGGCTTCATCCTCCACTGTGTCTGTCTGTCCCAGCCAGTTACAATACTCTCAAGAGAAACAAGGAATAGTGTTATGTGGCGAAGGATGCTCCGATTGTGACACATACGGAGCCCATGGTGTCCCTGCTCAATTGTATGGTGGGGGCATCGGCGGCTCCAATGGCCTCGCCCACTGTGAGCCGAATCCATTACCCGGAAGGGGCTTGGCTAGGTTGACGTTATCTCAGACCATATCAGCGAGGGGTCCTGCTAGGCTGGTGGTACGTTCGACCAGTGCGGGCCGAAGCCTCCCACCAAAGGGTTCGTCCTAGAGCGGAGCTAGGTTTGGCCATTGGGGTCCGAACTCGATCTATGCGTTCAGCCGTTGGGGTCTGAGGCCACTGTATGGAGGGTTCGGCCACTGGGGTCCGAAGCCTCCGCAGGGGGTGTTAGTCCATTGTGGCCCAAAGTCCTCATGCGGAGGGATTTGGCCACTGTGGTCCAAGCTACCCTCCGACTGCTTTGGCCCCCTCGGTTGGCATAGCTTTTTGGCGTGGGGGGCTGTTTCCTTAGCTTTTCTTTGGTGTTTGCTTAACAACATCTGATATTTCACCTTCGGCTTCTTGCGAGCCCTAGCTGAAGGGGACGTGTTAACATTATGCTTCCATACTCCTGCCTCAGGGTTCTTAGGTACAAGCGTGCGTGTGCATGACTCTCCAATGATGACTGCTTTCCCCTTAGTTGACTCGGCATGTTCTGGCCAAATCAGCACTCTCTTTTCGTCGAGATCGACGGTGTTCATGAGAAAGGGGTCTTTGTCCAGCATCATCTTTGGACTAGGGTCTATCTTCAATCATCATTCTTCTATGGCCGATTGAACCTGTCAACGAAAAACATTGCAGTCGTTAGAATAATGTGAATGCGAATCATGCCACTTACAATATGGGTGTTTCTTTAGCTCGTCGGCGGATGGAATGACTTTTCCTTTAGGCAACCTGAGAAGTTGGTTCTTCAAAAGGAAATCAAATATTCTATCCCAGTTAGTTATATCAAATGAGTACTTGACCTCACTAGGCCGATTCTTTGTGGGAGACGGCCATAACTCGGAGCAAGTAACAGGCTTACTCTTAGCGTTCCAAACCCATTTGGCCACGTACATCTCGGCCGAATCTTCTTCCTCTTCTGATTCTTCCTCGTCGGAGTGTTCCATGACGTGGACATCAGCCCTAGGCTTGTTAAATGTCTTAATAAACTTTTTATCTTAGCTCGGCCTTCATGGACTAGAGCTTGTTGCAAGACTTGGCTAACCTCTAGAAAGTGCTGGTTGTCTAGTCTCTCCTTAATTTCAGAACGCAGCCCGCTAAAAGCTAGATCCGCCAAATATCTTTCTGAGATATTAAGACTAAAACACTGATTTATCGTATCTCGAAAGCGCTTGATATACTTAGAGATGCTCTCGTTAGATTTCTACCTAACCGATGTTAAGTGTGAAAGCCTAAGTTCTGTTTCACCTGTGTAAAAGTATTCATGGAATTTTTGTTCTAATTCAGCCCACGTTTGGATAGAGTTTGGCGGGAGCGCCGAAAACCAAGTGAAAGCATTGCCGGATAGTGAGAGAGAAAATAGTCTAAGTTTCAAAGCGTCCGACCCACTTGCTTCTCCACACTGCGCTAAAAATTGACTAACATGCTCTAGTGTGGTTTTGTTACCCTCACCATCGAACTTGGTGAATTCAGAGACTCTATAACCGCGAGGGTAAGGTATCATATCAAAATAATCAGGGTACGACTTCCGGTAAACCCTAGCTCGACCCCTAGGTACGAAGTCGGTGCATTCCCTAAACAGTGCGCGGATCCACTTCTTGTTGTCATCCTGACCTGCTACCTGTGCGTGTCTCTCATGTGGGAGGTGACACGCGGTGGTATGTCAGTATGTTGGCCGCGAGGCTCTTCATCATGCTAGGTGGAGGCGGCACATGGTAGGTGGTGCTTGTTTGGCCATAAGCACACTGGTTGGTCTCAAACATGGATATTGAGGCCGAAGATGTAATGGTTTTGCCGGTACTGCCGTTAGTTCTGCTGTAAATGTGATTTATCGGAGGTATACTAGCAATAGCAGCTAGAGGTACGGCCTTGGTAAAGCCGAACCTTCTAAGCGTCGCCTCTACTTGAGAGCTAACTTTTGAATCTAAATAGTTGGCTAGCGAAGCTCTAACAACTTGGTCTACTGATGTGGCTATCTTTTGCTCAAACAACCGGTGTCCTAGTTGAAGAAACACCACCACAGTGTTCAAAGGCAGATTAATAGATCATTCAACACATGGGTATTCAAGCTTCATGAGAGTAAATCATCACAGGCATTTTAATTTAAGTACACACAAAACAAGATGAAGTATTACTGTTCAAATTTAGTCTCTGGTTCGAAGTCTGTAAAACAATGATCGCAGAGGACAAACAAAGCCTGCAGCTTTTTCAGTGAAGTTAGACTTCGGGTTTGAAGTCCACCACGTGCTGAAGACTCCTTCAAATTTGTCAAAGCCTGAGATGTGGTGCACTGAAGATCGCTCTGATAGACAACGGAGCCTGTTCGAAGTCTGCGCTGCAAGCTTCGAACCTCACACTCCGAAAGCGAAGCCTGCTGAAGCACCCTCGGCAGCAGATGTTGGGTCCCACACACTCCGGCTCTACCCTTGCTCGCTTGGCTTCGAAACTCTCGCCTGACTAGAACAAAGGCCTTCGCACACCTCACCACAAACCTCGCGCTAGCTACACTCAGAAACTACTCCAACTCACGTGCTATAGAAGACAAGACAAAAGAGCTAGCTACACCAGAGAAGCAATGATGCAAGGGCTACCGTGTGAAGAAGCTACTAGCTAGCTGACAACCTACACTGCGTACTGCACGAAGCAGTCCAGCAGAACTCAGAACTCAATCAAAATAAAGCATAGAGAGAAAGATCAGCAAAGCAATCGAGTACTTCTTTGATTCTTTCTTGCCTGCCCCACAATAGTCAGCAAGCTGCAGCTATGCACATGAAATGAGAAACATACTAGCAAATACTAGTAGCCTGTGGAGACCTGCCGTGCGCTGTGCGACTCGAGAACAAAGTACGAAGCTGCTACAATTCTAGCATCTAGGCTGAGCGCAAACCAGACAAGCACGCAAGCAAAAACAGTACCGGAATAAAAAATCCTTCGGACGCACAAGAAACGAAATAGCAGGACCTAAGCCATCGCACTTAGATGATCAAAACAGGCACGCATAACTAGGCAACTGAGAAAAATATTCACAGCAACGCCCGATGGCTGAGATAGGAAGAATAAAACCTGATTAAACGACTTCTCGGTGTGCCAGGGATGAAGATCCTAACGTGCACGCGATGAACAGCGGCGTCGCTCACAGGAAGAAGAAGCCGGAAAGCCGAACAAAATAACCCAAACTTTTGTGGCATTAATGTTGATTACAGATTGGGTAACCCTAACGCTAGGGTATTGGTGCCCTATTATAGGCAGCCCAATAAATGGGAAAATGCAGAAGTACCCCTAGGGTTTTTACAAGACGCTGAATAAAAAATAGAAAAGACCGAAATGCCCTTAGGATTTTTTATAGACTCAACTGATAGACTGTGGGCCTAAAGGCAAAATAGTAAAAGCCTAAATAAAGATAACTTGTCCTGATGCGGAGCTTTCATAGCAGCTACGGCTTTGCCTCAGAACGGTCAGATCTGAGATCAGTGGTCAGTTTTGCGCCGAAACTGACAAAGCGTCCACCGTCTTCGCACCGGGTACCCGGATTGGGCCGGCCCGATTCCACAGCTCCGTTAGCCCAGCAATCGCTCGCCACCCGTGTACCTGAGTCAATCCTGGTCAACAGACCAGTGGATCCTCTGCTGCTCCTAGCCCATGTACCCAGATTGGGCCAGGCCGACTTCGAAACCCCTCTGCCCGACAGTCGCTCACTGCCCGTGTACCTGAGTCACATGCGGCCCAGACACAACAAGTCTTCTCTTCTCATCATGTCCTCTTTGACTTCCGTTGACAATCACTCATCACATCTGGAGCCATGAGGCCCATGCTCTTCAACATGGCTCCTCAGATGTTGACGTCGTGCTTGATGAAGCCCGCGCATGTCTTGATGTAACTCCCAAGCATGAGGTCTTGGAGTGCCTTCATCTTTTCCTCGATCTTTGCCCAGTCTTCTGCGGGGATATCTTCAAGGGTAGGCATCATGATGTTGCGGTTGTCGATATCCGTGCCTCCCATGGGATCCATCGGCGATGTCCTGATACATTCAGTTCAAATTGAAATGAGTCTCAAGATGAACATTCAGAACTTGAACACATACTTAAAAAATTGCTTCAGTTCTGATTGTGAAAAACTAGGTTACTCTGCAAGAACAAATTGTCTCCAATGAAAAATTTAAGTGCAACCATCATTTAGTAATCAGCAGAGACAGAAACTTGTTTACTCACAAAATTTTCAGTCGAAAACTTGTACTGTACTTAGTCTGAAAAGTTTAGAAAACTTCAGTGACTGAGAGTGATCCATGGGATAGAAGAATGCATTTGTAATTTAAATACTACTCAATTTTCAAATCTGATTCAGTAAATCAAATTAGTGTACTGTTCACTTTGCAGATGTGTGAATACTTACTTGATATTCATATATTCAGATGAATTCAAACTGAGCGCTTAGTCATTTACTTGAAAATTGGTCACAACAATCATATATTGAAAAACATGTCACTCTAGTTCTGTAATTTCTGAAACTGAACAGTATCTTGAATTCTGAAAATTCAGTGCAATCAAGGCTAAGCTGTTTTAATAGGTTTAAACCATAATGCTCAATGAAGTATATCAACATAGTTCAGAATTCACTGAAGAAGATTTCATCAAGCAATAGTTATATCTCAGAAATTGCAGAAACAATTGAGCCAAAATAGTTTTACCAAGATAAAGAGTACTGTAATCTATTTAGTAGATGATCAAGCTTGTATGCATCTATTGTTTGTGAACAACATGAGTACAATTGCAATCTTCAGAATTAAAATAGAGATCACTACAAAAATACCCAAGTGAATCAACTCAAATTAGAACAAATGTCAAAAGCTAGATGATGAACAATATTTACCCAACCTGAACTGTTTTAGAAACTGAAGGCAAATTTTCAGAGAAGTCTTCAGCAGAGAGTTTAAACACAGATTAGATGATGAGCAGTAGATACTCTAGCACTGTTTTAAATCAGATCATCAAGACATCAAATACATTCTTAAGGATCTAGTTTTTCAAACAACTTCAAGTATTCAACCAAAATTGGCAGAACTGAACCAACAGATTTCAGAGCAACATCTGAATAGTACTTTGGAAGATATTCAACGAGTGTTAAAAACAACTGTATACTTTTAGATGCACACTTACCAAAACAAAATTGGATCAAATAGCTTGATAGCATAAAAATACAGCATGATTACTCATCCAATTGGATCAGAATTCAGCAGCAGATTTGATATATAGCATGTAAACTGAATCTGCACTTTATGTCCAATCTTAGAGTTGAATCATGTTCTCGATCTGATATTACACACAAAGAGTTCTTGACTTTGTATTCTGAACAAAAACTTGAGGTAAAACTTTTCAGAACAGAAGTAATCAGAAAATCACAGGAAAATATATTAAACTCCTTTCCTGAGGTGTTGTAGCAATTCAGACAAATCAACCAAGAACCACAGACTGGGACTCCACTTAATCATCCAACAAAAACTATTCTCAAGACACAATCTAGTACTAAGCACTGAGATTATACACCATCATGATTAGCAAACAGAAATATCAAGAATCAAAGTGAAAATTTCCTGGCGGCGCTATAGCAAAACAGAAAATACCAGCAAAACTTTCTAGCCGAATCACAAGAGCTGAGCGACAAAAGGAATATTGTGCAGATTCTTTAGATGATGAATAGTAAATGAGATTAGCTGAAAGAGGCACACCTTTTGTATTAGATGATCAAGAATTCCTTTCTTAAACAACACACTTCAATTGAGAGAAATATTTCTAGTTTGGTAAAGTTGGCAGCCCAAAACCCTAGGGTGTGGAGCCCTTTAAATAGACACACCCTAGAGGGACACTTTACAAAGAGACCCTTTAGAATATTCAGATTAACTAAAAGACCTTGAGGTATTTTTAGAATTACATATTCTGAAAAATACCCACACTTGACTCTATTTTATTACAACTTGACTCTATACTTTTAATATATTTTCAGAATTTTGGAAGTTCTAAAAAATACTAATTTACACTTACTCTAAAATACTAGACTGAAAATAAACTCCTAATTATTTAAATTTAAAAACATTTAGAGATGAGACGGTTTTCAGCAAAAACTGGCAAAGCCTCCCAGATCATCGACGATCGTCGTCAGTCCAAGAACTCGACTGCCAACGAGTCTCTCCCGCTCTCGATCCCTCGAGCTGCCTTGTCACTTGAATTGGATTCCCTTTCACTGACTCGAATGACACCTCATCTCTATCAACCATTGTAGGACCGAAAGTAGCGACCAGAGGGGGTGAATGGGCGCCTTAAAAATTCTTGCGAATCAACGGCCTTTTCCCTACACCCAACGCACCTCGACTAACAACCAGTTGAAGCTAACAGATCAAACTCAAGAAAATAATCTAGCCTAAAAACAACCAGTGTCCTAAGCGAGAGGACACCAACACAATGTTCAAAGGCTGATTAGCAGAGCATTTAAAACATGGTCATTTCAAGCTTCATGAAAGTAAATCATCACAGGCATTTAATCTTGAGTGCACGTAAAAAGAGATGAAAGTTTACTGTTCAAAATTTGTCTCCTGTTCGATACTTGTCGAAGCCTGTGCTATGTGGACGTGCGAAGCCTGAAGTTGTCGAAGCCTGTTCAGTACATCAGCAAAGTGTGTAGCTGTCGAGGCCTACTTCGTAAAATACAGTACCGAGGCCGAAAGCTGTGATGGCAACTCTGAACCACACCCTTCGAAACCAGCAAACAACTTAACAAAGTTGTCAGAGTGTGTCCGAACTCTGCCAGTGCTAATACCCTTGAAGTCTGCCTTGTGGAGCTTTGCTGAGACCTTCGGTGTGTACTCCAAACCAAACCAAAAACACCAAAATATTGAAGTCTATGTGTTCAGACAATGATTTTCGAAGTGAGTGGCACAGTGTTATGCAAAGGAAAACTTTCGAATCCAGCAACAGAGAAAAACGAGGGTTTCGCAATGTCCTGTACCCCGACAAAGTATACTTCAATATACTTCGAGTTGAAGCATGCTTCGAAAGGACAAGACCAGATAAAAACAGGCTTCGAACTCCGAAGCAACCACTGCGAAGCTTGCAGAAACCCCAAAGACTATGCTAAACAGTGGGACCCACACTATGAAATTTGTGCCTTGTATAACGCTGCTGCCAGGATACTTGCGTGAGGTGCAGAGCTACAGCACAAGGCCTAACAGATATGAGCTAGTGAGCCTAGCTATGCGGTAGACTGCATAGCTACTCAGTTTGCTACTGTCAGACTGCGTGTAAGAAATGATCTGAAAAACGCACACCTGCAACAGGAACTAGAAGCAAGAACTAGTATTCTCAGCGGCTGCAGGCATGTGACTAGCAAAAATCTGCAGACACAGTAAAACTCGTTGTCGAGTATAAAAAGAACCAGTCACGCAATATCAAGAATAGCGCCCAGAATAAAATTAGTTCTCAGCGCATAGAACAAGAGCAACCAGATTAATGCATACAGAGGACAAGCCCCAACACATAAATCAAGGCAAACAGAGAAAACAATCGCACAGAGATGAACTGGCTAGACACGCAAAACGATTCAACCGATTCGATGAATACACTGCTAAAAACTGATGGCTGAGAACCGGAGATTAAAACCTGAGGAGGCAAAAACTCTCGGTGTGCGCCCGATGAAAGTAGTGGCGGCTGAGAGGAATCAACACCAAGAGGAAGAACAAAAAGTGACCCAATCTCTTGATTAGTAAAGTGATTTCAAAAAAGGGTAACCCTAACCCTAGGGATTGGGGCCTTATTCATAGGCAGCCCAATAGCCTAGGAAAATACCAAAAGACCCTTAGGGTTTTTACAAACGCTGAAATAAAATAGAAAAGACCAAACTGCCCTTATGATATTTTTACAGACTCGACTGACTGACTGTGGGCCTAAAGGCAAAATAGTAAACTCCTAATTAGAGATGTCTTATCCTGAAGAGGAGCTTTCGTAGCGACTATGGCTTCGCCTCAGAATGGTCCGATCCGAGATCAGCTGGTCGTCAGTTTTGCGCCGAAAACTGACAAAGCGTCCACCGACTTTGCACCAGGTACTCGGATTGGGACGGCCCGAATCCGCACTTCTCTCAGCCCGTCAATCACTCGCCACCCGTGTACCTGGGTCAATCCTGGTCAACAACCCAGTGGATCCTCTGATGCTCCCTAGCCCATGTACCCGGATTGGGGCAGCCCAACTTCGCGGCCCGTCTGCCTGACAGTCGCTCGCTGCCCGTGTACCTGAGTCACATGCGGCCCAAATGCAACAGGTCTGTCTCCTCTTCTTGTCCTCTTTGACTTCCATTGACAATGACTCATCACATATGGAGCCATGAGGCCCACGCTCTTCAGCATGGCTCCTCAATCTCCCCCTTGATGAGTGCATTGTCAACACTTCTCTTCATCAGCTCTCTAGTACCTTCGAGCACATGTGGAAACACGAAAATAAAACACAAGAAAAACAGAGAAGAAGAAAATAAAATAAAAGTTTAACCCTAATGACCAAAAGCCAAACAAAAGCAAGAAAGCGGTCATTATGGTTAACCAAAAGTAAAGACTCAAAATGAGTGCAATCCCAGAATTATCAACAAGGATATCCAAAGAGTAAGGACAAACGGGACAAAAACTCCCCCTGAAACAAATTCCAGAGAAAGCCAAAACTCCCCCTAAAACTCTTCTCGCAAAATTTCTCCCCCTTGTTGTCAATTGGACTCGTCAAACGAGACCAAATGCACTCTAAAGAGACACAGACTCCACCTGAAATGCATCTCCCCCTCAAAATATGCAATGAATGCAACTAGAGTGCAGGTGGAGTGTGGAAAGCATGCTTCTCAGATATGATTGACTGCAATTAAAACACCTAACAGGTATAGCAAAAGACATACTGTCTAAGACACATGGCATGATCAGTGCAACAGATGATATCTATAGAAAGTCATTAGCACGCATTTTTCAATTTTTGCAAACAAAAGCATCCCCACATTTTCCAGTTGACAAGCAAGGAAAAGCATGAGATACAAAAGCTAATTGATATCTACCAAGATAAGCATTGTCCAAAACAAAGTGCTTCAACAAACTTGTTATCTTTTTAATTTTCAGACTTTTTCTTTTGCCTTTTTCATTTTTGCTGGGGGTTATTTGCATGTCAAACCTTATGCTAACCGACCAAGTCAAGCCTAGGCCAAAACTGGACCATCAGAAGCTTAAGACATTGGTCTTGGAATACACTACATTGTCCTAGTTCATACCAAAGTGCTATGGTAAGCAGTCCAAAACAATGCAATGCGACAAAGCAAACCCACCGGATTTTTTCAAATTATGCATAAAAAGGCATGGAATTTTAATTTTTCTGATTTTTCATCATTGTTATAGCACATTTTCCATGTTAAAGTATATAGATGTCCAAGTTGCATATCTGCATCTAAGTAAGGATCTAGCTACAAGGCATGTAATAGATAGCTAAAGCATTCAGCCTACACATGCTAGTTACCAGAAGCAATGGTGATCATTTTTCGATTTTAAAGCATAAAAGCCATGCATATGATAGATATCAGACATATCATGTGAACTGAAGCAAAGCATGATCATCGACGAGTAATCAAAAGCATGTACCAGCTAGAATAAGTAAAGCAATTCAATAATATAACAGAAGCAAACTCAAAGTGTGATATGTGAATATGCATGATATGAACACACACACAAAAGACTCATGAAAAGAGTAAAGAAGAAAGAAAAACTGACTCAAAATATCCTAAAAAGGATACACAACACCCAAATCCCCTCGCACACGCTCAAAAGTAGACTGACCTAGGGGTTTGGTGAAAATGTCAGCCAACTGATGATGGGTCTCAACATGAATAAGGTCAATGACACCTTTCTCATATTGATCCATCAGAAAGTGAAAGCGCACATCAATGTGTTTGGTTTTTGAATGGAGACAAGGGTTTTTTCCTACACTAATCGCACTAGTGCTATCACAAAACAGAGGAACTCTAGTAGGAAAGAACAACCCAAAGTCTCGCAATGTGGAAATCATCCAAACCAACTATGAACAGCAGCTAGCAACAGCTACATACTCAGCCTCAGTGGTAGAAAGTGCAACTCCAGACTGATCCGAGAAGACCAAGAGACAAGAGAAGAACCAAGAAAATGGCAAGTACTGGAAGACGACTTGCGATCCAACCTGCACCCACCTGTAGGACCAAAAGTAGCGACCAGAGGGGGGGTGAATGGGCGCCTAAAAAATTCTTTCGAATCAATGGTCTGCTCACAACACCCAACGCACCTCAACAGACTTAGCAGGAAAAGGTAAACAGATCAACAGAACCCAAAAAGATCTAGCCTAAAAACAACCGGTGTCCTATGTAGGAAGACACCAACACAGTGTTTAATGGCATATTAATTTATCATTCAAATCATAATCAGTTCAAGCATCATAATAGAGTTTTCAAATGCAATCAATCTAGGTGCTTATAAAAAGAACAAATATATATAGGTCTGAGTCGAGGCCTGTTCTAAGTCAAAACATGAAGCATGCTTCGGACACGCACACTTCGAAAACCCACTGGAGTCGACTTCGAAAATGCTATGCTCCGAAACCCACAACCAAAAACAGAAGTCAACACTTGTTCTCCGAAGTCTGATTTCGTTTTCGAAGTGTACTACGTGACGAAGGTACTTCGAACAGATGAGGCCTCAACAAAGTGTCGGAGACCAAACCAACACCGAAGACTGCCAAAGATCCGAAGCCTGTAGCATTTGTGAAGTCAACAGAAAGAAAACTGAAGACGCGGGCACTGCGAAGCCTACAAAGCTTCAGCGAAGTCGAAATTCGTTCTTCGAAATTCACCGAGCAAAGAATACAACTTCGATTTCTGAAGCCCGTGCACACGGTCAGCAGGAACTCCAACGTCCAAACAGCAAAGGCCACACGTAGTCTACTATTCTGTCTTTGCTAGGTTGCCGAAGCGTGAATCAAAAATACTACTCCGAAGAAATATGACAACCTTCGCTTGACTGAAAAACTTCGAACGAAACGCCAAAACACCTTGAAACAACACGCCAACGAAAACTATTCAAAAACTCCTGCGAAACTCGTAGCATCTAGGCTGAAACATAGCTGGATGAGATAGCTAATAAAGAACCTATAGCACACACAAGCACATGGCCTAGAAGTCCTAGCTGCTCGGGCTAAGAACAAAAAAAACCTTCTGCATGACAGCTAGGAAACTGCAGCATACAGCTAGGAATCTGCAGTTAATCACAAGAAACTGAGAAAAGCTAACAAAGAAAATAGAGCTGCAGGAAACTAGACGTGCTACCTAGAAGATCACAGGGGCTGACACTGCTGCAGCTATACTTACCAGGAAAGCAGCAAACATGCAAAAATATAAGCTTCTCCACACAGTTCTGCCAGGAAGCAACAATAGCAAAGATTAAAATATGCTATTCGTGAAGCTACGTGCAACACAGCTCAATGTAATACATGCATCCAGGAAGAGATTTTTGCAGATCTCGTGATGAATAAAAAGAAGAACAGAGTAGAAAACTGCTCACGAAGAAAACAAAACAGATGACAGGAACACACTGTAGTAAAAATCAACAGCTATCGCACACAGATGAACTAGGCACACAAAACAAGGCAATGATTAAAAGACACCACAGCGACGCAGAACGAATAAACCTGATGGAGAGATTTCTTGACGTGTGCGCGATGAAAACAATGGCAGCGGAGAAGAAACAACACCAGAAAGATCAACAGTAGAACAAAATCGCTGGCGGCGGCAGGAGGTGTGAACAGTAACACAGGGGATTGTTGGGGGAAAATATCTCATCTTCGGGGTTATTGCCAAAGCAGCATGAAGACAACCAACTAGTTCGAAGATTGTCCGAAGACCTTCTTCGAAGATGCTCGGAACCTGGTTCGAAGCCCGAAGACAGGTACTGGTTCGAAGTATGTCTTCGAACCAAAGCCCTTCAGGATCTTTTCTGCCAGCTAAGATGGAAGACTTATCTTCTATCCTATTAGATTAGTCTTTTACCATTTTAGCCCTATTAAGGAAACTGAATAGTTTCCTTAATGTCGGTTGTAATAGAGGGGTAATAGGTCTTTTCCTTAATGTTTAGGCCTATAAATACCTCCCATTTCATCCTGTAAGGAGGACCAATTACAAGTGATTCAATACACACTTTCGAACTATTCTAAGCTATTATACTTCGGAGGCTTAGAACAGTTGGCTTCGCAAACACTTCGTTTGTTAGTTTCTTTTCTACAGAACCTGTTAGCGTAATCTTTACGCCAACAGTTGGCGCCGTCCGTGGGGAACTTAGTTCAAAAAACTTCGTTCTCTACCATTTTCTTGCATCATGCCTCCTAAGCGGAGCGCACCTCGCAATCCCACTCGGAGGTCCTCTCGGATCTCCGGAGAGATACCCTTCGACACAGTCGAAGTCGGAGGGTCTTCGACTATCCCTCCACCTCAAACTCCGCAAGGGGCTTCTATTCCCTCGAGGATACGAAACCTCTCCGCCAACCCCTTCCATACTCCGACTGCCCGGAGCCACTCCGCCACCCTCCATTCCAATTTGAACTGATCATACCAGTTCTCAAGACCCGGAAGGTCTTCCGGAGGAGATGAAGATAGCCTTGGAGACATGGCCACTCAAATGGCCAATCTTCAAGCTGAGGTAGCGAGGTGGCGACAAGAGGCTGCAAACAGGCTTCGTTCTCAAGCCACCCCAGCTATCCCCGAAGTGCCCGAAGACGACGATCTTGATTATCCCGAAGCCCCGGAGAACGCCTCTTACGACAATGAATCTCCGTTGCATCCCGAGCTTCAGAAGGTTCGCTTCGATCCGAAGTTCAAAGCTTCGAAGCTTTGCAAGTATGCCGGAGACGAAGATCCTAGTGAGTTTGCACGTTCTTATGCCCTAGCGATTGAGGCTAGTGGCGGAGACAGAGAAACTATGGCGAAGTGCTTCCCGTTAGCCCTTCAAGGAGTGGCGTTGAGATGGTTCTAGTCTTTAAAGCCAGGATCAATCGCTTCCTGGTCACAGTTGAAGAGGAAGTTTATAAATAACTTTCAGGGCACCTTCGTGCCCCCCATGTCGACAGGAAGCCTTTTCCAAGTGAAACAGCTCCCCGGAGAAACATTGAGGCAGTACTTCAAGCGCTTCGCTCACACGAAGTCGCAAATTCGGGGGTTGTCCACATCCTCGGTGGTTGATGCGGCTCGAGAAGGCGTCAGTCATAAAGGCCTTCTGGATAAACTGCATCGGAAGAGCATCACCACAGTATCACAGCTGATGTCGTACTTCGAGGAGTACTCGAAGTCAGAAGAAGGTTGGCTTCGGAGGACTACTGCTACTTCGACAGTATTGACAGAAGTAAAGCAGAGGTGAAGACTTCGGCTCAGCCGCAAGAACCAGTCTCCGAAGTGCAACATGATAGAAGAAGAGGGCAAAAGCACCCTCGCTCTGAAGTCTTAAACATTGCACCCCCGCAGAAGTTTGCACCAAGAGCTCCACAGTCTGCGGGGAACAAGTCCAGCGGTTGGAGGCGCCAGGGAAAACGGCTGGCAAGGGCCAGACCCTTTTTTGCTGTATTCATGGAGAGAATCGAAGCCATG
Source organism: Zizania palustris (assembly GCA_019279435.1). Classification (NCBI taxonomy): domain Eukaryota; kingdom Viridiplantae; phylum Streptophyta; class Magnoliopsida; order Poales; family Poaceae; genus Zizania; species Zizania palustris. Next base: position 75,157,032 of record JAAALK010000080.1, read on the forward strand.
CAACCGACACCTTGCAAGGCTATTCTTACCCTTCGGGGAGAATATTTGGAGTGAACTTCGGGCCGAGGTAGTACCGACCGAAGTCCAGCAGCAGCAGTACGCCCGGAGCCGGTCCAGGCTGTGGCGCGGATAGAAAATTTTGATGCTGCAAGGCATCCTCCGGTGGCCAATGTTATGCCACCTCCGAAGCAAGAAGAAGGGCAAGATAGAGGGAAGAGAGTAGTTCTCCCTATCTCCGGAGGAGGTACCCTCGGAAGCATGTCCAAGAGACAGCGAAGAGAGTACGTCCGAGAAGTAGGCCACATTGGCACTTCGTCATCTGCAGCTGCAATGCCGGAGTGGTCTCATGTTCCAATATCTTTCTCTGCGGAGGATGCAGCTGGTATCAAGTTCCCGCATGCAGATCCATTGGTTATTACTGCTGATATTGCAGGGACAGAAGTCCGAAGGGTGCTAATTGACGGAGGTAGCTCGGCAGATATCATATTTGTACAAGCCTTCGATCAGTTATGCATTTCCCGGAAGCATCTCCTCCCAGCGGCTCGTCCTCTGCAAGGCTTCGCAGGACCTCGCTAGATGCACTTGGCCAGATAGGCCTGGAAGTAACCTTCGGAGAAGGTTTACTAGCCCGAACTGAAGAAGTTATCTTTGATGTGGTAGATGCCCCGTATGCTTATAATGTCATCTTCGGACGAGGCATGTTGAATCAGTTCGGAGCAAGTGGCGCATCACAACTACTTGTGCATGAAGATGCCCACACAATCAGGAGTTTTGACAATCTTTGGAGATCAAGCCATAGCTCGGAGGGCAGAATATGGTCACGGTCCTCCTCTTGATCCGAGGCAAGTAAACAGTGTTCAAAATGATGAAGAAATTTTTTCAGCCTCTTCCGAAGCTTCGAAGAAGTCATTTCCAAGACCAAGTCCCGAAGGAGAGATTGCAACGAAGATCATCATTAAAGATGGTAAAGAATACACTTTTCAATTTGGTAAAGATTTACCTCCCGAAGTTGCAACTTCCTTGGAAAAGGTCGTAGAAGAAAATTTGGATGTCTTCGCCTGGTCTGATGAAGATATCACCGGAGTCGATCGGGATATTATTGAGCACAGTTTGCTTGTAAACCCGAAGGCCCGGCCTGTTCGGCAAGGGCTCCGGAAGATGTCCGCAGAGAGAGCTGCTCTAGCTAAGGACGAAGTTGAAAAACTGTTGAAGGCTGGGATTATCAGAGAAGTGGCCCATACAGAATGGCTAGCCAACCCAGTCTTCGTCAGGAAGAAGTCTTCCGGAAAGTGGCGCATGTGCATTGATTTCACATCTTTGAATAAAGCGTGCCCACGTGACCCCTACCCCATGCCCCGAATTGATCAACTAGTTGACTCCACTGCAGGTTCGGAGTTACTAAGCTTCCTCGACGCGTATTCTGGTTATCATCAAATATGGTTGAAGCGCGAAGATGAATCAAGACGAGCTTTGTAACTCCTTCGGGAGTCTTCTGCTATGTAAGAATGCCCTTCGGTCTAAGAAATGCCGGGGCTACTTTTTCAAGATTAGTTGCTAAGGCTCTAGGTCATCAACTAGGCCGTAATGTAGAGGCCTATATGGATGATATTGTAATAAAGAGTGCTTTAAAGCACCAACATAGCCTAGACTTAGCAGAAACACTCAATAGCCTTCGGGCATGTGGAATCCGTCTTAACCCCGAAAAATGTGTATTCGGAGCTAAGGCTGGAAAGTTGTTAGGGTACTTAGTTTCAAGCAGGGGAATTGAAGCTAGCCCTACTCAAATAACTGCGCTGCAGAAGATGGCTCCTCCGGAGAATTTAAAGCAAGTGCAAAAGCTGACTGGACGTCTGGCCGCACTTAGCAGGTTTTTATCAAGGTCTGCGGAGAGGAGCCTGCCAATATTTAAAGCTTTGAAAGGGTCCGAAGATTTTGCATGGACACCGGAGTGTCAGAAAAGCTTCGAAGATATTAAAGATTATCCAGCAATCTTGCTACACTCACGGTGCCTATTGCGGACGAAACCCTACTCCTGTATCTTGCAGCTACAGGTTCAGCTGTCAGCGCAAGTCCTTGTCAGAGAAGCAGATATCAATGGGAAGTTGGTCCAAAATCCTGTCTATTTTGTATCTGAAGCATTGTCAGGAGCGAAGACAAGATACTCCGAACTCGAAAAGTTCGTCTATGCTCTGATAATGGCTTCGAGAAAGCTAAGACATTATTTTTTGGCTCATAATGTAATTGTACCAACTTCGTATCCTTTAGGAGATATGCTCCGAAGCAAAGATTCCACTGGAAGGATTGGAAAGTGGGCAGTAGAGCTAGCACCCTTCGGCATATCTTTCCTGGCAAGGACAGCTATCAAGTCTCAAGTCCTAGCAGACTTCGTAGCAGAGTGGACTCCACCTGCGAAGTTGACTCCAAGAGAAATCAGATGACGGAGTTTGGATTATTACTCCGATGGGGCTTTCCAAGCATCCGGAGCAGGCATTGGGGCAGTATTAATTTCACCGTCAGGACAAAGAGCAATGTACTCCGCAAGACTCAACTTAAGTCTACCAATAATATAGCGGAGTACGAAGGAATTTTATGGGACTCCGGAAAGCACGTGCTCTAGGGGCTACAAGGATAATTACTAAAAACAGATTCTCAGATAGTAGCAGGGCACGTGGACAAAAGTTTCCAAGTCCGACATCCACAGCTTGCAAAATACTTGGAAGAAATCCGCAAGATCGAAGCCACTTTCAAGGGTATTTCCATTCGCAGTATACCAAGAGCTGAAAATGTGCAAGCGGACATTTTAGCGAGGCTGCTGCCGGAGCTGTGGATGTGCCTGACGAAGCTTTCTATGAGGAGCTCAATATACCTTCGGTACCACAAGTTGCTCTGCAGAGATTCTCTGCATTCCTATGCAGATTGGAAAGATTCGCTCATAGAACTCTTGCAAGGAGGAACAAATTTGCCCGAGAGCCCCAATTGTCAAGATTAAAGCTCAGAGCAAGAAACTATCAGTTAATCAACGGTATATTATACAAGGCCGGAGTATGTTCCCCTCTACTCCGATGTATATCTCAAGCCGAAGGCCAAGAAATTCTTCGAGAAATTCACGAAGGCCTTTGTGGAAGTCATTTAGCCCCTAGAGCTCTGGCAGGAAAACAACTTCGCCAGGGGCTTTATTGGCCCACAATAACAGCTGATGCGGAGAGCTTGGTCCGCACTTGTCAAGGATGCCAGTGGATGGGTCGCGGAGTCATCGCCCACCAACAGCTCTTCAAGTCATTGCTCCGGTATGGCCTATGGCCATGGGGTATGGATCTAATTGG